>OX578135.1:168592559-169120059 GCA_951213105.1 Amaurobius ferox | reverse complement strand
TTCTCATTCGGTAACCGGGCTTATTTTCAAAGGTGGCACCCTCATTAAGTTTTATACCAAGTCACTAATATTAAAAAATTGGCAAACACTTCAAGGGATATATATACATATATGATACATATATTTTTAGCCTAAGCTTTTTCCCAATAACACGCCTTTTTAATTCACCATAAGTATTTTTAAATTCCTAACTCTTGGCCAACACAAGTGCAACCGTATGGCAATTTCATTAAATTTTTTTGGCACCCTCATTAAGTTTTATACCAAGCCACTAATATTAAAAAATTGGCAAACACTTCAAGGGATATATATACATATATGATACATATATTTTTAGCCTAAGCTTTTTCCCAATAACACGCCTTTTTAATTCACCATAAGTATTTTTAAATTCCTAACTCTTGGCCAGCACAAGTGCAACCGTATGGCAATTTCATTAAATTTTTTTGGCACCCTCATTAAGTTTTATACCAAGCCACTAATATTAAAAAATTGGCAAACACTTCAAGGGATATATATACATATATGATACATATATTTTTAGCCTAAGCTTTTTCCCAATAACATGCCTTTTTAATTCACCATAAGTATTTTTAAATTCCTAACTCTTGGCCAGCACAAGTGCAACCGTATGGCAATTTCATTAAATTTTTTTGGCACCCTCATTAAGTTTTATACCAAGCCACTAATATTAAAAAATTGGCAAACACTTCAAGGGATATATATACATATATGATACATATATTTTTAGCCTAAGCTTTTTCCCAATAACACGCCTTTTTAATTCACCATAAGTATTTTTAAATTCCTAACTCTTGGCCAGCACAAGTGCAACCGTATGGCAATTTCATTAAATTTTTTTGGCACCCTCATTAAGTTTTATACCAAGCCACTAATATTAAAAAATTGGCAAACACTTCAAGGGATATATATACATATATGATACATATATTTTTAGCCTAAGCTTTTTCCCAATAACACGCCTTTTTAATTCACCATAAGTATTTTTAAATTCCTAACTCTTGGCCAGCACAAGTGCAACCGTATGGCAATTTCATTAAATTTTTTTGGCACCCTCATTAAGTTTTATACCAAGCCACTAATATTAAAAAATTGGCAAACACTTCAAGGGATATATATACATATATGATACATATATTTTTAGCCTAAGCTTTTTCCCAATAACACGCCTTTTTAATTCACCATAAGTATTTTTAAATTCCTAACTCTTGGCCAGCACAAGTGCAACCGTATGGCAATTTCATTAAATTTTTTTGGCACCCTCATTAAGTTTTATACCAAGCCACTAATATTAAAAAATTGGCAAACACTTCAAGGGATATATATACATATATGATACATATATTTTTAGCCTAAGCTTTTTCCCAATAACACGCCTTTTTAATTCACCATAAGTATTTTTAAATTCCTAACTCTTGGCCAGCACAAGTGCAACCGTATGGCAATTTTATTAAATTTTTTTGGCACCCTCATTAAGTTTTATACCAAGCCACTATTATTAAAAAATTGGCAAACACTTCAAGGGATATATATACATATATGATACATATATTTTTAGCCTAAGCTTTTTCCCAATAACACGCCTTTTTAATTCACCATAAGTATTTTTAAATTCCTAACTCTTGGCCAGCACAAGTGCAACCGTATGGCAATTTCATTAAATTTTTTTGGCACCCTCATTAAGTTTTATACCAAGCCACTAATATTAAAAAATTGGCAAACACTTCAAGGGATATATATACATATATGATACATATATTTTTAGCCTAAGCTTTTTCCCAATAACACGCCTTTTTAATTCACCATAAGTATTTTTAAATTCCTAACTCTTGGCCAGCACAAGTGCAACCGTATGGCAATTTTATTAAATTTTTTTGGCACCCTCATTAAGTTTTATACCAAGCCACTATTATTAAAAAATTGGCAAACACTTCAAGGGATATATATACATATATGATACATATATTTTTAGCCTAAGCTTTTTCCCAATAACACGCCTTTTTAATTCACCATAAGTATTTTTAAATTCCTAACTCTTGGCCAGCACAAGTGCAACCGTATGGCAATTTCATTAAATTTTTTTGGCACCCTCATTAAGTTTTATACCAAGCCACTAATATTAAAAAATTGGCAAACACTTCAAGGGATATATATACATATATGATACATATATTTTTAGCCTAAGCTTTTTCCCAATAACACGCCTTTTTAATTCACCATAAGTATTTTTAAATTCCTAACTCTTGGCCAGCACAAGTGCAACCGTATGGCAATTTCATTAAATTTTTTTGGCACCCTCATTAAGTTTTATACCAAGCCACTAATATTAAAAAATTGGCAAACACTTCAAGGGATATATATACATATATGATACATATATTTTTAGCCTAAGCTTTTCCCCAATAACACGCCTTTTTAATTCACCATAAGTATTTTTAAATTCCTAACTCTTGGCCAGCACAAGTGCAACCGTATGGCAATTTCATTAAATTTTTTTGGCACCCTCATTAAGTTTTATACCAAGCCACTAATATTAAAAAATTGGCAAACACTTCAAGGGATATATATACATATATGATACATATATTTTTAGCCTAAGCTTTTTCCCAATAACACGCCTTTTTAATTCACCATAAGTATTTTTAAATTCCTAACTCTTGGCCAGCACAAGTGCAACCGTATGGCAATTTCATTAAATTTTTTTGGCACCCTCATTAAGTTTTATACCAAGCCACTAATATTAAAAATCTGATGTGGGCAGCACATGACTTTCCCTGCAAACTTATATCCACGTTCTATTTATTTCAATTAAATGTAATTCACTTTTAATTCAAATTTCGTTCTCATTCGGTAACCGGGTTTATTTTCAAAGGTGGCGTAGGGAAAGTACGAAAAACTAAAATATCTCGAGAACGGCTAGTCCTAGTGTAATGGGGTTGGTCTTATTCTTTTCGTCGTTAAACATTACGTATTAAACGGGCATTTAATGGATATATCTAAGTATACCAAGTTCTTTAGTTTAGATTTTGAAGATTTTTGCGGGCCGTTTTGCAAAAAAAGGCAGGTTATTTTTTTCCGAATCGTACCAAAATGTAATCAGCACCAGAGTGACCTATACGTGACTCATCTACCGAATTTTGTGAAATTCGGTCCATTAGTTTTTCAGCTAGAGTGGATACAAGCTTTTGCGGTTGAAAAGTGGCGTAGGGAAAGTACGAAAAACTAAAATATCTCGAGAACGGCTATTCCTAGTGTAATGGGGTTGGTCTTATTCTTTTCGTCGTTAAACATTACGTATTAAACGGGCATTTAATGGATATGTCTGAGTATACGTAGTTCTTTAGTTTAGATTTTGAAGATTTTTGCGGGCCGTTTTGCAAAAAAAGGCAGGTTATTTTTTTCCGAATCGTACCAAAATCTAATCAGCACCAGAGTGACCTATACGTGAGTCATCTACCGAGTTTTGTGAAATTCGGTCCATTAGTTTTTCAGCTAGAGTGGATACAAACTTTTGCGGGCCATTTCGCAAAAAAAGGCAGGTTCTTTTATTCCGAATCGTACCCAAAACTAATCAGCACCAGCCCCGCCCACAAGTGACTTACCTACCAAATTTTGTGAAATTCGGTCCATTAGTTTTTTAGTTACAGTGGATACAAAATCTGCACAGACAGACAGACACACAGACAGACAGACAGACAGACAGACACACAGACAGACAGACAGACACACGCACAGACGTCACGCTAAAAATGGTTTTTTCGTATTCTAGAGGTCTCGAAACGTGTAGATCCGTCGAAAACTCGAGTTGTGATTTTCGGCATGATTCCAATACTTTCCCTATACATTACCATGTATTGCAGGGAAAGTAAAAAATTGGCAAACACTTCAAGGGATATATATACATATATGATACATATATTTTTAGCCTAAGCTTTTTCCCAATAACACGCCTTTTTAATTCACCATAAGTATTTTTAAATTCCTAACTCTTGGCCAGCACAAGTGCAACCGTATGGCAATTTCATTAAATTTTTTTGGCACCCTCATTAAGTTTTATACCAAGCCACTAATATTAAAAAATTGGCAAACACTTCAAGGGATATATATACATATATGATACATATATTTTTAGCCTAAGCTTTTTCCCAATAACACGCCTTTTTAATTCACCATAAGTATTTTTAAATTCCTAACTCTTGGCCAGCACAAGTGCAACCGTATGGCAATTTCATTAAATTTTTTTGGCACCCTCATTAAGTTTTATACCAAGCCACTAATATTAAAAAATTGGCAAACACTTCAAGGGATATATATACATATATGATACATATATTTTTAGCCTAAGCTTTTTCCCAATAACATGCCTTTTTAATTCACCATAAGTATTTTTAAATTCCTAACTCTTGGCCAGCACAAGTGCAACCGTATGGCAATTTCATTAAATTTTTTTGGCACCCTCATTAAGTTTTATACCAAGCCACTAATATTAAAAAATTGGCAAACACTTCAAGGGATATATATACATATATGATACATATATTTTTAGCCTAAGCTTTTTCCCAATAACACGCCTTTTTAATTCACCATAAGTATTTTTAAATTCCTAACTCTTGGCCAGCACAAGTGCAACCGTATGGCAATTTCATTAAATTTTTTTGGCACCCTCATTAAGTTTTATACCAAGCCACTAATATTAAAAAATTGGCAAACACTTCAAGGGATATATATACATATATGATACATATATTTTTAGCCTAAGCTTTTTCCCAATAACACGCCTTTTTAATTCACCATAAGTATTTTTAAATTCCTAACTCTTGGCCAGCACAAGTGCAACCGTATGGCAATTTCATTAAATTTTTTTGGCACCCTCATTAAGTTTTATACCAAGCCACTAATATTAAAAAATTGGCAAACACTTCAAGGGATATATATACATATATGATACATATATTTTTAGCCTAAGCTTTTTCCCAATAACACGCCTTTTTAATTCACCATAAGTATTTTTAAATTCCTAACTCTTGGCCAGCACAAGTGCAACCGTATGGCAATTTCATTAAATTTTTTTGGCACCCTCATTAAGTTTTATACCAAGCCACTAATATTAAAAAATTGGCAAACACTTCAAGGGATATATATACATATATGATACATATATTTTTAGCCTAAGCTTTTTCCCAATAACACGCCTTTTTAATTCACCATAAGTATTTTTAAATTCCTAACTCTTGGCCAGCACAAGTGCAACCGTATGGCAATTTCATTAAATTTTTTTGGCACCCTCATTAAGTTTTATACCAAGCCACTATTATTAAAAAATTGGCAAACACTTCAAGGGATATATATACATATATGATACATATATTTTTAGCCTAAGCTTTTTCCCAATAACACGCCTTTTTAATTCACCATAAGTATTTTTAAATTCCTAACTCTTGGCCAGCACAAGTGCAACCGTATGGCAATTTCATTAAATTTTTTTGGCACCCTCATTAAGTTTTATACCAAGCCACTATTATTAAAAAATTGGCAAACACTTCAAGGGATATATATACATATATGATACATATATTTTTAGCCTAAGCTTTTTCCCAATAACACGCCTTTTTAATTCACCATAAGTATTTTTAAATTCCTAACTCTTGGCCAGCACAAGTGCAACCGTATGGCAATTTCATTAAATTTTTTTGGCACCCTCATTAAGTTTTATACCAAGCCACTATTATTAAAAAATTGGCAAACACTTCAAGGGATATATATACATATATGATACATATATTTTTAGCCTAAGCTTTTTCCCAATAACACGCCTTTTTAATTCACCATAAGTATTTTTAAATTCCTAACTCTTGGCCAGCACAAGTGCAACCGTATGGCAATTTCATTAAATTTTTTTGGCACCCTCATTAAGTTTTATACCAAGCCACTATTATTAAAAAATTGGCAAACACTTCAAGGGATATATATACATATATGATACATATATTTTTAGCCTAAGCTTTTTCCCAATAACACGCCTTTTTAATTCACCATAAGTATTTTTAAATTCCTAACTCTTGGCCAGCACAAGTGCAACCGTATGGCAATTTCATTAAATTTTTTTGGCACCCTCATTAAGTTTTATACCAAGCCACTATTATTAAAAAATTGGCAAACACTTCAAGGGATATATATACATATATGATACATATATTTTTAGCCTAAGCTTTTTCCCAATAACACGCCTTTTTAATTCACCATAAGTATTTTTAAATTCCTAACTCTTGGCCAGCACAAGTGCAACCGTATGGCAATTTCATTAAATTTTTTTGGCACCCTCATTAAGTTTTATACCAAGCCACTATTATTAAAAAATTGGCAAACACTTCAAGGGATATATATACATATATGATACATATATTTTTAGCCTAAGCTTTTTCCCAATAACACGCCTTTTTAATTCACCATAAGTATTTTTAAATTCCTAACTCTTGGCCAGCACAAGTGCAACCGTATGGCAATTTCATTAAATTTTTTTGGCACCCTCATTAAGTTTTATACCAAGCCACTATTATTAAAAAATTGGCAAACACTTCAAGGGATATATATACATATATGATACATATATTTTTAGCCTAAGCTTTTTCCCAATAACACGCCTTTTTAATTCACCATAAGTATTTTTAAATTCCTAACTCTTGGCCAGCACAAGTGCAACCGTATGGCAATTTCATTAAATTTTTTTGGCACCCTCATTAAGTTTTATACCAAGCCACTATTATTAAAAAATTGGCAAACACTTCAAGGGATATATATACATATATGATACATATATTTTTAGCCTAAGCTTTTTCCCAATAACACGCCTTTTTAATTCACCATAAGTATTTTTAAATTCCTAACTCTTGGCCAGCACAAGTGCAACCGTATGGCAATTTCATTAAATTTTTTTGGCACCCTCATTAAGTTTTATACCAAGCCACTATTATTAAAAAATTGGCAAACACTTCAAGGGATATATATACATATATGATACATATATTTTTAGCCTAAGCTTTTTCCCAATAACACGCCTTTTTAATTCACCATAAGTATTTTTAAATTCCTAACTCTTGGCCAGCACAAGTGCAACCGTATGGCAATTTCATTAAATTTTTTTGGCACCCTCATTAAGTTTTATACCAAGCCACTATTATTAAAAAATTGGCAAACACTTCAAGGGATATATATACATATATGATACATATATTTTTAGCCTAAGCTTTTTCCCAATAACACGCCTTTTTAATTCACCATAAGTATTTTTAAATTCCTAACTCTTGGCCAGCACAAGTGCAACCGTATGGCAATTTCATTAAATTTTTTTGGCACCCTCATTAAGTTTTATACCAAGCCACTAATATTAAAAAATTGGCAAACACTTCAAGGGATATATATACATATATGATACATATATTTTTAGCCTAAGCTTTTTCCCAATAACACGCCTTTTTAATTCACCATAAGTATTTTTAAATTCCTAACTCTTGGCCAGCACAAGTGCAACCGTATGGCAATTTCATTAAATTTTTTTGGCACCCTCATTAAGTTTTATACCAAGCCACTAATATTAAAAAATTGGCAAACACTTCAAGGGATATATATACATATATGATACATATATTTTTAGCCTAAGCTTTTTCCCAATAACACGCCTTTTTAATTCACCATAAGTATTTTTAAATTCCTAACTCTTGGCCAGCACAAGTGCAACCGTATGGCAATTTCATTAAATTTTTTTGGCACCCTCATTAAGTTTTATACCAAGCCACTAATATTAAAAAATTGGCAAACACTTCAAGGGATATATATACATATATGATACATATATTTTTAGCCTAAGCTTTTTCCCAATAACACGCCTTTTTAATTCACCATAAGTATTTTTAAATTCCTAACTCTTGGCCAGCACAAGTGCAACCGTATGGCAATTTCATTAAATTTTTTTGGCACCCTCATTAAGTTTTATACCAAGCCACTAATATTAAAAAATTGGCAAACACTTCAAGGGATATATATACATATATGATACATATATTTTTAGCCTAAGCTTTTTCCCAATAACACGCCTTTTTAATTCACCATAAGTATTTTTAAATTCCTAACTCTTGGCCAGCACAAGTGCAACCGTATGGCAATTTCATTAAATTTTTTTGGCACCCTCATTAAGTTTTATACCAAGCCACTAATATTAAAAAATTGGCAAACACTTCAAGGGATATATATACATATATGATACATATATTTTTAGCCTAAGCTTTTTCCCAATAACACGCCTTTTTAATTCACCATAAGTATTTTTAAATTCCTAACTCTTGGCCAGCACAAGTGCAACCGTATGGCAATTTCATTAAATTTTTTTGGCACCCTCATTAAGTTTTATACCAAGCCACTAATATTAAAAAATTGGCAAACACTTCAAGGGATATATATACATATATGATACATATATTTTTAGCCTAAGCTTTTTCCCAATAACACGCCTTTTTAATTCACCATAAGTATTTTTAAATTCCTAACTCTTGGCCAGCACAAGTGCAACCGTATGGCAATTTCATTAAATTTTTTTGGCACCCTCATTAAGTTTTATACCAAGCCACTAATATTAAAAAATTGGCAAACACTTCAAGGGATATATATACATATATGATACATATATTTTTAGCCTAAGCTTTTTCCCAATAACACGCCTTTTTAATTCACCATAAGTATTTTTAAATTCCTAACTCTTGGCCAGCACAAGTGCAACCGTATGGCAATTTCATTAAATTTTTTTGGCACCCTCATTAAGTTTTATACCAAGCCACTATTATTAAAAAATTGGCAAACACTTCAAGGGATATATATACATATATGATACATATATTTTTAGCCTAAGCTTTTTCCCAATAACACGCCTTTTTAATTCACCATAAGTATTTTTAAATTCCTAACTCTTGGCCAGCACAAGTGCAACCGTATGGCAATTTCATTAAATTTTTTTGGCACCCTCATTAAGTTTTATACCAAGCCACTATTATTAAAAAATTGGCAAACACTTCAAGGGATATATATACATATATGATACATATATTTTTAGCCTAAGCTTTTTCCCAATAACACGCCTTTTTAATTCACCATAAGTATTTTTAAATTCCTAACTCTTGGCCAGCACAAGTGCAACCGTATGGCAATTTCATTAAATTTTTTTGGCACCCTCATTAAGTTTTATACCAAGCCACTATTATTAAAAAATTGGCAAACACTTCAAGGGATATATATACATATATGATACATATATTTTTAGCCTAAGCTTTTTCCCAATAACACGCCTTTTTAATTCACCATAAGTATTTTTAAATTCCTAACTCTTGGCCAGCACAAGTGCAACCGTATGGCAATTTCATTAAATTTTTTTGGCACCCTCATTAAGTTTTATACCAAGCCACTAATATTAAAAAATGGGCAAACACTTCAAGGGATATATATACATATATGATACATATATTTTTAGCCTAAGCTTTTTCCCAATAACACGCCTTTTTAATTCACCATAAGTATTTTTAAATTCCTAACTCTTGGCCAGCACAAGTGCAACCGTATGGCAATTTCATTAAATTTTTTTGGCACCCTCATTAAGTTTTATACCAAGCCACTAATATTAAAAAATTGGCAAACACTTCAAGGGATATATATACATATATGATACATATATTTTTAGCCTAAGCTTTTTCCCAATAACACGCCTTTTTAATTCACCATAAGTATTTTTAAATTCCTAACTCTTGGCCAGCACAAGTGCAACCGTATGGCAATTTCATTAAATTTTTTTGGCACCCTCAGTAAGTTTTATACCAAGCCACTAATATTAAAAAATTGGCAAACACTTCAAGGGATATATATACATATATGATACATATATTTTTAGCCTAAGCTTTTTCCCAATAACACGCCTTTTTAATTCACCATAAGTATTTTTAAATTCCTAACTCTTGGCCAGCACAAGTGCAACCGTATGGCAATTTCATTAAATTTTTTTGGCACCCTCATTAAGTTTTATACCAAGCCACTAATATTAAAAAATTGGCAAACACTTCAAGGGATATATATACATATATGATACATATATTTTTAGCCTAAGCTTTTTCCCAATAACACGCCTTTTTAATTCACCATAAGTATTTTTAAATTCCTAACTCTTGGCCAGCACAAGTGCAACCGTATGGCAATTTCATTAAATTTTTTTGGCACCCTCATTAAGTTTTATACCAAGCCACTAATATTAAAAAGTTAGCAAACACTTCATCTTTCCCTTGATCATACCATATATGGTCATGAATCTTAAATACGTTTTAAGATGAAACTGCACTCCTAATCAAGTGTTAAAGCTTAATGAATGTGAAGACAAAAACCACATGGCCAGTATCATAAGCCATCTCCAAGCCTCTCCGAAGTAAATATATACTTTTCTTGTAGAGAACTAAGCAGATGGCACTGAGATTTTGTGAGAACTGGTTGATGATCAGGCCCTCAGCCAAACCATGTAACTAACTCTGTTGAAGTATATTCTAATAAAGGAAAAATTGGTAATGTGAGCATGTCTCTTCTTTGGATTATTGCCTCATATGTGACATATATATATATCATTAGCTATACCTCCTTTTAGATCTGTGATCTTTAAAAAACAGTCTTTACATTATACTGAGTTTCTGATTTTGTCACATACTTCAAATACACTGCCATGCACTCAGTTACAGAAACATTAGTTTTTTGTCAATCATTAAAGAAAACCAAGGGTTTCACTTTATGTCCGAAATTATATCTGCCATTATAGTTTCTAAAAATACATGGTGCATATCAGTTAATGCATCATAGCTTTCATAGTAGCAAGTAGTTTAAAAAAAAAAAAGTCAATTTTTAAATAAAAAACGGAAAATTGAGGATTGCACTTTTGCAAATTTATCAACACATTTGTCTCAAAACGTAGAATTTTGTCGCACTTTTGCATAAATGCTATCGACAGCTTAAACTCTGACCCACGAAGATGCACTTCTGTGAGATTTTTTTTTTAATTCGAATTAATATTTTTATTATTTTATGTTTTAGCATGATTTTGAGCAATTTTCACACAAATCGATTTCTCAGCGATCAAAAATATATATTATAACAGAGTTTTCACCTCATCACCATTAGAAAGATCATAAAGCCTTCTTTCCAATAATGTTTAAACAAAGTCCATAGGATAATTCCTTCAATATTTTTTTAAATACATTGAAATTTATGTTTCTTAGATTATCCAATACTTATTTCACCACATCCAAAACAATTCTATAGTTTGCCGAAAGTTGTGTGTATATATTCGCATTCTAACAAAAATAATTTTTTTTTATTTAATACATAATTGAATTTTCTATGATTTTTGAAGTGAATGCTTAAAAATTAAGATTATTGATGAGGGCTTCATTTTCCAGCAGTGGTGGATTTTTCTGCACATGACTGCCTTGGAACTCACCATGAGTTTTAAACCATGCCTTCTCTCCTGGTCGACTGTACAAGCCCAATTCGCGAAAGGATTCATTTTGAATCTTTTACTTTTTCCTTATTGGTTACTATGGCTGTAAAAAAGTTTGGCTGATATGTTTGCTGAGGTGTATGGAAGGTGATTGGAACCATTTTGTTTCTTTCACGTTTTCATATTAAAATGTTTTTCTGTTAAATCTGTTCATAGGTGGAAAAGGATAATTTTTTTTCTTGGGTCATCATGCCCATTGTACTGGTGTACATGGATTGAATGCAATTTTCACCATTATCTTTATGAATAAAATCTATTTATTTTGTTACTTTTTAGATAAATAAATTAATTCAATTAATCCCTGGTTTAAATCCTTGGCAATGTTGGGTACATTTTCTGCCTGTTGGTCGCATAGCGGAAATCTAAGCAATCCACAGCTACAAAATTCGGTACAGTGATACTTCAGTTCAGGCCTAAAGACACCTTGGAGCAACTTTTTTTAATTTTAATTATTTTTTTTAGTTATTAAATTTTGAAGCACTATTTTGAGCAAATTTTGCACAAATGGGTTTCTTAGTAATTGAAAATATTACTGACTCCATATTGATGCAATCGAAAAGATCAAAAAATGATCTTTTTAACGAGCTTTAAACCAAATCCATAGGATAATTACTTAAAAAAAGAAATTTTGAAAATTCATCAAAATATGAAAAGTTTGATATTTTATATATGTATATTTTAATATTCGACAATTGAAAGTCATACAGTTCAAATATTTGACATAAATATTGTGTGATATCTTTGCATTTTAATTTTTTTTTCTTTAATTACTGCTGAATTTTTTTATGAACAGTGTTGAAGACCCAGACCGTCCGACTCATCCGAGGACAAAGAGCATCTATTTGGACGGCCGGGTTTTGAACAGTGTGAAACCTCTCATAAATTTTCAAAGCACTGATAACTAAATTGTGAATACCAACATTTTCTCCCAGAACCAGTTATTTCCCTTTCTTCTATACTGTTCATTGGTAGTATTGGGAATAAACAAAGGTCATGTCACAGAATCTACAACTGCGTTTAACAGCATTTTTTGCTGAGATAGTAATTATTTTTTTAATTTTTATTTCTGGGTAAAGGAACATCTTTTCTTTTTTGCGACTTCACATATTTCCATTCATTAGTATTTAATTTAAGCAATTTAAAAATCTAACTTCACAAATTTAAAATATGTAAAGCACATAAGATATCTTTATAACGTTCTGCCTGCAATCGATGAACCAGATGTTTGTGTGCATGTGTGGTGAATTGCAGCATGCTTATTTAGGGCAGATTACACCTACGTTGTATAATTGGCATGGTTGCACATGGAAAAATAGAGTACAGGAATGATTTAAGTTCAAATCAGGCAATTTGAATATTAAGTGGTATTATCTGTATCTGTATTATTTAAGTAGTGGGCACTTATTTATAACAGTAATTATACAAAACAGAACTATTTTCTCCAAGTTATTTTACAAATAACTAACATTTTTTTTATCTTGGTTAATTTTAAAACTACTGGTGTCTAACTCTATTAAATGTGAAGGTGTCACATTGAGTGACCACTAACCATTTTGCTTGCTTAAAGCGTGGGTGGAAATAGCTGGTATTCAACATAAATCCCTGTATTTACAAAAATGTTTATGTTATTAGATTGCGATATCATTTTGATTTTCGGTACATTAATTTTTTTTCGTTTATTTTTCCTAATATGAACCATTTTTGTGTAATCAGCTGTAGCAGTAGTTTCTAACTTGGTGGTTTATATACCCTTTGGTATTGATAAACATGCTTCAAAAAGTGGGATGCGATAAAATGTATAAGTGCTAGATGAATAGATAATTCAGTAACAAAATGAAAAGGAAATAAAAAAATACTGACCAGAGTTTGAGTCAAGGGACAAAAAATATATTCTAATAAAAGTGCTCACAAATACATATTGAAATTGTTGCCAGGCTAACCCTTTAACTGCGGGTACTTTTAGTATATCCGATCGCTCTAAACGCAAAAAAAAAATAGAAAAAATATGTCATGTATTTAAGTGATACAGTGGCAAAACAAAAATATTTTACTAAAATCAAATCATAATACTAGACAATATAATTCTAACTATTAATAAATTACAAAAAGTATACAAAGTAAGAAAGTATCATATGAAGCGTAAACATACAAGTTGTTATACAGAAAACAAAGAAAATCTCAAAATTTATACTAGAACTAAGTTACAACATAAGAATATATTGCGTAACATAACTATAAAAATGAATGAAATATATCTTGGAAATTTTTTCTAGTATGGAAAATTCTAAAACAGAGTCCAAGGCATAACCCAACCTTACATTCGGTGCACCATATCGTTACAAACTTTCTTCTTTTGACATTCTGATTTGTATTAGAATAAACATAACATGTCAATTGACCTTTCTTTTTAGTTTCAGTTGGTGGAACGTTATCAGGGTAATGTCGTTCCATAAAGTTTGCTGCAGTGAGGCGATCTATTTGTTCACCGCTTTTTCTTCCAGGCCTTCCAGCAGTCAATGTGCCATGTCTTTCCAAAATTTGTTTGACTAGTATTCTAATAAAATCTTTCAATCTTATCAACTTATTCCCTGTTTTTACCAAAAACATATTGTAAGAGTTTAGAATTACAATATCTAATAAATGAAAAAATATTTTCTTGTACCACTTGATACTTTTGCGAACGCATTCTACTGCAGACACCTGCATGTCAGCCTTATCTATTAATCTCATATTGATAGTATAGTCTAACACACAATCAGGCTTCTGTATTCGTTCTCTGCTTTTACGGTCAATTTTTTCACTATTTTCAAAGTTTCTCTTATGAAAAGTGCTAATCATATGTATATAGCGCTTGTCTCTCCATTTCATTGCCATAACTGTATCATTGCATTGCAGAAGTATTTTTTGTCCTTGAAAATTTTGTCTTAGAAATTTTGGAAAATGTCTTCTGTTTTGCTTGATTGTGCCACAGTAGCTAGTATTATGCTCATCCAAATATAGCGCTATTTTTGGGAAGGTATACCAGTTATCGGTGTGCAATAAGTGTCCCTTTTGTAAATAGTTTTGCATTAGGATTTTTATTATACCTCCAGTTACTCCCAACTATTCATCAGTTAAATCTTTTTGCCCTGATGTATCAGAATATTTAAAATTATTCCAATTTCGCAATTGCATAGTGTATATACATTTTGATGCCAAAACGGTGTCATTTTGATGGTATGTACTGCTTGAATCGGAGCCGCACTTTGAACAAAACTAGGGATTCGTCTATAACAATTTTTTGCATTTGATAAAAAAATAAGATAAACTTGTTATTTATAATGTCGAACACATTTCTAACTTTCCACAATCCATCACTGTTTGCATTGCCCAGTGGATTATCATTATCGGCAAAATGAATATAACGCAGCAACTGGACAAATTTATCTCTTGTCATATGTTTGGAAAATAACGGTGTTGCGATCATCGGATCATAGAGAAGTAATTCTGGATGTTATGTTTCTTCACGTAAGGCATCAACAAGATAAAAGCCAGAAACGTATACATTTTTGCAATGGTAGTATTATGCCATCTTTTTCTCCTAGAATATGGCTGTTCATCATCACAGTATTCAAAATACTTATTGGTTTCCAAGACAATAATTGTCATAAGTTGTTCATCAAAATATTTAGAAAAGTATTCGTATTCTTCAGACTCTATATTTATATCAAAATAATTTGTTATTCCAGACTGTCCAGAATCAAAGTTATAATTTTTAGTATGAAACTCATCACAATGCCTCCAGAATAAATCACCAGCAGCAATTTCTTCGTCACTATCATTTGTCTCTAAATCGCTCGATTCAAACGAAGGATCATTATCACTATTACTCTCAAATAGTTCTTCATCACTATATTTGTCAACATTTTTCTTTTTTTTTTGAGGAACTGAACAAGTAGAAGGCTTATCCATATTAGGGTAAGCTTACAAAAATTTAACTGTAAAAGACACTCCAACACTTTTTGCAGTCAAAATGAAACTAAACTCTTATCTTGTACTAGGACAAAAATAGGATAAAAAATAAAAGCATACCGACAAAGTATGCATTTTGTAATCAATGATAAGAAAGAAAGATTTATTTTATTGTATTTATTGATAATAAAATATTTGGCTGTAGCTTTATTTTTTAATTGTAACATATTTTATAAATAAATATTTAACATAAAATTTAGTGGTATATAAGCCACTGCCGCTATTTAATATTAGCAAATATCAACAAGTTGTTTATAAACCACACCTGCGTCTGGCTATAATTTAGTACCTTGTTTATAAACCACATCTGCGTCTGGCTATAATTTTAGTATGTGGTTTATAAACCACACCCGCAGTTAAAGGGCTAAAGACATTGGGAACCACTGTACCTTTAGAAATGTGACTTGAAAATGCTCTAACAGGAATTTTTGTTTATTTTTTAAGTAACTAATTTTTAAAATCAGTTTGAACATTTCCTTTTCCCAAGTAGCTGACATAACTGAGTCAACCTAATAAATTGGATAATTTAAGCCAATGTGTGTATAAATACTATTTCCATGCACAAGAAAATGGAAACCATCAGTTATCTATATACACTACTGGACAATTGCTAAGGACGGATGACACTATCACCCATAACAACCACAAAATGAAAGGAAGCAAAATGTGGAAAATTAGAATAAGTGCATGATAAAGTAAGAAGAGGTGTGCGTATGCAAATTTTTCATTTCCATGCCTGTTCATCATGTGATAGTGCTGATAAGAGATTTAAAGGATTTGATGTGTGTGGACAATTGTTGTTCCAAGCGAAAGCTTTATGGAAAGATTTAATTGACGAACTTGAAATTTTTGGTATGTCTTCCCAAAATCAGATGATTTTACGTGTGGCCATATTATTGGAAAGATCGAAGAAGGGCAAAAAATAATAGATGTTGCCAGGGAATTCGACATCACCCACAGCGTTGTTTCACAGCTGTGGTAAGCATTTAAAACAACTGGAATGTGTAGCAAGCATCACGGGGGAGGTTGTGTTAGAAGTATGACGCCTGCAAGAGACAGGTACATTGTCCTATTGGCAAAAAGGGACCGGTGCACCACAGCTCAGCAGGTGGCAAATCAATTTCTTGCTACCGCAGGATAGCAGATCTCCCGAAAAACTGTAGCCAGACGTTTCGGAGAAGGAGGACTATATGCCTGCAGACCTATTGTGTGTGTCCCATTGTCCAGACTGCACCATACCGCCAATTTGCAATGATGTCATGAGCATCGCAATTGGACCGAACAGGACTGGACTTGCTTATTATTCTCAGATGAGAGTAGGTTCAGACTGTCATCGGATTGTAGATGTCAACTAATCTGGCGTGAGAGTGGTACTGCTTATCATCCAGAAAATATCCAGAAAAGGGACCGATATCCGACATGCAGTATCATGGTATGGGCCAGCAACATGATCAATGGCCGCACACCCCCTACATGTGGTTGCAACTAGGACTATGACCGGCCAATGATACATTAGTGAAGTTCTACTGCCTCATATTCGCCTTTACTGTGATGCTGTCGATGATAAATTTGTTTTCATGGACAACAATGCACCATGTCATCGAACACTCGCTGTTCAGGATTGTCTAGTCAGCGAGGGTATTCAATGCCTCATATGGCCAGCACGTTCTCCAGATCTAAACCCCATTGGCTTTGGAGAGGCGACTTGCTGGTCGAAAATATCCTCCAAGAAACAAGAACACCCTCATCCGTGCACTGACAGAGGAGTGGGATAACTTGCCTCAACATCTGCTGGATAATGTTGTGCAAAGCATGACACGACATGTGGAATGTTGCATCACACTCCACGGTGAACATATCACGTACTGACACCTTTCTCAAAGGTGCCTGCTGTTGTTCATATGCATTTTTCCATTTCACCGTATACAGCATCAAATGAACACTTTTTTCCTTTCAGATGTTTCAAAACCTTCTGTATTTTCCAGAACAATAAATGATCTTTATTCTAATGTCTGAACAGTGTGGCAACAATATTCTATCCTGCTGGGCTTCCACCCCAGCTTCATGTTGTGCTGCATTGCAATTTGTGATCCGTCCTTAGCAATTGTCCAGCAGTGTATATACAGGGTGTCCCAAAAACATTGAACTCTGCTTTTATTCCTTAAATATTGATCTAAGACATATATAATAAATAACATAATTGTATAAAAAAAGGTACAGAATTTTATGAAATCGATTAAAATTTTCAAGGGAATTAAATTTTAAGAAATACAAAATGTAAATTTTTATATGGTCCCCATACAAAAACATTTCCAATGAGTAAAATGTGCCCCATACACTAATAAGATCATGTACAAAATTTCAGCATTTTATCATAAAAAGTCCTATAGATATTTTTTTCTTTTTTTTATCAAATGGCCAGGCACTTGACTTATCATCATTCGCCTTTTGTCAGCGGCCAGAAAGTGAACCATTTAGCCGTCCTAGGACGTTGCCCCAGGCGCACCAGAGGGGGGCGGAACACACTGCGCCCACAACACAAACATCCATGCCTTACGTGGAACTCAAACCCACAACACGGCGATCGAGCGATTGCTGAGTCCTATAAATATGAAAAGATAAAAATGCTGACTTAAACCACTTTTCGATGCATCGACATGGGTTCTCAGAGGGGAAAAATCATATCGGCAGATCGCATTTCAGATGTCATACACAAATTACAAAAGAAAACAATGGTTACATAAATAAATAATAATTTTGCTATTTATTGGTACAAAAGTATCTGCACTATGTAGAAATAATAATTTTACACAAAGATTACAAAGCTTGTTCAAAATATTTTCCATCCGTACCAAACATCCATTAAAGATAAGAGGCAAATACTATTGCCTATGATGCATTTCTGCTTTGTGTCATTTGCACTCTTGTTGTAAACATTTACATTTTAATTTGTGATTAATCTCTCACCAACTTTGTTTAAACATATCTCTCGAACTTTTTATGATAAAATGCTGAAATTTTGTACATCACCTTATCTCTCTTAGTATGGGGCACATTTTACTCATTAGAAATGTTTTTGTACAGGATCCATATAAAAATTTAAATTTTGTATTTCTTCAAATTTAATCCCCTGAAAATTTTTTATTGATTTCATAAAATTCTATATATTTTTTTAAACAACTTTGTAATTTGTTATATAGGTCTAAGATCAATATTTAAGGAATAAAAGCTGAGGTCAGTGTTTTTGGGACACCCTGTATATATATTTTTTGTTCATTGGATTTTCAAACTACTATTATTATATATATATATATATATATATATATATATATATATATATATATATATATATATTGTTCTTAACTGATGAATTTTTGGCTTTATCTAGGTGTTACAATTTATCTCTATTATTTATTTGGATTATCATAAACTATATATATATATATATATATAAAAATAAATTATTAAATCCAAAGTTAGAATGTATGTAGTAACTCATAATACACTATTCCAAAATTTTCTACAAATACAAAGAAATTAAGACAAAAAGAGGAAATAATAAAGCATAATGCAAGTCATAAGGACAAAGACAATCAACAAATTTCAAAAATGAGGAATGCAAATAAGAAAACAAAAAAATCAAGCAAAAAAGCTTGCACATGGAGGAGATTTAGGCTTACGAGATTAGGCTTACGAAAAGTTCATTTCGAAAAAATTCTCATCGGGTCCATATATCTTTTCGAAATGAACACAAAAATGCTTGTTTCTGAAACACAAGATAGATTTTATCTATAAACTTGTGTTATATGGACGACACGCATAAAGATTGGAACAATAAAGGAAACATAAATACCTCAAAACGCACCTCTTCAGCGCAACCATGACGAGCAAAATATGACTGGATCATCGTTGCCATATGCCAAAATGAAAAGATTTGATTTGCTGTTGCCAAAGAGAGTAATAAAAACAGTACTGCGCAAAAGCAATAAAATGAGTTGTTCAACTGTTAAAGCTTCGAGATAAAAAGATGAAAATATAATTGCAGGAGAATGAAGAAGTACGGCTAAAATAAGATAATAAGGGGAGAATATGAGAATTTTAGGCTAATCGAAACTTATTAACTATACTATTGACTAAATATGCAGGATATTGATACATTTTACTGGTAATTTTGAGGTTATTAATGTGCAAAGCATGAAATTTTTTATCTGATAATCTATAAATTCTAAAAAGTTGATTAAGTATAATATTTCTAAACAATTGAATCGAGTTGCAGGAATTAAAAGGTAATAATTTATTAATATTAAATTTAAAAAAATCTTTATATATATATATATATATGAAGAACCATGTTATTAAAATATTGAATGCTCTATTATTTGCTCTAATGATGCAACTTACAAGACATTATATCTATTTCTAAATTTTAACTATTTTCTAAATTATATCTATTTCTAAATTTTAGACCTAAATATAATATTGCATCATGGTATTTGCATTTGCTCATCAATTATTGTGTCTATTTCTCAAACATGTACATAATTTCAAAAGATGTAGAAACATATTTAGAAGTTTTTAAAACATTTGTTTTTATCAAATATCTTGGAACTCTAACATTTTTTTAGATATAAATACTTTTTCTGCACTATCAGAATATATAACTATGATAAATGTATTAATGAAGTGTTGAATTTCTTTTTAAAATTTTCTGACTGGCATTCTCAAGCAGTTTAACTCCTTTGGTAATATTTAAAGTTATTTTGGCACACCTTTCTTTCAATAACATAATTAACTTATATTAATTTTTTATTTATTTTGACAAATTATGTTTATTCTAAACCCCAAATATAACCGTTTATAAATGTTTTGGGATTTTATTGAAACATGCTCAAGTGTTATCAGACAAAGTTAGAGAAACAAACACCATAGGGCCAAATGGAGAAATATGGGTAGTAAAAGTGAATTTTTACACTGTGTCCATAAATAAAAATCTGATTAATGTAATGAATTTACTACTTTTACAGTAAAAAAAATAGGTTTTTATTATAGTAGATACTAATATTCTTTCCAAGATATTGAATTTTCGACAATTAGTCGTCATTTTCATTGATTTAGCATCATTTTTATCCATTTGGCAAGATTTTCATTAATTTGGCAACATTTCCAAAAGTAGCCAAGTTGGCGACATTCCACCAAATTCATCGCCAAAATCTCGCCATGTGTTATGGACGAAGAAATAAGTTATTCTTACAGTAGATAAATGACTATTGGCGTTCAAATACAAAAGTATTACTCAAAGTATCTTTTTTCATGAATGGAACAAGCTAGATCCATGAGAATGATGTCACCCAATTTATCGCATGGTATTACATATGAAAAGTGAACATGTTTCTCAATAGGAAATATTTTTTTTTATTATTTTATATGACTTTTTGATAATTCTTTTGAAATATGTGCAATATCTCGAGAACGGTTCATGTTAGCGTTCTAAAATTTATGTCAATCATTTTCTAATGAAAAATTACATAAGAAATGTCTATTTGCATAACTTTATTAGTGGTTTTGATTTTTTGACGATTTTTTCAAAATTTCATTCGAAAATTTAGGGGGGTTCTGAACATTCGATTGCATATAAAAACAATAGGCTTCCAGCGTTTATGGATTGTGATTTTTGTACCAAATTTGGTTCGAATCGGTCCATTCGTTCGTCAGTTATCGTCTCCACAGACTCACTGACACACACACACAGACATCACTTCAAAAATATTTGATTCGTGATCAGGGATGCTTGAAACGTGCTCTCCCGTCGAAAACTCGAATTCGAATTTTCGACCCCGTCACAATACTTTCCTTATACATTATGTATATAAGGAAAGTAATAAAATTAGTTAAATTATGGATTTCTTTTTCTTTAATGTTTACATTATTTCAACAACATACTCCAATCACTTTCTTGCCAATTTATAATATATTTATTTGTACAATGCGACTTCATTTAATGTGTGATTTTATACTACTTTCCTGCATATATGGGGTGCTACATTTATTAAATATATTTACTTTATTATTGAATATATTATGACTGTATATGTAGTAGATTTAGTTTAAAAGACAGTTTAATTAATATGAAACATATTCAGATTAGTTAAATTACTATATTTTTAACACTTTACAACAAATTTGAAAAGTGTTTATGACTTTGCTCATTCTGTCTGTCTGTCTGTCCGTTAGCACGATAACTGCCGTAAAAATGACTTAATCAAAATGAAATTTTAGTATGTTGTTCAGACGGTCTGTAGGACCTATGGGAATATAAATAAATAATATCACCCAATTAGTTTTGGATTGAACCCGGGTTGAAAAAATGAAATACATTGAACCCTATGGGACCTAATTTTTCAAATATTTTTTAAGCGGATTTAAAATCCACAAATTACTTCGAAAATTTTAGGTAATATTCAAATTATTCCATAAAATATATAAAAAAAATTTCAGCAAAATATATTCAGTAGTTTTTTAAATAAAAATTAAAATAATAATTACACCTCTTATATAAAGCGATCACGTGACCAACTTCAAAATATAATACGGAATCCATCTTGTCTCAAAATCGTCATTTTTAAAGTTCTTTTTAATTCATATTGAGTGTTGTATTCGTCGTAAAACCTCTTTATTTTCACTTAAATTCTGTGCATCTACATACTGAAGCAACGCAATGACAATATATTTGAGTTTAAATGAGCATCCAACTTTGATTATTTCTATAACGAAGCCTATTTTTCACTTATGTGAAATGTAAACAACAAAATATGTAGGATGAGTTGTATTAGAATTGCTGTATTTTTTTAACACAAAAGTATTTAGATCATGGAGTCTGCATAGCTGATATGAATGAAATACTCATTGATTTTATACAAAGAAGGACGATTTTTTTCGAAGAAGTTTTAAGCATAGAGTTTAATTACTTGTAGTTCCATGGTCATAATTTTTAAATAAAATAAATTATTATAGTATTGTGATGAATGAAATGAATAGGAAAATGTTATGAATGAAATGCTGTTTTTATAGAGAGATCCAGGCGTGTTATTTTTTCTATGACATCAGTTGAATGAATTTCAGTCGTTTTCCATGAAGTTTTCAAATATAATAAATTATCGTAGTATTATGATAGTTTTAAAAATATTACCGAGGAATGCATTGCATTTTATGGATGTTTAAACCAGGCAATTTATATTTTAATGCCGTCATTTGAATGAAGTTCATTTTTTCCGATGAAGATTTAAGTTTTCAAATATAATAAATTAATGTAGTATTGTGATAAGTTTTAAAATATTACTTAGGAATGTATTGCATTTTAGAGATGTTTAAATAAAATTGCATTGGAGTTGGAAAGTGTTTCATAATCAATGCTTTAAGCATAATTGATCTTTCTTGTTTAATGTTTATGTTATTTCTTTATTGTTATTATCAATATTGTTATTTCTTTATCTGCTCTGTTAGTTATGCAAATCATTTACAGAAGTCATTTATAACATATGGGAAAATAAAAACATGTTCAAAGATCATTATAATATGTGTTTTGTTGCTTCTAAACTAAATATTAAAACTAAACTAAAATATTAAAATCCGTTTCATATTTAAACACAAAAATGACACACATTTTATAATTCTAGTAACATGGAAATGGTGGCATGTAAAACAATATTTCTTCTCCAATCACTTATGTTGTCTTATTTTCAACATTTGCAGACATTTTAAGCTAAAATTGAATTCATTATAGCATCATTTTTCAATAATTTGATTTGAAGAATATCCTACAAACTGTTTCGGTATTTGAAACATAACTCGGTTACCCTAGATACCACAACAAAATCAAAAAACTATAAATAAATTGATTAATAAAATATAATGAAAAAAATTGTCTGCTGTAACTATACATCAAAATATCTCAAGAACAGTAGAATAGATGAATTAATCCATAGAATTAAGAAATTTTAGGATTTTTTTTTTTGTGTCGAATGGTACAAACTAAATTTGTATGTCTAGTCATTCTTAAATTATATCTGACGGAATGTTAGAATAAAAAACGCGTCAGAAAAAAAGTAGTAAATAAAACAAAAAGAAAAACAAATGTATATTCTAGAAAAACCATTTTGGTTATTATACCCACTTTATCCCACATATACACAGTTTATCCCACTATAATGTATGCTGCAACTTTCAAGAGATATGCTATAGTAATAGGAAAATACATCTAAAAAAATTGTGGATAGTTCACACTCTCATTGACTTTCAAGGTTTTATTTTTACTATTAAAAGTTCTGATTTCCTTCCAAAAAAATTAATTTGTGATTTTGATGGAAATACACATCTTAAGGCCTACTAAACATGTTTTGAACAATTCTAAAGTGATGTCCCTCTGTGTTTATTTAATACGGCTGGTTGTCATACAAACATTATAATGTAATGTGGGCAACACATGACTTTCCCTACATATCAAGCATATTAATTCTCCGAACATGAAAGAGATTATCAAAGAAATTGAACTTCATTCTCCAAGATATTGAATTTTCTTCAATTTGGTGTCATTTTGGTTAATTAAATGTCACTTATGTCCATTTCACATTTATCAGTTTGGCAACATTTTCAAAAATCACCCAGATGGAAATATTTCACCAGGTCCGTTGCTATATTTGTTGCCAAACATTACATATAAACAAGAAAACAGGGAGAAGGAATTTTCTTATATAGTATTAATTGATGGTTTGAGTTCTAATCAATGGATGTATTCTCTCAAATGGAACAAGTTAGATTCTAAGCATGAGGTTAGTAAATTTGTCTCATAATATTTCATATGGAATATCAACCTATTTAATAATACTTACTTATTTTTTAATTTTATGTAATTTTTTGATAAATTTATTTTTAGAATGTGCAACATCTCGATAACACTTTATGTTAGCATTAAAAAAATTGTATCAATCATTTAGTAATGAAAAATTACATATAACATGATCATTTATTTAACATTATTTAAAGCCTTTATTTTTTAATGATATTTTGGGACCTTTGAAACATTCAATCGTGTATAAAATCAATACAGTTTCAGTGTTCAATGGTTATAATAATAACGCCAAATTTTTTTCATTGCACTCTATTTGTTTGTGAGATATTTCTTCCACAAACTCAAGGACACATACATACACACAGACATATATCATTTTAAAAATGTTCAACTTGAGTTTAGGGATGCTTGAAATGTGTTCTTCCATTGAAAACTTGAATTCGAATTTTTGACTTCATTGCAATACTTTCCGTATACATTACACTATGTATGTAGGAAAATAATAAATGAAAATTTGTAAAAAAAATTGTGTATGTGTATGTATGTATATATATCATACCTTTAGAAACACATTTGCATGAATATTTAAATCCTGGCTACTCTTATTACATACTAATATACCATATTGTTCAAAAGTGGGCCTGAACAATTTGAGAGAGATATAAATGTATGAAAAAGTTGAATGGAGCCTCTCATTCCAGTTACCTGTGTAATTTATCCAAGATTAGCATATTCAGTATAATGCGTTGAAATTTTCAAGACTGATTGAAAATGTTTTATAAAATCAATACTAAATCTCAATTTATTGGTGTTTCAGGGAAAAAGCTGACTGAAACATTACATTTTTTTCTAAAATTTTTAAAAATCTAATGTGGGCAGCACATGACTTTCCTTGATTTACTTCTTTCACAGTGAAAAAATGATGTATAAGGTCCACAGCACACTGTTTTTAACGTTGAATTGTACATTTGGCGCTTTTACGGATGGCAATATGTAAAAGTATTTTGAAATGCCCATTTTACTTATATTGCATGCAACTCTAAATTTAAAATTATTAATATTGATAGCATCCTCAATAAGTAGTATAATCCATATATTAAAATATTTTAATAACTTATTTACAAATTTGGCATCATTTTTGTCACCTTGGCATTACTTTTGCAATTTTGACAAAATTTTTGTCAATCTGAGGCAAAATATTGCGAAGATGGTGATATTTTGTTAGATTGTTCACCAAATCTATTGCCAAGTGTTACAAATAAATGGAGAGAAAAGCATTTCTTATATACTAGAAGATATGTCCATGAAATGACGGAATTTAAAATTTATAAAACATTATCTCTTATTAATACCATTTTTATCAATTTGGCACAAACTTGAATTCGAATTTTCGACCCTATCACAATATTTTCCTTATACATCCAATATTTAAATTTCCTTATACATCCAATGTAAGGAAAATATTCACAATATTTTCTTTATACTTTCCTATGTATATAAGGAAGGTAAAAATGTTAAGTTTTTGAACATATTCTTTGACAATTAAAAATATTTATGTTATGCAAAAGATTTTATTTAAATATACAATTGTAATAAAATATTGGAATTGTAGAATTGAACATATTTACAGTATAATTCCATTCTTTTATATAAACAGATATTAAACTATCCCTAATTTTATATACACTTATTTTCCAACAAATTTGACCAATTTATACAATTAATTCAAACCGTATCCAATTAATTGAAGTGACATGTTAATTCTGAAGGTGAGTATCTTCATCTTGCTATTTGAATAAAACTTTAAAAAAGCTTTTCAAACTTGCTTGCTATATTTACAGGAAAAGGTAGATCTCCGTAATTGTTCCATAAGCGGTATTCAAGAGATTCAACAGAACGTTCTATAAAGGAAAAAAAATTAGTACATTTCCTGCAGAATATAACATGCATTAGACACCTCCTACTGCAATACTTAGATAATTTTTTATAAATCTGATTCTATTTTACTATTAAAAAGTATATAACTTTGAAAAAAGCAGGCATAGGAAAATTAGACAATTACAATTGTCAAACAGTATGATCTTAAACAGACACAACAGTTGTTCTTAGCATATGTTTTCTTTTAATAAATATTGTTTAGTTATTCAGGTATCTGCTTAATGTAATAGTAGATCACACCACTAGCTCTGGCCTAGTAAGGGTTTATTGCAAATTATGCTTCTTTAAAAAATAATTTTGGAAAGGCAGTTTACAGTGAACATTATAATAGCAGATCATTCGGCTACCACAGATGTTTTCATGGAGGACTTTATAAGAGAGAGTATGCATTTATATTACATGCCAAGAAAACCACAAAAACCTAGCATTGACAGTCTGAGCTGATGCTTGAACCTTCACCCGGATGCTTCCCCCATAATTCAATTCTCACCTTATGGGTATAACATCACAACAAAAGAAATAATTAAATGTTTTATTCATACTAAATTGACATAAAATTTAAGAATAAGTGATACATTTTTTATATTAAGCATTTCCAAGGAATTTAATAAAAACAAAACTCTTTTTAAGGTGTTCAGAAACAACAACAAAAAAAAAAAAACATTTCATGTCAAAACATCAGGTCAGTGGAAAAAAAAAAAAATCAAAATATATAATTTAAACCAAAGATACACATTTTAACATATTTTACTATTTTTAATATTAAATACTTTATTATTATTATTATTTTAATATTAAATACAATCACAGAAAGTTACCTATTAAATATTGAAATGCAATAAAAAAATCATAAAATAGGAGATGGGATAACCCAGTGATAAGGCAAAAGGATCACATGTGGTGGTCTCAAGTTTGATCCTCAATGAGCCCAGATCTCCATGTATACACGAAGTATAGACATGATAAATCTATATGTCCAAAAGTCTCCAAAAGGCAAAGGAAGGAGAGTATGGGCCTTGTAACTGTCACCCCCACAGGGTTCCGATCTAAAATTAGGTGATATTAGATAAAGTCAAACTTTTACCATAAAATGCCTACTGATTTTTGAATTAAAGAAGCTGCAACCTTTCTCCCTTTGCCATGGACTTTGGTCATATGGACTTGTTCTCACATAGTTCCAGACAAGTGGGATTATTAACCATAACAGCATAAATTATCAAATATCAATGGCATAACCCTTAAAGACATTGTTAAATTGTAATCTGATTTTCAATTGTTATCTTAAGTACTAAAAAACTTAATTAAATGACTAATACAGACATTTCTAGACATTATAAAGAATTACCTATTATGATCTTGGGATTGCTTGTTTGTGAAACTATAACAGATTTCGGGTCAATATAACAGCCACTCAATGTAGTATTATTCATCTTGAAATTTATCTATGAGAAAAATATAAAAGTTAGAAATTCCAAACAATTTTTAGCTGGTATGAACAGCTGTACTGTTCCAGCTGTGTACATTCCAGCCCGAAGATTAAATACATGTATTTACATATTAAAATAATAGCCCATTACTTATTTTGTAAATAATGTTTCCAGTTTTCTTTTGCTGAACACTCTGAAAGTTGAAATATGGTAGAACCTGACACAGGTATAGTTTGAGTTTTGGCATGATACATGCATAATTAATATTTGTCTGGGTACATAACCATTATTTTTAACCATGAGCATGTTGTGATTTTAATTACTATTTCTTCAAATTAAAATAACAATGACAGCTTGCTACATAAAACGGCAAACTTTATTTTAGCCAAAATAAAAAATAATGATATACTTACAGTGAAAATTTAATCTTTCTGTGAAAAAGAAATTAACAGCTTAATTTTCTATGTTTAATGCAAAAAATTTAAATGAATAATAGTTGTGATGTGATAATTTAAAATGACAAAATATTAAAATACCATTGAATAACAATTGAATACAATTAAAATACAAAAATTGCATACTTAATCAGGAATGAATATGAAGTTTTAATACTTAAAGAAGATATAAGGGGTAAAAACTATCTTGACTAAAAAAAATTCTTTAAAGAGTAAAGTAAAAATGAATAATTTAATTTTAATATGAGAAGTTAAGCATATGCAAAATAAGTTGTGTGTATTTGAAATTAAAGAATGTTTGATATCTTAGCCTAATCGAATCCACACTTTGTGAAACTTTGCTCAGAGGAGGGCATGAAGCTTTTAGCATATCTTTAGTGATTTTAAAATAGGGTAGAAGATAGTGGTTTTGAAACAAACGCCTTTTCATTTCAAAATCATGGGTCTACCTGGCAAATTTCCCTCTCTAATTTGCAGACAAAACTTATATGTGGCCTCAACAGACCTCTCTCTCTCTCTCTCTCTACATATTTCTTCCTAATACTTATACAATTATTTAATTTTTACTTTCTATAATCTTCATTAGTATTTATATTAGGGTAAACAATGTTAGGGTTACAGCGTAAAAACTCAAAGAAGGACCCAACTGTGTGATCTTTTGATTTCAAGGAAAATACTTTACCAACTAAGTGATCTAGGCTTATAAAGAAAACTGGAAACTGGTGCATCTGCAAGGCCTCAATCAAATTAATCCATTTTTCTCCTCTTATACTTTTTACACTTCCTTTTATTTTCCACATAATATTTCCATATATCACAGCAAGAACGTTCATGCAGCAATATGATATTTTGCCCTGAGTAGAATTTAAACTTTTCTCGAAACAAGCACACTACTAGAGTATCCTGACTGGAATAATCTCATAATCCCTAGATTTCTCATTAAGATTTCAATTAAAACTCCATAAAATATTTTAAAATTCATTAAAATTTAATAAGGCATTTTATAATACAATACATTCTAATGATATTACTTGATATCAAGAATTCCATAAAACTAAAATTATCTGCATTAGAGGTTTAAAATATAAAATTAATACAAACAAAATGTCAGATTTTGACCTGGCTTGGCAGTATAGGAAATAGCAGTACTTAAATGCAGTCTCAGCTCAAAAAAATTTTCAAATGTAGAACCCAAGTATGAACTGGTTCGAAAACCATAGAATCTTAGTTTGCCTGTTCCAAAAAGTAATTTTATCCAAATTTGTCAACACCATGAACTTAGGTCACATCTTTGTTCGGAATTAAATTAAAAGCTGTGTTTTAAGACATTTCTCTTTACATAGCTAAAATTTGCAAAAACAATCATATACATTCTATTAAATTTCATTTTTATTTACAACTTCAAGCCAACTGATCCTGTTCCCAGGTCAATTCAAAATCTTTGATTGGGCACTGAATTGGATATCCATGACAATTTTTTAGTAACTACTGAAGGAAGTGATAACAATGGCTTTTGGAAATTAACCAATTTGAAAAAAAAAAGAAAATTATATGCAATCACATATCACTAAGTTTTCCTAGCAGTGTGGTGGGAGTTTTATTGGCATGGCTCAATAAAACTCTTTTGTATTACTCCTATCCATGCAATGATTGAGCCAGATTTATCTTCAAATGTCTATGTAATCCATTATTTTATTATCTATTTCTTATATAATATTTAATATTTTTATTGATTGCCAATTTTGGACGATCCATTCATAATTTTCTGTATGTAATTCTTGTCTATCCTGAGTTCAATTATTTTAGTCTACTTGTATTTATACTTGCTTAATCCCTGATTCTTTGCCAATTTTTATTTTAATTTTATTATTTTAATTTATTTAAATTAAATTATATATATATATATATATTTTAAGCATATATATATTTGTATATGTGCGTATATGTATAATCTAAAAAATCTTATTTTTAGTTTTATTAATATCCAAATCATGACTTTTGATACCAGAAATTGAAATTAATTAATTTTATTTTAGTATTAATCATTTACAGTATTATCACTTTTCCACTCTTCCCAATATGTTATCCCCCTTTGGCATAACTTTTTGTGTTTAATTTGAAATTCATGTTAGTTTTGGTTTTAAAAAATGCACTTTTCAGTGCAACTCTCAATTTATCTATTAGTGTTATATGCCATTAGGTAATTTGTGTATATATAATAATCCAGTTTATATTTATATTAATAAATATTAATATTTAAATTTAATTTTTATTTATATTCAAGAAATTATTTATAATCATTTATTTATAATCAAATATTGGATTAAACCGATTATACCTTATACATTTTATTACCAGTATGTAAATCTCAACTACTATGACTTGTTTTATTATTATTTGTTAGTGCCTGGCAAAATAGTGTAATTGTTAATCAACCTATATAAATTGGAATATAGGGGATCGATAACCAGCAATCAATTTTTTCACTTTCTTGATTTGTAGACACTCTTAGATGTCAAGCCATCACTATTCACCAAAACTCATGAATTTTCATACTTGTCGGGATAAATGTTGTAAGACCTGTCCATCAGCTTTACTCTCTCAGATTAATAATATATATATATATAATAACAACCCTAAATATTTAACTTTTTGTAAAGTATATAATTGTGTTTACAAATCAACATGTATCTTTAGTAATATCTCATATATTGAACAAACAAGCACCCATCTTCACCTTCGTTTTAATGTTCATTGAAACCATATTATGAAATTCAGCTCTCGAGCATCACACAATTCACAACTTCCTCCTCCTGCTTATCATAACACTGGTAATAACTTTGAATATGACCATTTTGATCATCATGGAATTGGTAATATTTCAATTTCGATTCCGAACATTGTAAAGAATCTAGCTGATAGATTATATTTTGAAAATTCACTATCATATATACACGCATATAAGTTGAGAAATTTGTGACAAAAAAATTGCTTCAAAATGGGGGGATCGACTCATATGCGGAATCTAAAAAAAAAAAAAAAAAAAAAAAAAAAAAAAAAAATCACAAGTCTAAAAGTTATTTTTTCCCGTGAAACAATCAATCCTAAAATGATGGGGCAGTAATTATGCAATCGTGCACTCCGAAGTCTAATCAAAACTCTCCTGCGAATCACTGCCCTCCCCATGCTCCGAACTACCAATGTATCGCATCATCAAAAAATATGCATACATTTTCGTTCAATGTTTATCACTCACTTCTCGAATTATGGCTGATTGTTTTCCACAAAAAAATGGTTCTTTTCAGAAAAAATTCTGTAACACGGATTGTTTAAAACTATAATGCGAAATTTTAAGTTGAAAGTGTTTTTTCGTTTTGTTTGTTGAAGAGTATCTAATAACAACTGTGTTGGGGGTTAACGAAAAAAGCGGCTCAAATAATGGGCAGAAACCAGATATTGTTTTGATTCCGCAGTGGGTCAAGGACGCTTGAGAGACAGGAATGGGCAGTCTCCCGTCTGTTTTGAGGACACTGCGTGCTGGGAGCAAAAGAGTCCCGTCCCCAAAACGGACGGGAGACAATGCTCATATCTCATAAGCCTACTTGTTTGGAATTGGACTTTAAAGGGCTCCAATGAAGTTTTTATTATTACATATATGTATTTTTTTCATTTTCAAGTGTTTTTGAAAAAAAAAAATGGAAAAAAATTTTCTCTCTTTTTGGGATCGATTTATACGCAAGTTCTGGATTTTTTTCCGATTTTTTCTCTGAAGGTAGGGGGTCAACTTATATGCGAGTTTTGGATTATTTCTGATTTTCTTCTCTGAAAATTGGGGGGATCAAATAGCATAAAACTATTTTTCCATATGGATTAAATCAAATATATAATAACAGGAATGTAGTAAAAACTACCTATAAAAATCTAAATTATGATCTCTCTATCTTTAACATCCTAAATTATAATTCTTATAGTGCCACTTCAAAAAGATCCAAGCGAGGAAATTATAACAATAAAAATGTCAAAATGTGAACATAAAAGCTAAAATTACTGAGCTAGAAAAAACTTTAAATCTTCTTATAACATAAACACTATAAAAACCTGGGTTTTCAATACCAAAAAACAACTATTAAATCAAGTATATAATACTTTCTTAAAGTCATTTAATCATGATGAGCATTTTTCACACCTATTATATGATATTATTGTAACAAGAGCTTATTTTATAAACCTCCATCTGTCCATTCAATCCCTTTCTACCTCTAATTATTTTCAAAATAAAAAGTATAATACTTATTGTGTAATTAAATACAAAAATTCACTTTACAATAATATAAATTTTAATTATTTATTTCAGCAGTATAAACATTGTTTTCCTATTCCTAATACTCAAATTTTCAAAACATTTAAATATAAAATCACTTTGGGTAAACAAATTTTCAAAACAAAAATGATATATCAAAATCTCTATCAAATCAAAACACCAATCTCAATTTACCTTGTGTTTGCAACCAACCAAATTATTCTAAATTTATAGACTGCAATCATAAACACTGGTGATCTCAATGTTGTTCAAAATTTAGTACTTAAAAATCTTATGCTTTATGGCACCAAATTTTGGATCCAAAATACATTAAATCACTGTCTTTTAATTAAACAACTCAATATTGATCTAGAAAAATTCATATACAAAATTGCTTGTAATAAAAACTATCCCGTTGAAGCTTTCGATATGTGGAAGGTTAACATTCTGACAAATGTCAAACATCTCATAGGTAACTTGCCTACAACTAAACATACAATTATCCAACTTTACAAACTTGAAACAGGCAATAAATGAATTAAAATCATAATTTGTCATCACATAGGCGGATAAAGCTGCTAACAATTATGCCATCATTTTAAAAAAATATGTGCAAATCTTAAATGCATTTATAAATCATAATAATATATTTAAAAGCATTGATTCTTCAACAACTATATCTAAGAAAATGATTGCATTTCATAAAATTCCTATCTCTTTCAAATCTGTAACTACTGGATATAAATCATATGCAACAGTTGCTAGTAAATCTCTATTGGCCATTCTTAATAAAATCACTTCTAATATAATTGATAATTCAACTACCCATATTATTAACCCTTTAAGTATTGTTGACGAGTGAGTTCAACTCGTCATACATTGCGTTACCGATAAACGTGGTTGATGAAAGAAACCAGAATATGATGTCCAAACTGTGAAGTTGCTCTTTGTTATATTCCATGTTTTAAAATTTATCATAGCACGAGAAACTATTAAAAATCTGAATTATATGTTTTTTATTTACTTATCTGTTATTTTCCATGTTTATTTACTTAATACTTATTTCAACAAAACACCTTCTCATTCAAAACACAAGCAGTGGGGACAACCGTATGGGAGAAAAACTCCCCACTGCAGTGCGTACGAAGGGAAATATAAATGACACACTTAAAGGGTTAATAACAGTTATCAATTAATTCAAAAGTTAGATACTATTAATATTTTGGGATTTAAAACTTATGATTTTAAGGACCTATTCAACAATATTGACATAAAAGAGCTATATAAAGTAATTTGGGATTTAATTAAATCTTTCTATAATGGACAACATTTGGATATAGATCAATCTTACGTGCACCACCTTCTCAAGTGTGTTTGTTCTTTTTAATAATTACTTGATGCACAAGGCAATAAAACTTGTATGTAAATTAAGGGAGTTCCTTAGGATGGCTCTGCTAGTTCAGCTCTAGCAAACCTATATCTTCACTTCTTATACATATTTATACATAGTGATCAATTTCATTTTAATTTAATGCTAAAGATGTTGCATATTTTTAGAGTTATATATATAACTTAAAATACCCTTTCTATTAATATAGTATTGACATTATTTTACACCTTATAACTAATTAATAAAAAATGTTGCCTACTGAATTCATTACTATTTATTATATGAGGCATTTTTAATCCCACAGGGCAACATTATAATGAGAATTTGGTAAAGACCTTTTAAAATTACAAAACAAATAATTGGGAGCTTTTTAAAAATGGTGAGAATCCAGTTCAACAAACCATGTTCATCATGCTGAGAAATAAAAAACAAAAAAGATACAGAACAATAAAGATAATTAGATTGTTAACCCTTAATTGCATAGCATATTATTTTCAATACAAAACATTATGTCGCTTTAATATGCAACTTTTAATAGCAATTTGGTTGCTCCTTGTAATATATATTAATAATCACTATTATCTGTGGTCATTGTCATTAAATAGCAAATTGAAGCCCAAAAGTAAATTTGACAAAATCTTTGTTGAATTTGTACTATACAACTCTGCAAGAGTTTAGGTTATAAAGCATTCAAATCAAGTTTTGCATCTTTAATGGTTTTATAATTCTTCATGTACTGGTATATACCCAGTAGTGTAACAACAGCCAGGATTGGAGGGGTTAACAAAATAAAACATGTTATTAAGATAATGAAAATAGTGGAAAGGAGCTCGAAATTAAATCTTGGTGGGAGGACCCAAGCTTTATCCATTATACCATTGATTATTTGAAATCATTTATGTAATACTTTGTTAATCTTAAAACATGTTTTTAACATGATTAAAATCATTTTTATTTGTGTAATGTTTAAAATGTGATTTTCTTTTTCAAGTGTAAATAAATATCTCTTGCTGAAAAAGAATTTTGTATCACTGTATGATTTTTTTTTATTACTTAAAAAAAATCATGCAGTGAAGGGATAATGTGGCCCAATGTTTAGTGAAGTCTACACACGTAAAATAAAAGTGAAAATAACCTGGACATAGCAATTTTTATCCACACAGAAAGGATCATTATGAGGAAGGACTGGCTTTGCATGAAAATCTAATTTAGCTGTAACTGCAACTTCTAAGTCCTTTGGAAACTTAGTTCCTAAACAGAGAAATTGATAAAGTTAAAATTTATTAAAACTACATCAATTTTATACATAAGTATCAAAGATAAAAATCTGCTTCATTTATATATAAAAATAAATGAAGTGTTTTTTAAAAATAAAGTGAAAATAAATAGTTACAATGTAAATAATTTTATTTGTTATGTGTATGTTTTTCAGAATAGAAAATATATTTACATTTAGTTTTCTATAAAGTAATCTTTGATTACCTTTATGGAAATAAATATTCACTAACATGTAAAGAGAATTCAAACAGTCAAAATAATCATTGTATTGAAAAGGAAAAAAATTATGTGAATCAGTAACAAATGTGTTCTGAAGAGTAACAAAGAAAAATCAAATTCTCACCTATATTCCACTTTAATGAATGCTTATCATCAGATAACTTTGGCACTTCATGATTTGACTGAAATTCCAAATTCTTCACAGGACCTCTGGAAGTATAACATAACAAAATATTATTTTGCATATTAATAAATTCCACATTTTATTTTGCAAATAAATAGTCATTGTTCTTCGTACCAAATGTGTGGCTTTCTAAATAACTTAAAACTCTTTGGATATTCAGATGGGAAAAGGTTCCAAATGAGATCCTTTATGATATCCAATTATTTCATGTTTGAAAAATTATTTTATGATATTTCTTACACAATTTTTACTTAAAATATGACATTTGCAGCTGAGAATATAACTTGAAAGAAGGCACAAGACAATTTGGTGACTACAATTTTTTCGAGGGCATTTCTTTCCTCAATGTCTTTGGAGCTCAAAATGCCCGTGGAACAACTGTAGCCACCTAATTGCTCTATGCCTGCTTTCCTTAAGAAGGTATTAGAAAGATATATTCTCACAAGCAGCAATTTTATTTATTGTTATTTGTAACTGAGATTTGAATTTAAAAAAATTTATACTTGCCATTAAAATAATATTTTAGTTAAAAGCTGTTTTCGATTTACAAACAAGTTCCATTAATAGAGGTTATTCATTATATATTTTATTAATAATGTATAGAATTGCATAGAATGATTGACCCCATTTGCTTATTACACATTGCATACACGTGTTTGCAGTACTGCTGAAGGGATCACCAATTTCTTAGACACATACAAAAAAAAATGCTAAACAGCATGCAAACCAATATTTTTTATAGACTTGCTATATTAATTTTACCAAGCAGGAACAATTTATTGTATCACTATTTATTTAAATCTCATGTATTCGCTATACATTTGACATTTCATTTTACAAGCAACTCTATGTATTGGCATATTGGTGACTATAAAGTTTTGTATGAACTATGACATTCATTATAGCAAATGTTTAAACATCAAGAGCAACTTGTATTTTGAAAAACTAACAAGAAATGCAAAAACAAATTAAGTAAGCACGTAAAAAATATATTAGAATAATAGATAATTAGAAATATATTATAATTAAAGATTTTCACATTTAATTATACCATTTCTCAATTTCAAGAAGGTAATTTTTCTTTATAAAAAAAAATTCAAAATTCTAAAATTTCTATTAAAAGATATTGCTTTATTTAATGAGGGGAGGACAACTGTAAAAACAAATTATCCTGTGTAGACTTTTTTGCTTGTTTCAGAACTTATTTTCATGTTAAATTTGTCAAGTCTTTATTCAACTATTCAGGGATGGTTTGTCAGAATTATTTATTAAAATATGGAAATTTAATATTGATCCTATAGGAATAAGTTTAATTCTAAAGATTTTCTTCTTAAGATTTTATTCACATAAGCGAGGTATTCAATTATCTATGACCTAAATAACTGGAGACGACTGTAATGTATGTAGTAGTTTACAGGTTAATGCTTTAAATTATTTTATGATTATGAATTTATTCTTTCACATATAAGAAAATCTAGGAGTAAGAAATATAAATCACATAAATTAAGACAATAACAGTTCTACACAAAATATGCATTCTGTATAAGTGCAACATACATAATACCAAATTAAATGAAAATCTCAGATAATTGCAGCTTATAAAAACATTTCTCACCTGTTAAAAAATACTACAATGACATCACAATATTCAAAACTGTTCTTAATTTTCTCACTTAATTTTAACTGTATCAACAGTTCTACAGAACTTTCACCCTAAAAAGATTAAATTTCTTTAAATAACAAAATTAATTTAAAAGAGTCAAAATGCTTTTGCACTCTCTCCAATCGTTTTGTGCACATACGAGTAATAAGTATCCTAAACTTTAAAGCAAAATGAAAAAAAAAAATCATTCATTAGCATCTAATACATATGTAGGTTAAAAGCAATTTTTATGCAATGTAATTTCAAGATAATTTTTTTTTTCAACTAGTGAAAAAATACACTGCACACATATCTTAGAAAAGGTTAAAAAAGAATACATGAACATGAATACAAAAACACATCCATTCAATGTTGGAAACTCATCCATACACATTGAAACAAACAGATCAAAGAAATTGAACAGAATAACTATATTCAAATGTGTCTTGAGACAAGCAAAACATATAACATCAAGGAATTTCATAAAATGAATTTAGAAAAAGAGAAATTTGCCCTTTTTTTTTAATTTTTTTTAAATTTTTCTTACATTTAAGCATCCGAAAAGCTAATTTTCAAAGTTTTTGGACCTCTAGAAATATTTTTAAGAAAAAAGAAATGAGAGCTTTTGTCCTTTTTTTACCAGAAAATGTGATCTTACCAATTTTACAAAAATTTCAATCTCCAAAATTAAAAAGATTTTTATTGGAAACTCATGGACTTAAGGTCAATTTTTCAAATCTTCCTTCAGGTTTAACATGTTTTGATGGCAACCCTGATATTCAGGGCCGGTTCAAGGATATTTTCCTGTCTGGGCAAAATTGCTTGGGGCCGCCCTTCACACACACACACACACACATATATATATATATATATATATAATATGAAAATCCAATGATAGAATAGAGTTATATATAAATTGAGCTACAGCCACGAAACTGAGCATGCAAATTTCATTTTAAGAGTTATACAAATGACCAAACTGCCAAAGTCAATGACGTTATAGGGCTCATGCAACGCGCATGAGAACGACGTATCGTGCAGCATTTAAAACAACCCAGCTTCTTACGGATAATTGGAACTGGATTTTCTGCTTTAATACTGAAAATTGTGTACAAAGATGCCTTTGAGGCGTACTCGACAACACTACGATCAATTGTCTGATTTTGAGAGAAGTTGCATCATTGACCCAAGGGAAACTGGTTGGTCCAACAGACGTATCAGTCGTCATCTTGGTCGGAGCGATTTGGTAGTTGCTCGGTGATGAAAACAATGGATCAGAGAAGACCTATGTAACCGCAGCAGAGTCTTAGAACGCCCCAGACAGGCAACTGCTCGAGAGGATCGTGCAGTCAGGAGAGGAGCCACGTCTACTCCAATGGCGTCGCTATTAGCCAATCGAAAGCATTTGGCATCCCCATGCATCCTGTCTCAATATATATCATTCGAAGACGACTGGGTGAAGGTGGTCGACGTCCATTAACGCGTCTACCACTTACCCCTCAACATAGGCAGAGCCGCCTGGATTGGTATTTAACTCCGTTGACCTAGACAGTGTCCGATTAGAGGCATGTTTAGAGACGAATCCCGCGTCTCTCTCAGTACTGATGACTTCTGCATAAGTGTGTGAATAAGATCTGGACTTTTTTCATAATTATACGAGAAAGCTATTAAGAGCAAAGCATCTTAGATAGGCAAGAGCAGGAGGGGACCTAACCCCCCTTAGAAACAGGATCACCATCACCTTACGAAAATTATTTAATTTCAATGACCTATCAAATGTTATTCTCATCTAAGTTTATAGCTCTAATTAGCGGTTTAGAAAATGTAATGATTTACATTTATTTCTACATACATATATAATACAGCAATAATTTATAATACATAACTGAATTTTCGACTTTATTTGTAATTTCCCTGCACACAAATAATATATAGGAAAAATATTGATGGGGTCGAAAACTGGAATTTTTGTCAGATTAATATACGTTTTGGGCATCCTTTAACCCGAATCAATTATTTTTAAAGGGATGTCTGTGCGTATAATGTTAGAATGAATGGAATGAAGCGAATAAAATTTATGATTTTAAAGAGCAAAGAACATTCAGAAGGTCGCAAATTTTCAAACTTCTTTCAAATCATGAAAAAAACGACATCTAAAAATATTAAAGAAACAATCATGTTATATGTAAGTTTTCAGTAGAAATCAAATGGAACTTACTTTAGACAACATGAACCGTTCTCGTGCTATTACACGTTTTTCGAATATATGGATAAAAAATGATGCATAAAATTAATAAAAGAGTATTTATACGATGTATCTATTATCGACATTCTCGTATATATAGCGCATTTCATTCACGAGGAAAGACAAGTCAATTTTGTTTTGTTCAATAATGCTATAAATTTCTGTTTACGTTAATTAATACACTGCTAATATGATTGTGAAATAAATTCTAGGACGTGGATATAAGCGTTTTTTTTTTGTTGTTTGTTTGTTTTTTACGTGAGTAACATCTATGTTTGGGGTTTCTGTGTAGGGAAAACGAAGCGATACGAAGTGTAAACTCTTTGGCGCTAATAATAATGATTTCAATATTTAGAACATTTTTCTAGAAAACAAAAAAGTATCTGTCCGAGCGAGTGGTTTCTTTTTTTATTCTTGTTTTCATTTTAAACTATAAAATATAGATATAAATAGTAAACGACAAAAATACGTACTAGGAAATTTAGCATAAAAATCTATATTTGTTATTACGAAGTTCTCGAGTAAGCAATCGCCTTGCCAAATTGAAAAAGACTGGAAAATTTCTAATTTTCAAATTTGTAAAGATCTAGACTTGAACAATAAGCATGAATTTGAAGCTCTTTGAAATCCCTACAAGTGTATATAATTGGATCGAACTTACTTTTTTTTTTTTTGAGAGGTGGAGGGGGGGGGGGGGAGGAAAAACTTAAACTTTGAAATTTAAAAAAAAAATGTTTTTCCATGTTTCAGACTTTCACTCGAAATATCACCGAAAGTATAAATATGTATGCGGAAATTTAGTTTCTACATTTATATATATATTTAAAAAACCTTTTATAGTTTCCAAGTAATCGTCTTTTGAAAGTTTGAAAGAAGTTTGAAAATTTGATGTTTCTCAAGTTTGTAATGCTTATACCTTAAAAAGTAGAAGTGATAGCTATAAACAATAAGCATGAATTTATTGCTCTTTAAAACTCCTACAATTGTATATAATTGGATTTTAGGTCACTTTCCTGATGTTTGAAGTTTGAAGTATAGTGGTTATAATTTCGATATTTTAATATATCGAAATTATAACCACTATACTTCAAAATTCAAGTTTTCCAATGGGTGGAAAAGCTGTAATATTTGAAAAGCCACGATTGTTGCAACTCATTTTGGTTACTTACTCTTTTGTGAAATATTGGTACACAACCACAAGATATTTTGTTTTGTTTTAAAAATAATTAGGAAGTTAGATGAACATGGGGATTCTAAAGATGTTTAATGATTGGCGAGGTTTGAACAGAATAGGTGGAAATATACGTACTCAAATACGTATTTATGTGCCGCAAGTTTATAGATTAGCTAGAATATAAAATCTCGTCAGTAAGTTTAATTTTTATACCGCAAATCAAGTTAGTAAAATAATCGAATATATTAAAGTGGAGTCTATTGTCGGAATTTTCAGATGAAATCAGGGCGAAAACTAAAAGCGCTAGCTATCTATAAATAGTTAGCTAGTAATGTATATTGCTTTGCAAGCCTGTAAACGAAACAAATAAATCTGAAGAAATCGAATAAACTTATTGAACTTTACTGGAATTTTATCTTACCAATATATAATTCACTTAAAACAATTTCAGCTCCATTGAACTGGAGCCACCGCCGATTATATTTTCCTGAATTTATCAGGAGTCAGAAGTAACTTACTGCACTGCATGTAGGGCCGGCCATGAAAGTTGCCCTCACCATTATTTTTTCTAATAAAATTTGAATTTGGAATTACATAAATCTTATGAATTATTTGTACATTTTACAGTGATACATTATAAACAAATCAAACAAATGATCTCATGAACAAATTAGGAAAGGGGAGAGATAAAGGAAAAGCATTTCAATTCCTAAAAAGCAAATATATAATATAACAGGACAATTCAGAATTTTACAGGTTATTATCAGCAATTTATTTAAATAGCTAATATTTAAATACTAGATTAAAAACACAAAAACATTTTAATTTATTGCGTTTCTGATTTCGCAGATAAAAACCTGAAATCCTATTTCGAAGCTGTTTGTTATTGTCCATTGTAGCCCCTCTAAAATCTGATTCAAATCCTGTAGGGACACAGATACAGAATAATGGAATACTAGCCAAATTACAAGAAAGTTTTACGCCTTGACGAATTTAACAGTTGTTTTTATCAATGGAACGAATTACTCAGCGTTGACTCGGACGTAAATAAACCCCCGCTACTTAAATAATACATTTACAGATAACACTACTCAATTTTCTTTAAATCTTAAACCGACGACAAATTACCAGTACGCTATCCACAAAGTAAAAAGAAAATACAGGCTCTCCGTAATGCAAAAAATAAATGAATGAAAGATTAATAACCTGTAGGAGATGAACGTGGCATTAGATCGTTATGGTAGCTGTTAAATCGTATGGGTAGCTGTTAGATCATATCGATGACTGGAGGTTCTGTAACTGTTAAATCGCGAATATAGCTGCTAGATCATATCGGTAGCTAGAGATTAACTGATTTTAGAATTTAAAAATTTCTTTAAAAATCTAATTTAAATTTTTAAAAAGGCCTTCGAGATGCATTAGTTCAGGTATAGATGCGACTGTGTTGAAGCTTATGGCAGCTTAATGTGTGGCCGGAGATGCGATTGTGTGAAAAAATTCAGTGCGGTAGATATCACGCGGTACTGTGGACAGACAAACAGACAGATTCTTCTTTTTATTATAGATTCACTGGGGATGAAGACGATAGAAATGTAATGTTTAAAATGTCCCTGAGTTTGTGACAAGTGAATGAAAATAAATAAAAAAATATTAGAAGATACAAAACCTAATCCAAAGTCACGAAAAATACTTAGAATAGAAAAGGGGGATAACAATTAGGAAGGAAAGGGGGAGGGGAGTAAAAATAAAAAAAATATTCTATTTTTCTGCCAAAAGATAAAATGCAGCACAAAACTAAGAGGGGGGATCATATTTGCAATTATTGAGGTCAAGGCGGTAAAAAACTCAATATTTTTTTAGAAATTTTGTAAAAGATAATAAACGAAAACATATGGAAAGAATTTAGAGATACATTGGCCCAACAGAAACACAGGGAAATACCCAAATGCTTCTAAATTAATTCAAAAACAGGGGGCAAGGAGGGGGGAGAGATTAAAAAATGCGAATTTCGAGTGGGGTAATAAAGAATTTCCATTCGTTGGAAAAGAGGAGGGTCAGTATTTCATTTTATTCTGGGTCTTGAAAAAAAAAATGGACAAAGCAATACCGCATATCATACAATAAAACTTTATATAAGAATAATAATAACTCGAATGTTTTAAGTTGACTAGAACATGGGGATAGGGGTAATGAATTATTTGAGTAGAAATAAAAAAAATCACAATATCATAATGTATATTACAAATTTTAAGATTGTTTACTTAACATTTTACCTAAAAGTGTATTGCACTATAATTATAACTAAAAGTGTATTGCACTATAATTATAACTAAAAGTGTAATTATGCAAAATTAAAATAATATTTATAGATTATTGAATGTATAGCTAGACAGAAATTTGTATGCATGAGCAAAAGAATCTGTCAAATTCGCAGACTGGGTCTATAGAATAAATTTATTAATATATAAAACAGCTCTAACAATTTAGAAACAACTTTTCCACTTTTATGCAAATATTCATAAAGGAATATTTTGCTTCGCAAAAACCTTTTATACCATTTCTTTTTCTTTCATTTTGCAATGAAACTAAAAAAATTACAAAATTAAGATCATTTTGCACCATTGCTTAATTATTTGCGATTGCGTCTGAAGATTTTTCATAGTACAGCCATGGGGCCTATAGATATTATTTTGGATAAAAACGTGAAAAAATTATTCTTTTATCAGTATTATTTTGGGGCTAATGCCATAGACTAAATTCAGCATCAAATTTATTTTATTTGTTAAAACATATTAAAAATCAACAAAAGACATAGTCAATTAAGAAATTTTACGAAAATATTTTAAATAATTGAAAAAAAAAGTTACCCGAATACTTAAAAGAAGCCATATTTCACGAAGATGAATTTGTGAATCTTGCACAGCAGCATCATAACACAACACTCTGAATACCAAGAAGTAGCTTTTTACTTCTAGTCACTGTGTTATCTGCAACTGCAATGGCCTCCTGCTAGGCTCAATGCCCAAATGAGCTAAAATGGTAGATGACCAAAATAATGACCATCTGGACTAATCTTCTCCCTCCCGTGCTTTTAGAAGTGCGATCATAGAGACCGCATCCATGTGTTTACAATTTGAATTTGGAAGCAGGAACAAATTCTGAGAATCGCCCCTTGGATTTTTTCCAGTGTTTGGGGGAACAAGGTCGTCAGCCTCAGGGAATGCAGGCTGCACCCAGCAGCAAGTTGTATAAAATCTAGTAATCTCCTAAGTGTTTGAGCTTAGTACTTTCAAGCAGAACTATACATTGCTTCAAAAAAGATATAATTTTGGGAGAAAAACGATTTTTTTTATCTTTTTAATGTTTTAATACTATCTAAAAGAGTACATTAATTCATTTACATTAAAGTGGCACAAAATTGATTCAATTTCATTTTTTTTTAATACAACCACAAAAGTCATTCTTACTACACATAATTTCACTTCCAAATGGCCGCCCCTAATTCGGCCGCCGTGGGCAATTGCCCACGCCGCCCACGCCTTAAACCGGGCCTGCTGATATTGTTAAATTAATTGTCATGAATGGCATGTTAATAAATCTCTCAGTAGTTTAAGCATATATACTTATTACTTGACTTATATACATAATGTATAAGAAAAGTATTGTGACGGGGTCGAAAATTTCAATTTGAGTTTTCGATGGCCGAGCAAGTTTCAAGCATCCCTGATCATGAATTGAACATTTTTGAGGTGATGTCTGTGTGTGTGTCAGTGAGTCTGTGGAGATGACATCTCACGAATGAATGAAGAGATTCGAATAAAATTTAGTACAAAAATCCCAATATGTGAATACTGGAAGCCTATTGTTTTAAAACACAATTGAATGTTTAGAACCCCCCCCCCCTAAATTTTTGAGTGAAATTTTGAAAAAATCATCAAAAAATCAAAACCGTTCATAAAATTATGCAAATAGATATTTCTTATGTAATTTTTCCTTAGAAAATGATTGACACAAACTGTAGGACGCTAGCATTAACCGTTCTCGAGATATTGCATATTTCTCAAATAAATTTATCAAAAAATCAACTAAAATTTTAAAAATATTAACTCTGTTATATTAAACATGTTCACTTTTCATATGTAATATCATGCGATAAATTTGATATCATTCTCGTGGATCTAACTCGTTCCATTCAAGAGAAAAGATACTTTGAGTAATACTTTTGTATTTGAACGCCAATAGTCATTTATCTGCTATAAGAATAGCTTATTTCTCTGCTCATAATGCTCTCTGCTCATAATGATGCTACATCAATGAAAATGATGACTAATTGCAGAAAATTCAATATTGGAAATAATATAAATATCTACTATAAGAATAACATTTTTTTAACTGTAAAAATAGTAAATTCATTGCATTATATAAGGAAAGTCATGTGCTGCCCACATCAGATTTTTTTTTAATATTTCTAAATATAAAGCATTCTTAATATACAAAATATTAAATGATAAGTACAATAATTTCTGGTAGATAAATAATTTTGTCACTAGGACTTAATCACCAGTGACAAAATTATACTAAAAAAATAAAAAATAAATAAATAAAGTCACACAAATAAAGTAACACAGAACCTGGTGTATAACACTGAATCTAAATGAAACAATACTAGACAAGTTTTCTGCATATTACCATTAAGTAAGCAACAATTAATTAGATGAATTCTGAACAGTAGGATACAAGAAAACGATAAGTAACCAATATTTGGCGGGGCTATTTTAATTTAATAAAAAAAATAACAATAACAACCCAGAAAAATCTTTATTTTAGCAATTACATCACATAACACTAAAAATTAACATTTAAACTTGTAGGTAGTTGAAGACCCAGACCGTCTGACTCGTCCGAAGTCATGAGCAGCTGTTTGGACAGCCAGAAACTTGTAGGTAGTGTAGTTCTGTTAATAATTATGGTACCATTTCTTTACTAAACAAAAAAAAGCTACAAAATGTTTTTTTTATATAAACTTTAACTTGTTAGTTTTTATCACTGATGCACAAACTCTAGGACAGTGCTCCCATAAAAAAGCACCAGATTGCTCAGAGCCCAAAATGTTTGCATAAAAATATATATATTCAATCTTACATTTTAAAAGGAGATGTTTGTCTATGTGTGTGTGTATGTTGTCTGTAGTGGAAAATTGAAGCATAGGACAGAAGTGAAATTTGTTAGAGGTATTTCAGGTCTCCAGACAATGCATCTTGGCAAGATTTTTTTAAAAGTCAAATTAGTTTTTTAATTGTTTTATTTTGAAGCATGATTTTGAGCAATTTTTACAGAAATTGGTTCCAAGGGCGCGGTAGCTCATTGGTTAGCGCGCTGGAGTTGCACTCGGTAGGCCCGGGTTCGATTCCAGCCACTGCCAAAACTGCCGCCGTGTTCATGCGGAGTACGATCACGTTAAACATGTGGGTCCGAAAGTCCTTCCAAGAGGTTGGTGGTAGGGGAAGGAGGGTACGGTCCCTGTGGATGCCTCCCCCACTGGGTTCCGGTCTAAATTGGGTGGCACTTCCCGACCGTCCAAACTGTTACCTTACACCTTTCTGGTAGGTCGGACGGTCTGGGTTTCAACAACAACAAATTGGTTCCATGGTTGAAAATATCAAAATTTCAAACTAGACATCATCAGAAAGATCAAAGAATGTTCTATCTGACTATCTTTAAACCAAATTCGTAGAACAATTTCTTCATATTTATTTATTTATTTTTAAATACATCAAAATAAGCATGTTTTATTTTTCATTTTTTTATATCGCTGCATCTGTAAAAGGAAGATTGCACAATTAAATAATTTGTTTACATTTTTATCTAATACATTTGGAGGTATAAGTATCCAAAGTGATTCTAGTTTTCGTAATGCTCCATTTTTCCATCAGAGAAACACCGACCATACATGTTATTCACATAAAACAGAATTGAAAATTTAAATTTTAGATACTTCAGATACACTTAAAAATGCTTTTAACTAACGTATATAGTAGAACAGGAAAAAAAGGTGAGAATAAAATTTAAAAAAATATACAGCATGTAATGAAGATTTTTAAAGAAATCTGAATATTAATTTAAACTGAAAACTTTCAAAACATTACAACTAAACATTCTATGTGACATATACAAAGAATTAAATATCTCCAATAGAGAAAAAAAATATATACTTACCAACATTTTAAATACTCCATAAATAGGTGGTTCTTTTGGTTCTGGAGAACAGTACTGAAGTAAAACGAATTCATGTAAAGGAGGAGAAAAACGCAGACGTCTCAGAAGATTAGCTACTGAAATAGATCATCTTATAAACTAAGCATTTTCAAATCAAATTGCTTTTTTGGGTTTATAAAAATAATATGTAAGAAACACACAGCAAATATAATACATAGCAATAATATACACATCAAAAATGTAACTAAAAATATCTTAGGAGAAATGATTACGAGGATCAGTTTTACATGTTATTAAAAAGAAAATTACTTTATAAATCAAACTATTCCTTCAAGAAATAAAATTAACAATTGGGAAAATGCTAAAATAAAGACATTCTTGCAATTAAGATTTAATTCATGTTCATATAAAATCCACTTTAAAGGAACTTTTAAAGGATCACAGACATTGTCGCCCAACCAGCATTTCCAAGATTTCCACATAAATTTTCTATAATTTTCAGGCTTTGAAAGAATCAACATAAATTGAACCTATTAGAAAAATACAGTAGATATACCACAATCCAGATATAAGTAAATTTTGCTTTCTATACAACTAGAAAATGGATACTTCTACAATTTGCAACATTCCATTTTACACTGATCTAATAATAAATTCATAAATCTAGAATCTCACTATGTGTTGCAAACTTCTATACACAGTTTATTAAATGGGTTTTTTCATACAGAAATGGAAAAAAACTTTGGTTTTTGAATTATTTCTAGTCTGCAGAGTATTATATATCTATTTTACCTATTTGGTAAAAAATTATTTGGTGTTGTATTTCTTCGAGCTTTTTTTGCTGTTTGATTGGATTTAGCATACGATGAATCCGAAAGTGTTTCTACTTCTCTGGCACACTGGTCTGAAGATCAAAAGGTTGGAATTTGAGTCCTTCTCTAAACTTATTGCACAAGTGTTTTGCAAATTATGTACCAAAATACTTTGGCGAGTTGCTAATCTTAATCTGAAGTGTTATTAAGTATATTTATAAATCAAAATAGTTCAAATATGTTTTGCAATTTAAACTGAACTTTTTTTAGATATATATTAATTAGTTAATTAACAATCCAACCGAACGATGGTGAGTTTATATACCATATGCTGGAAAGAGCAGATACTCATGAAATTCTTAACCAATCTTCAAAATTTGAGAAGTTTCTAGAACTCGACAAATTGGCAATATTTCACCAAATTCAAATCCAAGGTTACTCACTCTGTCACTAAGGTCAAATGACCCAATCCTTCAAATTATAACAATGATTTTCTGTTGCATATTTGCACCAATATACTGAGAACATAGTGAACTGAACTAACAGACTTTTTAATTAATTAATTAATTAATTAATAATATGATCTCTATGCTGTTCTTTCCGACAAATGAAACCTGGTGGAAATAGTTTCCTTAATCATTCCCTACATGCCGATATAAATTTTATGAGCCAGAACGATTGCAAACATGATGAACTAAACCAACAGCTTTTATTTTTTTAGATATATGTAACTAGTATATGGGGTGTCTAGAAAAATCCACATCAGAAGAAATTTCTCAAGAATGAAGAGAGATCCTTATTTTTTCTTTATGCAACTGCATAGGAAATCCCTATGGTGCTACATAACAAGACAACTTTTTGGGAATTAACTCCCCTTTTTATAGGAAGATGGGGGGGGGGGGGGGGCTATCTTACTTCCTTTTAGAGATAGAGAAACAAGTCAATTGCAAAATTGTAGAGCATTGCCAAATAAGTACAAAAAAAAATGTGTTTGTCTGATAGAAAAAGCTGAAAATAAATGTTCAAAAAATATTTTTTAAAACATGCAATTCTTTGAACTGCAAAATCGCCTGGTGACAATTGTACAACAAATGATTTAATAAATTTAATTTGAATGATAACTATTTTATTTGATAGACAATTTGTCGGTAAACATCATCATAATCAAAGCCAGGAAATTAAATAAACCAATCTGAGGTTGACATTTCTTTTCATGATGGGGTGGGGGTTTCTCCCTTTTAGAGATAAAGAAAGTCAAATACAAAGTTTTAGAGTTTTGCCAAATTAGTACAAAAATATGTTGAACATTCCATCTGCTGTATTGTATCCTTAAGCTCTGTGTTTGTCACTTCGTCTTATTTTTATTTCGATATTATGAGCCATATCTATGTTTATTAATGAAGATTGTGAAATTACCCTTATTTCTGGGGAGTTTAACTGGAATGCCAGTACAGCCGAATGATTATACACATAGCGTTTCCCGATGAAAAGTATCCCAATTGTCGTTAAATACGTTAATGTTATTTTATTTGGGAGATTTAGAGTCTATTTTCTAGTTTTAGAGGTCTTTTCATCTTTTTCTGTCAAACAAACATATTTTTGTACTAATTTGGCAAAACTCTAAAACTTTGTATTTGACTTTCTTTATCTCTAAAAGGGAGAAACCCCCGTCCCATCATGAAAAGAAATGTCAGCCCCCTAAAAGTTGTTTTGTCGTGTAGCACAATAGGGGTTTCCTATGCAACTGCATTAAAAACATAAGGATAATTCTTCATTCTCGAGAAAGTTCCCCTACAGACTTTCTTAAACACCCTGTACATAGCATTATAGTAAATTTTACTACATATCTTAAGAACTTTATAAAATGTTAACTAAAATTTATAAATTCCTTGTTTTGAACCGTTTCAAATAATTTTTTGAGATATCCCTGACTGTTTGGTCAATTTTTCAAATTACCTGATAATTCTGGGTTTTTGCTATGTTCCTTGTAAGGTGAAAAATCTGTCACAGTGCTAACAGTGAAGTGACTACATTAGGTGTGGCTAAATTAATGCTCTGTGAGGTTGCTGATAGGAAGTAAATATTAAGAATCTTCTACAAAAAAAATTCTAAAACCTTTGCTTTATAGAAGTTTTGTGCTGTCAGGTCATCTCCTCGTATGCCCCTTGCTGTTAAGCAACAAAAGTAACGAAAACCTTGTTTCAAGGGTGTTTAAGGGATAGCCAGTTGAACCCTTTCTTGCTTGCTAGAAAAGTTGGTCTTTGTCAAATTTTAAGTGAAAATGATGAATTTTTCAGCATGTAACTAGGATTTCATTTTGCATTATTTTCATTCCCAGCAAGGTCAAATCTAAAACATGAAATAGCAAAAAGAGTTGAGGGGGGAAATACCAATCATTCCCTCTACAAAATACACAGTAATCACTGTGTCTGTCATATCAAAAAATTTATTATACTTAAGCACTTTAGCAACATTACAATTAAAAGTTTTGTAGAAATATATCATTATTTTTTTTTATTAAAATTACCATATGTTTTAATGTGAAATAATTGACACAGTTTCAACATAAAATTGACTTGTATCATGCAATACACCAACAGTGATACATAATACAACCTCCAAGAGCTTACTGATCACCTCCAGAAGTTCACTACCTTCATCAACTTTGATAACTTGGAACCATGTTTCCAAATTATCAAGAAACTAGAACTGGCAGACCACATAACCTCTTGTTAGATCCCATCAACATCAAAGAACACCAGTGGCAATAAAACTTGGGTACTTACGTATTAACGCCACCGCAGCTACAGATTTGGCAGTTTTTAAGTGCCGCCAATCTACACCTAAAATTTTTGCGACAAATCATAAAATAAAACACTTTATTTAAAATCAAAACACTTCCAAAATTCAAAACACTTTACTTAAAAACTAAGTAGTCAATCGGATTTCGGTGGAAAATGGGCCGATATAGAGTTTAACATAGATTCAAAACAGTCTGTATTTTCTTTCACCTGATGCTGTCACCATATGAACTCTGATAAATAAGATTCCAAATGATGTCTCGCTGTCCCCCTATGTCTCTTGTTCCTCCATTTAGCACTGCCCCACATTCTTTCAACAGTTTGTGCATGAACACCTGTATCAGGATTAATAAAATTGTATTTATGATTAACTTTAGCATGTAGGAATCCTTCTATTTCTATTCTATTTGGTAACCTTTCCAACTGTCAGAATAAATTGTGCTACCATCTGCAATGTTTTCAATAATTTTATCAAGAAGGGTAGAGCCAGTTCTATTAGGAACAGTGACAACAAACAGTGGCGCACCCAGAATATTCCTAAGGGGGGGGCCATTGGTGCACAAAATTTTTATGAAGGAGGATGACTCCTCGATAAATTTTCCGAGAAAAAATGATCAGAGGCCATATCAATTAACAAGGCGGTTGTCTTTTTTTGTACATTTATTTTTATCAAATTACTAACAATTCTTTAGTGCAGTGCAAGAGAATTGAATGATTAGAAGTAGTAGTAGATATTTATACAAAACAACACAAATTAAGAAATAGATGAAGATAAAATTATTTGTTCTGGTCTGCTTATACTGTATACTTGTTTTCAACCACTCTCTCATGATTACATATTGTTATATTATTCAATTATGATCTATACATATTCATAAAACGAAGTCCAGCCTCCTGTTTTTCTTTGTAGCCAGAGCATTAATTATCTGGTCTGGATCAATTTCCACTTCACGGTGAATGTTCACTGACGCAAGTCCATTCAGTCTGGTTTCACTCATACTGTTTCTCAAGTAAGTTTTCAACCTCTTCATTGTGGAGAATGACCTCTCAGCACTGCTTGTTGATACTGGGAGGGTGGCATACACTTTTAAAAGTTCAAACACAGTTGGAAAAGTCCTTTGGTCACAAAAGTTAAGCAGTTCGATTGGGCTTTTAGTTTTTTTGTTCAATGCAAAGACCTTCATGTACCACAGATGTAGTTCATCTTTTAGAGTATTATCTGATCTGGGTCCTAAATCATCTGCAAATTTCCTTGATAAGGCAACAAATCTCTCGTTTTCTTCCAGTGTCGGCTGCCTTCCATTCGGAATGACAGATGCAAAACTTTGTAGAAATTCCTTATGTTTGAGAAATTTTTCATGGAGGTGAGTGATGAAATTATCAATCCATGGAATGAAAATAGAAAGTCTGTAGTATTCTTCAGGAGTCTGTACGTTGAAATTTGATCTATAAATTTGTCTGGTGGCACGGCGTGGTAGAGTAATGTTTTCTCCATGCTGTTCCAGCTTCTTAACAGCTTGTTCAAACAGATGGTGAAACTCGTTCTCTTCGTTCTCTCGAATTATAGATATAGCTTTCAAAACGTCTTCTACGTCACTCACAGCAGTTGCCAGATCAAGGTTAACTTCCTGCAGCTTTTCACTCAGACGAACACTGTAGCTGAGTAATCTGTCAGCTGAAACAAGTGCTATGACAAACTGTGATGTTAACATTGAACATAACAAGGTATGAGCCTCTGTTGATGTCTCCTTGTCATTCCAGGTAGTAATCTCCTCCAGAGCCTCGATTACTTGATCAAACAATGAAACCATAACTGTGACGGCATCATGTCTCTCCACCCAACGAGTAGGGCATAATTTCTTCAGTTTTTTGGCACTGATTTCTGTCTCTCCCTGATTAGCTGCATTAATTTTGCTGGTGAGAACAAGGTTTCGTTTTGGTGTGTTGAAAAAACTAGAGATTTTCCCTATTATTCCAAAGCTGTTTCGGATATCCGGAACTCTAGATGAATAAGTTATGGCTAAGTTCAAACAGTGTGATGCACAATGAACGTAGGGGGCTTTGGGGTGTTGCTCATATATAATTGCTTGGGCGCCATTGTACTCTCCACTCATTGCAGAAGCTCCATCGAACCCTTGTCCACGGAGGAAAGACGTATCAATGTTGCAGTCTGCAAGGCCTTTAAGAATAGCATCTGCAATTGCTCGACCTGTAGTTTCAGTCAGGGGCACAAACTTAAGGAAGTTCTCCACTATCTTAAATTCAATTTTATACTTATCATTTGTTTCAAACCGTTTCAAATAACGAACGCAAAGTGTCATTTGCTCTACCGTTGCAATATCTGTGGTTTCGTCACATAAAACCGCAAAACATTTGGCCTCATTCACCTCAGTTGCTATGTGCTTCACAGTGGAATCATTGCATGCTGAAATAATCTCATTTTGTATATTCCAACTTATGTAAGTTGCATTTTTTGCACAACCTTGTAGATGAGTTTTCAGTATTTCTTCTCCTGCATCAACTCGGAGTCGCAAAAGGGCTCTAAAATTTCCTTCGCCTTGGCATGGTTATGACAATACGTCCAAATCCCCACAGTCTCTATGCCCTCTCATGGCCAGCCCTTGCCTTCCACAAAAAATCACTGTTTTGATAATAGGTTTAAGAATAGCCCTATTCTGCAAAACTTGTTTTTGCTTTCCTCTGTCCATTACTTGATCCACAGGAACCGTTTTTCCTTCCGTGACCCTTAAGAACTCATCGGCTTTGAGAACTGAATCCTTATGATAGAAAAAATTTTCATGTTGACTGAACTTCTCCAAGGCCTTCTTCCAATTATTAAATCCTTTTGAAACAAGTTGACCTGTAGCTTGTGTGGATCTTAAACCGACTTCATGGGGTGCAAAGAGAACACAAAATTTGCAATAGGCACTGTCCTCTGCCTTTGAGTAAGCTAGCCAGTTATGCTTACTCAGCCAAGATGAGCAGAACTTCCGAGTGTGGTGAGGTTTTCCTTGACTTGATACAGCACTAGTGACAGTAGCAGGAAAACTGTAATTTGCATATGGTTCCCAAAGATTTTTTAACGCTGTTATCCTATCTTCATCTGTGAGGTTAGATTTCTTGACATAATTAGAAATATCTGCAGCCAGAATTTCTATTTCAACTGTGTTTGGTATTGTGTTTTGTCCTACCTTTACCTCCTCACAAGCGTTTGAAGACAGCCCAGGGTCACGGCTGTTGCTTGCTTCGACTGCAGCCTCATCAATGTAACAAGAGCTCAGGGAAACGTCGTTGGGAACGTCACTATTTTCAATCTTACTTTTTTTTTTTAAATAATTTCCCAGTGTCTGTTGACCTAGCCCTTTTCGTTTTTCACTCATTGTCTTTTTTTTTTACCTTGCTCCTCAGTTATTCAAGAACAAAATTTGCTATATAGCCGAAATACGCACATAAACACACACACTGATCGTTAAAGATGCATTTCACTGTAAGATCAGTTGAAAGTTCAGGACCATTATTAAATTCAGCTATTCACCACGCAGGCCCTCGTTCCGAAACTACCAATTCACTGTTATCACCTTGTGTCGTAACGTCGCACTTTATTTCAACTCACAGCAACACTTAATTCGCGAAGCGTTGGCACGATCCATTTATTCACTTCCACAATTTTCTCACTGGGTAAACGAAATCCTCGAGTTTTCGAGCGAACAGCCGCTTCCCCGCCGTTCACTCTTTATATAGGGCCACGGAGGCGCCTGTGACGTCACTCTACACAGCACTGGTATAGTACGACTCCAGCGAGAAGGCATTTGGGTCACGTGATTTTGGACGAGTCCATTAGTTAAATTCAATCACAGGTAGAAACGTCTTAAGAAGAACGGGTTTCCAGAATTGGCGCCTTTAGTGCGAATTAATTTATAATTTGTACAGTACGATAAAGAGCTTTATATGTATAATTACATTCAGTGTAAGTGTTGGGATATGCTGGAATTGTTTTCTTCACAATGATTAAAATTATTTATTACAATAATGGTTGTAAATGTTTTTTTTTATACTTTCTCGAAGGCAGACCTAGTTCTCCCTTGTGCTGACAGCGCCCTTCGCGTTTTGCTTTGTCAGCCCAAGGGGGGGGCCAGGGCCCCCTCGCCCCCCCCCCCCCCCCCCCCCCCGTGGGTGCGCCACTGACAACAAACAAATCTTTTGTTTCTCTACATATACCACCAAACACCCACTGTTCGGGTAATACTCGACCAGAATTATTTTTGCGTTTAGTAAACAAACTTTCATCAATTTCCACAATGCAATCTGGTCCACCTACCTTCTTGTTTGGTTTATTCTCCAAATCCAAGACACATAATTCACGCATATAATTGTTCCAATCTATAACAGTTTTATCCGATAAATCAAGTTACTTTTCACAAAATTTAATCGACGTCAACTCCTCACACCAGCAGTATATGAATCTCAAAGCTGAACAAAATGGAATTCTGCTTCCCTCAAACCAGTTGTCTTTTCTAAGTCCCACTTGCTGATCACACTGTCTTAAATTACATTTCCAAAACTTACGTTTACCAAAATAAAGTTTCATGTCATGGGAATTGGTACATTTTCGTTTTTTTGGTAAAATATTTCGCTCCTGAAAAAATAAAATTGCATCTTGTTCTGTTTTGTTTGGCAAATCCCAAATACGCATTTTCGTAGCACTAAAAAATGGCATCAAAAATCAGCAAACAACAAAGCAACAAGGAATCCAAAAGATCACTGCGTGCGCATGCGAACAACAAGATTGCTCTTTATTAGCGCAACGCGGTGGCGTTAATACATAAGTACCAAAACTTGTTATATGGAGCAATTTTGTAAACATCTAAGGTGAACTTAAAGTCAATTATAAAGCTGCCATTAAATTCTCAGAACATTGAGTTCAAACAGCAGGATGCTGTAAGATAAAGTTCATAGTCAACACAACTAAGAGGCCTTTTCGATAACTTGAAAATATGCTCCTGCTACAGCAACCAGCATTAGTAAACTGGTTTCAATCTCACTTGAACAAGGCTTCTGCAATGCTGAGCATAATTCTATTTTTTTTTTTTTTTTGTAGGTTTTGTTAACTACATGTGAGGAAATAGTGTGTTCAAAAAACTGAAAAATATTTTTAAAAACAATTTTATGTTAAGACTCCATTTTTTGCCTAAAGTATCAGCAGAAAAACAGATAATCCTCCTATCAATAGAAGAATTCAAGTTGCTAACCTTCGGAACATGAGTAATGTGTTGAGAAGATTCACTTTATCCCTCACCATATATAAGCTGTGGTGAGGATTGTTCAGCTAACCACTTTCCGACTTTTATGCAACACCCTGTTACAAGGCAGAAGTCATATCACTCTACTGCTTAGCACAGTCTAACTACCAAGTAATTAAATTATTTTAGAAAATATATAGTTACACATAGATTTAATATTCTGTAATAAGTAGACCATGATCACACCTGTTGCAGAAGTCGCAGCACCATGTACTTCAGTACAAGGATGCAACAAGATAGAGTCCAAAGACAAGGAGCGAGAGGCATCAGAAGAGTTGACAGAAATTGTGACATAATTCAGTGTTCCTTCTAAATCTGCTTTTACAGAAATCTGTCCAAAAACATCATACTGACATAAACTTCTGGTTTGGTCACTCTACAATAAAAACAAATACAATATTTAAAAAAAAGGAAAACAATCCCTTTGTCTCAAACACACTTATTCTTGTTTGCTATTATTAGTTTATTATTATTGTTCACTGTTGTCATACTATCATAATTATAAAGAATTGAATACTCTTAACCAATATTTATTTTTATAAAAGCAAGCTAATCTTAATATACTTTCCCTTTCACTAGCATATAAAGTATATGTATGTATAAGGGGGTTGAAATTTCAATCAAATTTTTATTGGATGTACATGTTTAGGACATCATATAGAAAACAAAGTAATAAACTATTTTTAGCAACTAATTTTAATGTGATATCTTATCAGTTGTGCAATGTATACAACCACTCTAGCTCAACTATCCGTTCAATTTTAATGGAATTTGGAAATTAGGCAAATCATCAATTACACTGGTGCTGATCAGATTTTAGTACAAATAAAAAAGTAGAACTGGACTTTTTCTTTTAAATATGATTCATTAAAATCAAAAAATAGAAATAAAAATAGACAAATGCATTTATTTTTTAAAAGCAAATGGTTCCTTTTACGTAAATTTTTATGACAAAATGAATGCAATAATTCTTACTGTGCTAGTATAACCTCAAGATATTTTTGGTAACATTATATTATTTTTAAATGCAATAAGCTGTTAAATGAAAAGAGAAATTATTTCAAAACTGCAAATTTGACATAATCTTAAATACTCATGTGTTATTTTATGTCAGTGAGAGAAATAAAATTTAAATTAATGTATTATATAGAAATTAAGAGAGAAATGAATTTGAGTCTGTGGGAGAAGTCATGTGCTGCTCACAACAGTTTTTCAATTTCAGATTCATGTCAAGTACAGACATATCAGAAATCTATTTTTTAATAAACATTTCAACACACATATATTATCATATCGTATATTTGATAGATGGTTCGTATTCTTTTGTTGTCAGCATTGGGAAGCAGATTTGGATCTGCATCCAATCAAGAACTGAAACTTAATGAGCATACCCTAACATATCAACAATCCTAACATATCAACAATCTCAACTAGAAAGTAGGAAATATATATATATTTCTAGCACATAAAATTTGTTTAAATTTATACATTTATTAAATTATACAAATAATATAAAATTCTCAAATTTTTATTTTATATGTATAAAAAGAAAAATTCAAAAATATAACAGCATGAACTTTCAAAACTAGTTGCAAAATTTATGTTATTGTTATATGTCTTTAGTTCTTTTTTACATTAGTTCTTTTCTTATTTTAGAAGATTATAAATGCATACCTGCCAACTTATTTGGAGTAAAAATCAGAAGATTTTTGAAAAAAATCAGAATAGCGCGTAAAATGAGTTTTACAAAACAAATCGACATAAATCTGATTTTCAAAGGACACAATGTAAATAATGCAGAAATATGTGAAACACACAACTGTTTTGAGATCTCTTTGGAAACAGTTGTATGCATGTTCATTTGTACATTATTTACATTGCATCCTTCATCTCTCAAAATATTTTGACAGAAAATTACGTTATGTAATGATGATATAATTCGTTATGTAATGATGAAAAATGATATAATTCTATTATATTTAGAAAATGCAAATTTGACAATTGCATTTAAGAACAGGGTTGTTTAAATACATGGGCAAATTTAATTTTAACGCATTCCATTATATTAATTCTAAACTATGATTTTGTTATCTATAATAACTCATGCTTTTATTTTGTCAGTTTTGTTGAAATTAAATCATTACAATAATAGTCAGGATTTATGAACTTAATTTCACAAGAAACAAATTTTTTACAAATATTTTTAAATACATTCATAAAATTATCATGTATTATTAAAATGTGCATTGTCTAGTGTCTACACATAAAATTTGGTGGCAGTATATTTTAAAGAAAATGTTTATTTTGTTCAAAAATATCTTTTCAGAAAAATGTGGCAGAAAAGGCTTTAGATAGAAAAAAATTGAATTTCATAATCGTACTATTTATATGAAAATAATTAAAAAATTAACTTTTATAATCAACCAAGCTATGAAAACAAGCTAGTTTAGTCCAGTTAATGTGCAACAATAGGGAGAATGAGATCGATGGAAAAGGATAATTGTGTAATCTCGAAAACGCCTGCGAAAAAAAAACTGAATTTCACGATCATACTATTTATGTGAAAATAATTAAAAAATTTGCCTTTATAATCAACCAAAGTATGAAAATAAGTTAGTTTAGTCAAGTTAATGTGCAACAATAGAAAGATGGAGATCGATGGAAAAGGATAATAGCGTTCTCTCGGCAACGGCTGCAGAGAAGAAAAAATAAAATCACTATTTACATGAAAATAATTAAAAAGGTGAACTTTATAATCAACTGAAATATGAAAATAAGCTAGTTTAGTAAAGTTAATGTGTAATAATTAGGGGATGAAGATGGATGGAAAAAGGCAATTGTGTACTCTCAGCAAAGCCCGAAAAGAAAGACTGAATTGCGCATCTTATAATTTAAGTGAAATATAATTTGTTTAGTAAAATAATTCTTTATTTTTACTTGCACTATAAAAATAAATTAGGTCTATTGTATCATTAGGTATATGAAATCATTAGAAGAAGAAAATGGATGCGAACTGATAATTTTGGACTCTGAACAAAAAGGGGTAAAAGTAAAACAAAGATTTTCAAATGCTGCGCGAAGTCTTTTCTTCTGTTTCCCCTTTGAGTCCAATGACAACATATGTATTAATGACATATATGATGACATACAACAGGGTGATTACGAAGACAAAAATTTACAACTTAGTTTTGATTCCTTTTCTGTTGGGGATTTTATGCCTCCACTTCCGGGTTAGAAAGACGAACTTTGTCTGTTGTCCGTTTCTTGAACGCTGCATGCTGGAAGTACCAGAATAGATAAAGCTTGTCACACGAGAACGTCCGCGTTCATTGCCGCATCCATTGTCTATGTTTATTTGGATTGCTTGTCACAGGAGAAAGTCTGCGTTCTCGTGTGACAAGCAATCCAAATGCTTGGCGACATTTTGGAGCAAAAATATAAATTTGGCGATAAATCGGCAAATTGGCGCGATTTTTAGGTGTAATTAGTAAAAAATATTAAAAATCATAAAGAAATCGATTACGCGCGTAAAATCGTAAAACAAGAGAATTTTCGTAAAAATTACGAAAAATTCGTAAAAGTTGGCAGGTATGTAAATGTAAGACTTTTAGGAGGCATTGGCATTATATATTTTCATATGACCGGCTGTTCAAACGGCTGTTCATGTCTTAGAATGAGTCGGACGGTCTGGACTTTCAACATTTTCATATAAAAACATTTTTTATAGATAAATTTTGAAAAACAAATACGTGGTTAAAACACATAGAATAAAATAATTACAATATTCTTCTATTAGAAGAATAAATAATTATTAAATAATTAGTAACAATTGGGTGTCAGCTGTTAAAAAAACACAACTCAGAAAATAAATATAAAAACATTTTATACCATACCTTGAGATGTAAGATAAATTTGTACACGAAAGTGCATAAATCATAAAAAGCCAGATCCCCCCCCCCCCCCACACACACACACCACCACCCTCTTTAAAATAGATGATGCATACAAATATATTAAATACACACATTCACATCATATACAATTTAAATGGTAATGATTCGATGCTAAAATATGTTAAACTTTATTTATTAAAGTAACTTATATAATTACATTTATAATTAAAAATCATATTTAATCAGATGTTTAAGAAGCACAAAACAATTTCATACTTGAATACATCTCACAAATTCTGAAATTTTCAATTTAATTTGCTGCTTTCCTTTATAATCCACTGGTTTCCAAGCTGGTTGCTGCTTAAAAAAAAAAAAAAAAATTAAGAATAGTTATAAAAATTTATTGAAAAGAATATAAAATTATGCTGCTATAGCTAGAAAATAAAACTGGTGATACAAGTTGAAGGGGGGGAAACCCTGATGAAGACGACTTTCTAACTTTTGTCACAGATTTTAAAAATCTAATATTATGAAAATACAAATATTGCATGTTTTGAACAGAATTAAGCATGGATAATGAAATTATAGTATGAAAATAGACCCATGAAGAGTGTAAATCTAAATAGGGTCCCCAAATAAAAAGGTCGAGCTTCAGCCCAGAAAAATAAATGAATGATCAGTAAAGACTAGGTCATTATAAAAAAAATTGTCAAATCACTGTCATTGTTAGTTCGTTGTCCTTGTAGGTCTGTTAATTATACATATATTTTCTTATATAATTGAATTGAAATGAGTATGACATTATTGAAGACATTGTTTATGACAGTAACACTTATGACACGGAAGCTCAAAGATTAATTTTTAAAGTTAAATACTTAGAAATATAGTCATTTTGTCCAGCAACACTCATGACACTGAAGCTCAAAGATCAATTTTGAAGTTAAATATCTCCAGTTGTATGAACATTTGAACTGTTTCCTAGAAGACTAACTACAGTAAAACCTGAATAAGTCATCACTCAAGGGATTAATTTTGATGACTTAAGAGCTGAGTCACCAGTAAAAGTGCTAAATATGCATTGCTGTAACAATCACTTACATTTTAAATTTATGATGATATTCATAATAATTATATAAATTAATAGTTAGAAATACTAATAAATTACATACATGATTTAAGAAAAAGCTAACCTTTTGAGGTTTATTTGAAAAATTTTCAAGCTTTAATATAATTTTACCTATATATTATGTTATCAAGTACTTGTCAAAATTTGATTGAAACATACACTTTTGAGTCAAAATTGATTTTCTTTTCTAAAACATTTAAAGCCCTGAATTTATCAACAGTAGTAACCTTGAACTGATGTAAGTTAATATTGAATGGTTTCTAAGGCTTCAAGAACTTGGGTTTTATTAGGTGGTGAAAGAATTTCCTCATTTTCCATTTCATCACTGGCATTTTCACTGTTTTCTTCTAAAAATTCTGTAGTTAATAGACAATTCTATAGTTTGCTGGTCGCTTGAGAACATATTGCAACATGGTTATTAATATCTATGCAATCATTAATGTCAGGTACAATTCATCCACTTTCATTTACAATTTATAATAAATTCAATAAAGAATGAGGGTTAGAGTCCTTGTTTCAACTTCATTTTATTTGTCATCAGACACAAACACTGAATATTTAAATACATTGTTTGCCGTTTTGAAACTGAATTCTAACTTCTGTGAATTTAAATGATAACGTTCCAAACGGACACGTCAAAATTTTTAGTACTACTATTTTAATCAAGAGATTTTATCCAATCTTTATCTAGCAATGTTTCATATCCATAAAAAATGAAGGGTCTGGAGAGAATGAGACACACATAATCAGGCCAAGAACATCCTTGAACATCACGAATTCAGAGGTGGCAGTGTCATGGTGTGGGCTGGAATTTTAATAGGATATCGCACAGAGCTGCACGTCTTTAAAAGTGGTTCTGTGATGGCTGCACAGTATCGGGATGAAATTCTAGACTCCATTGCGAGACTCTACGCTGCAGCAGTTGGTCCTGATTTTCTCCTTATGGACGATAATGTCAGTCCCCATCAAGCTAACATCGTTGACAAATACCTGAAAAGAGAGGGCATTTCCCGTATGGAGTGGCTTGAATATTCTCCTGACCATAATCCCATTGAAAACCTTTGGTATGCCCTCAGGCATGCTGTCTCTGCACGTTTACCTCCTCCAGCCAGTCTCAGAGAGTTGGAAGCTGCCCTATTGGAGGAATGGCCATTGCTCACATCTGTGATGGTTAATCATCTCATTGAAAACATGAAAAATCGTTGTAAAGTTGTGTGAAGTCCGGGGTGGTCACATACCATATTAATGTAAGTTCTGTTTGGTTTGTTTGCCTCTAAATATAATTTTGTTAAGGAACCAAATATGATGTCATCATATAACTTATGAAAAGTAAATATTTTTTTCATCTTTGTACATAATTCCCATTTTCTTTAATGTATAAACACATTTGCTACCTTCATGTACAATTTTGAGTTAATCAAAGCTTCACTTATCCATTTTTGTTGATCTTACCATCTGTGCTTAACTTTTAGAAGCCAGTGCATTTGAGTTTAAATGATCAATGCCATCCATCTTGTGTCAAAATCGTGATTTATAAAGTTCTTTTTAATTTATGTTTAATGTTGTATTCGTCCTAAAATATCTTTAATTTTGCTTAACTTCTGTGCATCTGTATCTTGAAACAACACAATTACAATATATTTGAGTTCAAATTATCATCAAACTTTGATTATTTCTACAACAAAGCCTAATTTTCATTTATGGAAGATATAAGCACATTAAGATGTAGGATGAAATGTATAAGATTTGCTGAATTTCTTTAATGCAAAATTTTTTAGCTCTGGAGCATATAATATAGCTGATATGAATGAAACATTCTTTGATTTTACAAACAATTTTATAGCAGACTTTTTCAACGAAGTTTTACGCATTAAGTTAAATTACTTTTACATCCATGGTTTTAAATTTTTAAGTAAAATAAATTATTGTAGTACTGTGATGAATGAAATAAAAATGTATGAATGAAATAGTTACTGCTTTTACATAGAGAGCCAGGCGATTTATATTTCGATAACATCATTTGAATAAAGTTCATTTTTTTCGATGAAGTTTTAAGTTTTCACATATAATAAATTTTTGTAGTATTGTGATAATGTTTTAAATATTATCGCTGAATGTATCACATTTTAGAAATGTTTAAATAAAATTGCATTGCAGTTGGAAAGTGTTTCATAATCAATGTTTTATGCATGAGTGATCTTTCTTGTTTTATAATGACATGTGCTCAGCTACACATTGCATAATGGACAAGCATGTATGTGCATGTAATTTTTTTTTTACTTTTTTTAAGTTTTTTAATATATTAATAAAAAATAAACAGATTTATTATATTTTGATTAAATCAGAAAATTTATTTATGAATAAGATTTTAATTATTCCAACTGCTAAAATTACTGTCAATTGGAGTATGCGTTCTTAAGTAAGAGACCAAACAAACAATCCAAATATTTGAGCTGAATGATACTTGCAAACGTTACAATAAAATGAGGCAATATGGTTCACTTATAATTAGTATATACAAAGGGCAAATGCCACACCTTTTTCTTGCAAATTATTGTGATTAATTACCTGCAATAATCTGTTTCAACTAATCATCTTAAAAGTCAATACCAACCAAGATTTTGTATAAATAAATAAATCTACAAAAATAGTTAATTTGAATAGTAATACATGCAAGCATTAAAATAAAATGAAGCAATAAAATTCATCTACTTTTATTATCTTCAAAAAACAAATTCCCTACCTTTTCCATAAAAATTATCAAGTGTCATTCTCTGCGATCATCAACATTTCCTAAGACATTTTTCAATCAATCATCTTGAAAATCAAAACCAAAAAAGATTTTTTTTTTATAGCTAAATCAATCTGTTGGTACGAATTAGAGTATGCATTTAAAAGTTAGAGCTTTTCCTAGTAACAGAATGTTTCTAGCTAATATGTGAGAGAAATTGGGCATTTGAAAAGTTATCTGAGGCTTGTACATTGAGCTTAGTGTCTATATTTCATGTACTATTTCCAAAATTGATCTTTTTATGTGTTGAAGACTCAGACCGTCCGACTCATCCTAGGACGTGAGCAACTATTTGGACAGCCGGGAAAGTCCTTTTATGTGTACAGTTTTTAAACATTTCAGGTTTTACAAACTTTTGTTTATTTTTTAATGACTATTTAAACTACATTTATTAAAATCAAAAGTAAATTAAAATTTAATCATTCACGTATATCAAATTTCAATTTATGCTCCCGAAATAACTACATTTGTAAGTATTTCTCAATATTTTAATTATATTATTAAAAAATAACCCCTTATTTCATTGATAATATATTTGACAAATAATTTGAAATATCAGAGGTGATTCAAAAGATGCGCAATAAAATATCAAACATATTACTTTTTCTGAAAATAATGCAAGCAAATTTCACAGAAATACTTATATTTTTATAGAGCAATATTATTAACAGGGGTCATGCAGCTGATTGCCAACTCCAGCAATAACTCCCCAATATTATTAACAGGGGTCATGCAAACTCCAGCATGTGTGCTGTGGAACAGCGAACATAGTCTCATATGAAATATTTCCAAATTTTTTTTTTTTTTTTTCTGATTTGTTTGGCACATGCCATTCATCCACTGCAGGCTAGTAGGCACTTACCTTTATCTGGCACTGCTTAACAGATTTTCAAAAATATGAAATTTTTAAAATAATTTTTTCCCCATACTTTTTCAGAAAATCTATAATATGTCTCTTAATTTAAAACCTTAATAACAAAGAAGTCGTAACTTGGAAAAATATAGGACATTTTCATAAAAAATATAGGACAAAAGAAATCATCAAAAATATCTTACAAATTTTGCTATTTTCATTTTTGAAAAAGTGTTCTATCAGATAACAAAATGACTAAGAAAAGTTTACTCATCTTACCTTAAAAGTTCTGAAAAGTTCAATACCATGTATTTCTCCTATTGTTTTGACCTTACATCTCTTTAACTCTTTTTAACTTTTTGTTACCAGCATCTGTAAGAGCTTGTGCTGCTTTAATGTCACTCATACATTGCCGTTTTAATCCCATTTTCAGTCTCAGATTACCTTCTTCAATCATTGCTTGAGCAGAAGTAACATTCTCTTGCAAACTTTTTATTTTGTCTTCTGCAGTTCTTTTCTTAGGGACCTCAAGTGATGACTTTGTTTTCATAATTTTCACACTCTCTGCTTGTTTCTGTTCATTATATTTCCGATGAGCATCCATGCTTTTCCATGAACAGCATCTTTAATTAATCTTAAACCTTTTATGGTATAGAGACTCATCCAAGAACATTCTGATGTCAATATTCTTTTGTTCACTGAAAATCCTCTCTCCACCGAAGCTTGACCATGAGAAAAAGTCAAAGCTGCTTTTACTAAAGTTGTTAAATATGGATATCTTATATTTCCAGTACTGCAGTTAATCAATTCAAAAACTTTACTCCAGAAAAAGTCTATTGAATTTTCATTAGGGCAAATCCACTCTTCAAGAATATCTGAATCACAAGTATAGAGACGCCATTCATCCGTCAGTTTGTCAGTGCAGTCTTCTGGAATCACCTGTGGCAAACAGTTTGCCAACCTCCTGACTGATGGTAAAATATCTTTCAGTGGTTCTTTACGAATTACAGGATGCAAGACTTGCAAACTCTGTAATAGTTTATTTTTTAAAGGAAGATTTTCTTTCAAATATAACGTAACAAGAATATAAAATTTTTTAGCATCAGAAAGAAATTCAGCTTTGTGCTCAACAGATAATGAAACCAAAACTTTCCTGGCACCATTCCCAACATCAATTCTTTTTGTATTTAGTGCATTCTTTCTAACATCAATGCCGTACAGCTGCTCTCCATTTTTACCTTTAATAGCCTCTTTGTTTATAAATCGGCTCATGATCTTTTTCATCAGTTCACTTAGCTCATCATACAAGATGTGTATCAATGTCTTTTTATCCTGAAGAAGTTTCAAGAATTCTTCAAAAATTGAGCCAACACTTATCAAAAATTTCAAATATACTAGCGTCAATGGAGATTCCAATATTTTTACAATGCACTTATATCGATCAAGTTTCATCAATCTCTTATATTTCTTCAGAACTTCTTCTAAGAAATATGATTTTATACCCGGCAGCAACTCTATAATTCTTTCACATACACACAAAACAGTCAACCACCGATCGCTTACATATCTGAGTATTTTGGAATATTCATTATCAAACCTTTCCATAACTTTTTGTAAATCCTCTTGAAGTGAAGGATATTTCGAAAACCATGAATGTATATTTTCAATAAAATCTGTAATATTTCCAAATGAGTCTATCATGAGACCTGTGCCAAAAAGCGTTATGGATTACGTGCAAGTTGCATGCCCCTACATTAATTAACCCAAATTCATTGAACAATTTGACTTCTCTGTCTCAATCAACTTAAAAACTGCTTTATTAACGTTTGGACCATCAGATCCCAACATAATAAGGTTCTTTAATTGATTTCACATGACTCTGTAATAGATTTTATGCTGGATGATATATCCAGGGCTGTAGAATGTCCTATTAAGTCATTTCCAATGTACCGTTCAGAAATACATTTCTCATTTGTATTCCAATATCTGACATGGACGTCTAATTGCTTTAAGTTTTGTTGATTTAGTGTCTCATCATACATGAGTGTGAAAAAGGGATGTTTAGTCTTAAACTCATTTGTAATCTGTTTTAAAAAATATAGCCCAAGTCCATGAGACACAGCATAAGATATTTTTCTAGAACACATCTTAATGCCTTTGGGGATAGAAGAATCTGGAAACATTTCTTTGAAAACACTGTTAATGTTGTCACATGATAGGTATGAATAATTATTCAGTGCTACATGGATAACCCAACCCAAATAATTTCCAATCGACAAATTTTTTCTTCTTCATTAATACTCTACAGAAGCCTTGGTTGATTAGATGGTTGATTAGATGACCTTGGTTGATTAAATGGGCTGCTCTGGTTTGCATCAAAACACACACTTTAACGACCATCGCTATTTACTTTTTCTTTCAACCGGCACTGTGTATGATTTTTGTTTTGAGTATTCAAAGTCTTATGTTTTGCAGTGCTTGCATGTTGCAGAAGCTGAATTTTCCCACTGTTGCTTATCGCGAAAGTCTTTTTGCATAACACACAATATGCAGAAAAATAATTTCCTTTCGTGCACCAATCACTGACAATAGTTCCATTTTTATCGACGACTTTCAACCAATCATCACGAAATTTCGTTTGTTGATTCGGCATGGCACACAATCAAAATCCCCACTCTTTTTTGAAAATCTACGTTTTCGAACCAAAACAAAATTCTAAATTTTGGAAAAAAAAAAAAAAGCAGGAATGTTTTTAATTTAAATTGCTTTTAAGTACAACAAAACTGCTTCTACACGTTTATATTTAATTTTACTATTAACACTGAAAATTAGTAACTATAGATAGCTCCTTTGGAAACTATTGATTGCTGCAATTACCGATATTTCTCTGCCCCTAATCTACAGTACAGCTACCGTTACCACGCTTTCCGTACAGCCGGCAGGCGTCATGTTTAGAGTAGTATTACGTCACATGCAGTTAGAAACCACTTGCAGACGTCCAACATCCCGTACTTCCATGTTTTTTGAAATTCTGGGAAGATTTAGCAGATAGACTGAAAACAAAATGATAGAAATAAGGATTTTACTGCTTGTAATTTGGAAATATAGGATTTATGTCCAAACTATTGGACAAGTGCAAAATATAAGACAAAATAGGACATTTTTTATGAAATTTTTTAAAATATAGGAAAGATAGGAAATATAGAACGACTTTGACCCCTGCTATTTGGACAGCCGGGAAAGTCCTTTTATGTGTATAGTTTTTAAACATTTCAGGTTTTACAAACTATTGTTTATTTTTTTAATGACTATTTAAATTACATTTATTAAAATCAAAAGTAAATTAAAATTTAATCATTCACGTATATCAAATTTCAATTTATGCTCCCGAAAAAACTACATTTGTAAGTATTTCTCAATATTTTAATTATATTATTAAAAAATAACCCCTCATTTCATTGATAATATGTTTGACAAATAGTTTAAAATATCAGAGGTGATTCAAAAGATGCGCAATAAAATATCAAACATATTACTTTTTCTGAAAATAATGCAAGAAAAATTTCACAGAAATACTTATATTTTTATAGAGCAATATTATTAACAGGGGTCATGCAGCTGATTGCTAACTCTAGCAATAACTCCGCAATATTATTAACAGGGGTCATGCAAACTCCAGCATGTGTGTTGTGAAACAGCGAACATAGCCTCATATGAAATATTTCCAATTTTTTTCTTTTTTTTTTTCCTGATTTGTTTGGCACATGCCACTCATCCACTGCAGGCTAGTAGGCACTTACCTTTATCTGGCACTTCTTAACAGATTTTCAAAAATATGAAATTTTTAAAATAATTTTTTCCCCTTACTTTTTCAGAAAATCTATAATATGTCTCTTAATTTAAAACCTTAATAACAAACATGCATAAAAGATTTCACCTTTTTCAGAAAGCTGACTGTAGGAGGAGAATGGGTGAACATTGTCCCTGATGGTTCTACATCTGTAGGTGCTCCAAAAGGCATGGTCAGTGTTAAAAAATTATCCAACTCCATAAATCGAGAAGATTTCTATAAATACAAGGTAATAGAATATACATTAATGAATATTTAAATAAAAGTTAACAATAAAGCAATTAAAATTGAGATATAAATACAGTTAGAATTAGACTAAAACAATTGTTACTTTCCTTATATACAACAATGTATAAGGATAGTATTGTGACGGGGTAGAAAATTCGAATTCGAGTTCTCGACGGGAGAGCACGTTTCAAGCATCCCTGATCACGAAGCGAACATTTTTTAAGTGATGTCTGTGTGTGTGTGAAAGTATGTGTATATGTATGTGTGTGTGTCAGTGAGTCTGTGTAGACGATAACTGATGAACGAATGGACCGATTCAAATGAAATTTGGTACAAAAATTACAATCCAACAACTGGAAGCCTATTGTTTTTATACGCAATCGAACGCTCAGAACCCCCCCTAAATTTTCGAGTGAAATTTTGAAAAAATCGTCAAAAAATCAAAGCCTCTAATAAAGTTACGCAAATAGACATTTCTTATGTCATTTTTCATTAGAAAATGATTGACATAAATTTTAGAACACTAACATGAACCGTTCTCGAGACATTGCACATTAAAAAAAAATATCAAAAAATCATATAAAATAAAAAAAAATATTTCCTATTGAGAAACATGTTCACGTTTCATATATAATACCATGCAATAAATTTGGTGACATCATTCTCGTGGATCTAACTCATTCCATTCATGATAAAAGATACTTTGAGTAATACTTTTGTATTTGAACGCCAATAGTCATTTATCTGCTGTAAGAATAACTTATTTCTTCGTCCATAACGCATGGCGAGATTTTGGCAACAAATTTGGTGGAATGTGACCAACTTGGTGACGTTTTTAAATGTTGCTAAATTAACGAAAAACTCGCCAAATGGATAAAAATGATGCTAAATCAATGAAAATAATGACTCATTGGCAAAAAGTCAATATCTTGGAAAGAATATAAATATCTACTATAAAAATAATCCTTTTTTTTTTACTGTAAAAGTAGTAAATTCATTGCATTATATAAGAAAAATCATGTGCTGCCCACATCAGATTTTTTATAAATTTTTTGCATCAAAAAAAGTATCCCTCATAAATAAAAGTGTACTATGTTGTGCACATGTTTATTGGAAAAACATAGCATTCAATATGAAAAATTTGTTTCTTTTGCTTTACCAGAAGCAATGATGTATGCAAAAGAGCTTAGGTGTCATCAGCGAGTAAACAATAAACAAACCATTGAATCTTGCAAGTGGCTTAATTTTGAATATATTTTTTTAAATGCTGGGAAATAAAAACTAATAGAAATAGAAATAGCTTTCAATCATGATTGTGAGGTATAATCAAAACATCAGCAATTGCAAATGGTTTTATTTCAAAGTTTCTTTTCCTCCAAAATCAGCACTTCATAAGTGGAATCGAAAACAGAAATGAAGCAAAATATTCTCCTTACCCTCCCCTCCTGAAAAAAAAAAAAAGGTAGACAGAGACTGAAAGACTGTTGAAAAGTGCTCTCTCCTTTCTGACCCATAAAATACTATAAGTTTCTTTTTCTTTACAAAGTTCAAAATTTTCTCAATTATTAGTTTGTTTGATGACAATCTGGGGTGAACGATGTTTTCATCAATTGATCAAAACAACTTAAATACTTGAATGTTTGCATTATCAGACAAATTAAAATACAGGAGGGATGCAACAGTTCTGTCTGTATTAACAATGTGATTAATATCTTCTTTTTACTTTAATGTAGAACTTATTATATTATTCATTGTCATAATGAGATTGAAATATATAAATAGTTATCACATTCAATGTTTATTTTTAAACATTTGCCTGATATCCTTTAAATATTAATATGGATTCAACCATATAAATCTAACTTTAAAGAAGTATCTGTTTCATAAAAAATCTGACGTGATTAGTTCATTGTCAAATTCTCAAACCCCACAAAATTAAATTTGTGCATGAAATAATTTTTCATCCAAAGAATGTAATTGCACAATTCATTTTGTATTGCTGAAAACCCACAACCATCTTTTTCCATGGGGCACGGTAGCCCATTGGTTAGCGCGCTGGAGTTGCACTCGGTAGGCCCGGGTTCGATTCCAGCCACTACCAAAACTGCCGCCGTGTTCATGTGGAGTACGATCCCGTTAAACATGTGGGTCCGAAAGTCCTTCCGAGAGGTTGGTGGTAGGGGAAGGAGGGTACGGTCCCTGTGGATGCCTCCCCCACTGGGTTCCGGTCTGAATTGGGTGGCACTTCCCGACCGTCCAAACAGTTACCTTACACCTTTCTGGTAGGTCGGACGGTCTGGGTTTCAACAACAACCATCTTTTCCCATCCATCTCCATCCTCTAATTATTGCACAATAAGCAAACTACATTATTTTTATGTTTTGGTTAACTTAAAAGAAAATTTTTGCAAAATTAGCCAAATGTTATAAGAGTTAACTATGATGGAAGAGTAAAGTGATTCGTATAGTTAATATCCTCTTACAGTGCTTTGAACCTAAAGGCTTTTTTTTATTATTATTATTTCAGATTAGGAAATCGTAAGTTTGTATATACTACAGTGAAGTTCATTCTAAAATAGTTTTTTTAATTGATAACGTATTAAATAGTAAATAAAATAAAAATAAATTAATAAAAATTTTGTGAACATTTATTTATTCTTATGCAGAAAAAGTTAAATCAGGTTTTAATAACTGCAGTTAAGGAAATAATTCTTAAATTGCTTTAAGCTTCAAATTTCCTCATCTTATTTTGCCTGTAAAGAATAATATCATTAAAATCTACAGTTCATTTTTCTAAGGTTAGTAAGCACGGGAACCTGGTTTTCTCTTATGGGACAAAATTTTAAGTTCCTGGAATCCTGAATTTTCTATACCCAGTGCCTACATATAATAAAATATATTAAAAAAATTATTGATATTTAAAAAGTATTTTATCATAAATAAGTAATACATTTATTATACACATTAAAAAAATAAGAATATGCAGAACTTATATGTAAATGTGTGCTAAAAAAGCTTTCGAATAAATTTGCATTGTTACAAATGATATAAATTATGCATTGGTTTGCTACAAAACTGATATGAGGCTTAGAGTGAATGACACTAGTGTGATCCGTGCTATTGTAAAATATTTTTATCAGAAGTCAATTCTGACTCATCTCTATCACAATTCAAACAAAAAAGTAAATAGTATATACAATCAAAATTGAGAAAACCTGAAAATTTTTTATAAGTAACTTATGATTTGACTTTTTTCACAACTCTTTTGTTTTATTTAAAAAAACATTTAGGAATCCCTGCTTCATCACAAATCTATTTTGCTAACCTTTTTCATTTCGCTACAATTTTTTGTTGCTAATTAGCCAAATTGCTAAAGTTATATAAAAGCCAGTGAAAACCCTGAGTGTCATAACCACCCATTCTGAATAATTACATTAATTTTCTGTAGGATTCATATCAAAAATAAAAGCCAGCACTGAGAAACCCCTTTTCGATCACTGAACCTCCCTGCTAAGGATTCTAACTATGACTATTACTAAAAAAAATTATGACCTTATTAAACTTACAGTGAAGAGACTTCTACCTTATAACAGAATATTACAACAAACAAGAAAATGCTCTACTGGTTATCCCTTTACCAACTGTGAATTATATTTTTGCAGTCATTGCCATTTGCCCATATGGGGCAGGCGATGGGATGATTACTGGGCATATTTATGGTTTTGAAATAAATCTTTCTACCAGAAAAATTCAAAAGTTTTTGCTTTAAGGAGTTTTGTGCTCTGTGGATATCCTATTGCTTGTTCTATGCTGATGAGTGGTAATGATGGCTAAACCATGGTCATGGGAGGTGAGGAGATGAACAATAGGCATTTTCTTGCTTATTAAATTTGTAGGAAAAAATAATATCTTGCTAAGAGTTAACTGAGTATCAGCAAAACAGAGCAGAAATATTTTTAAGATGAGTGATTATATAAACATAATTATGTGATGCAACAAGAAAAATATTAATATTATATTAATATTGTTGGCCACAGAAATAAGGTATTAACTACAATAGCAACAACCCTTGAAATCTGGTCTCACTAAATAGAACAAACACCATTCTACATTTTAGAAAATTCTGGATTCCTAGGATAAAAATTTAATCCATAAGTATGATATGCATTACAAATGCATTCTAAAGTATGCTTAAGCACAATAATCAATTTTTTTTTTTTTATGCTTACGTCATAAGGATTTTGGAAAACCCCAAAATGAAAAATCAAAGTGGTGCAAAATGGGGAATTTTTAATTTTAATTAAAAAATATTTTATTAACAAAAATTATGAGCAAGGTACACTGCATATGAATTGATAATTGAACATCACGATTTTCAGCAAGACAATAAAGATATTAAACAAGAAAAGAGGTATTATTAAACTGAAATAGAGGCATTCAGAAATGAAACTTAAAGTCACAAAACTATACTTTGTTAATTGTAAGCTGTTACAAAAAAAAATCTTTAGCTCACTCACAGTTATAGAATCCACCTGTAGGGAATATTTGCGAAGGTCTCATTACAAATATCAGCATCCATGAATCATATTCACACTTCACTTATTAGCCATAGCAAGTATTATTGCTGCCATTGCAGATATTGGCTATTTCATATTGACAAGTGTTGAAAGTCCAGACCGCCTGACTCACCCTAGGGTACAAGCAGCTGCGTGAGCAATCGGATACTGACAAGTGTATAATATTACTATTTATACTGAAAGTGAAAAACAGGTCCTTAGATGCTGTTATCTGCAATGGGAGTGTAATCCTAACTTTAGGAATAAAATGGGAATGTAATCCTAACTTTAGGAATTATGGAAGATTCTGTGCCTATTAACTTAATTGTTGCAAAATCGTGTGGCCTTAAGGCTAAGTAGCTAAATTTTCAATAAATTTAACGCTAACTATGTTGAAGATCCAAGTCACCCAACTCAACCGAAGGTATGAGCAGCAGGTTGGGTGACTGGGAGGTAAAAAAAGCTAACTATGTGATATAACTGAATTTTTTGGTTTCCATAGTGGTTCGCAAAATTGTGACACATAGCAAGTTTTCTTCTTGCTAGTGCATATCTCGACTACTAAATGCTAACAAAAGTTGTAATAAATATGTGTGAAACTGGTCATGGGTGGTATTATCTACAATGTGAGTGTAATCTTATTTAAGCTCCTAAATTATCTTGTTGAAATCGAAACCTCCTGCTAAAATGAGTACAGCTCTTGTATGACAACTCATAGACAAATAACAAAGATGGAAAGTATGAATGCAAAAAGATTTCCCTCTTCAAAAAAGGAAATAATACTGGAGATACTTTTATAAATAATGAAGAGGTTGAAAATATGTATGACAGACAGTCTATGAGAGAACAGATAAATAGTTACAAAGTGTTTATTTAGAAGCAAAAATAGAGATGAGAAGTTAAAATTATTTTGTAAAAGATTCTCATTTTTTTATTACATATGATTATTTATAACTTACTTATTAACTTAACATTGCTTACATAATTATTAATAAAATGTACATTCATTTATAGGATATTTGAGTTATTCCAAAATTTGGTCTATCAATTAGCACACATTGGAGCTAAAGAAATCATCATAATTATTCTACTTCAAAACATTAGAAACAAAGGTACTTATTGGTTATAGGGATCATGGGTTAGCGACTGCTTTTCTGAGTTGTCGCCAACACAAACATTGGCGATATAATCCGATACGAGAAATTCACTACAAACACAATGATTAAAATTTAATATATAATATGGTTTCATCAACTTTACTTAACAAAAAAATATTGTGTTACATTGAAATTTGTGGCAGCCCAAACTCAGCTATTGCCAATAAAATTTCATTAAATTTATCACTACCGTATCAATTAATTTGTCATTTAACGCTTTGCCACATAAATTCTGTGAAATATGAGTACAAGTACTGTCTGGCTGTGCCTCTATGCTTTTTGTTACACCATTTCGCAGATCCCCAGAGTCTCTCTATGATCTGCATATGAGCTCCGCTATTAACTGCTATCAACAGGTTGCCGATATTGCAAATTAGCACCACCTACTTACAATATCAGCAACCGGTATAAGTCACGATATTTGAAAATTCCGCCACCTATTTATAATATCAGCAACCGGTATAAACCAGAATTTGGAGTGGTCCCTATGTGTTGCCATATTTGGCTTCTTGGTCCCTATAACCGATAAATACCGAAACAAATACCATAGCCTACCTCTTCGTTAGACTTCGTCCAAAGGAAATTAAGAATTCCAAGCAACACCGAAAAACCAACTGATATAGAAGGTCTATATAGAAGAACAAAATAATTAATTATTATCATAAAATTAAAATACAATGTTAAATTAAGAATAATGCTTACATCTGTAATAAATTATCTTTCTTCTCCAATCTGTTCACTTCAGCAAAAGGTAAACAACATACAACTAATGATTGCTAATAAAAGAAATGAGTGTTGATTATTAATTGAAAATATCCACACACAATAGTTAACCTCATAACTTTGGCTTATAAATTAATAATCAGAAATGGTAATGCAAAATGGCAATACAAAAGTATGCTGAACTTCTCCTATATACATATGTGCATATATTATGCTACCTTGAAGATCAGATATACCCTAATTTTCTTAGTTCTAAGAAACTCTGTTATACATTTTAATATCTTAAAAACAGTATACATCTTTAAAACAAAAAGACATCTTAATCCAAAATACACTTTTTATGGATTATTCAGATCAGTAAAACTCATTTAAAATTTATCAATTATTGACATGTCTAAAAATTAATCAAGTGTTTTAATTATACTCAGATCTCACATAATGCTCACTCCAGCTCAGAAGGTTACATGTTCAAATCATGTCTGAGTCACCACTTGTGGCAGGTTATCCGGTACACCACTTGCAGCAGATGCCTTGAACTTATTAAAACAAGAAAACTTATTAGAGCAAGGGTCGCCACTTTATAGAAGTCATGACTTCACTTCAACTTAGAGCTTGCAAGCCTCATCTGCAACCCAGTGACAACAGTTCAGTGCAACTCAGTTCAGTTTTGACAAAACTCATGGGGAGGTGGGAATACTGTAGTGAATGCTCATAAATTATATATTACATGGTATTATATATCAAATTTGAGAAGATATTAAAATACACTTAACAAATTATTCAATAATATGCTTATACTTTAATTTGCATAGAAAGAGTACTTACTTTAATCATGGATACAATGGGCCAAATTTCGTTATCACCCACTTTAACATCTACTACAGGTAACTGCATTGGTACACTAGCTTTATCCCGCCATTCAACAAACTGCAATATATAGATTTATAGCAGTCAAAACTTTGGATAAATTTAAACTTACTGATAACATGTTTATTTTCTCCGATATCTAGTTTTTTTGTCATCAAATAGAATACCTTCCTCATAAAGCTGGTTTTATATAACTAAAGAAAATATAATACTAAAAGCATAAAATGCAAGAAAATAATATTTAAATTGATTTACTGCAAAATTCCATCAATACACCCTTCACGAGAAAGCACCTCCTCCCCTCACTTTTTTATCACAATTTGAAATTATAAAAAATTCTGTGAAACACCCCCCTCCCCTTTCCCCCTAATAAACATTTGAAAACATTCGGAAAAAAAAAATTTATTGTCAAAATTTTTTTGATAAAAATATAGTTTGTTTCTTTTAGCTAAACATTATGAGTAAGTCTCTCCCCCCCCCCTCCCTATTCTGTGATTTTCCATTGTATTTAAAGAGGTGAAATGATGGAAATTTACTTGTTTCTTTCAGCAGAAAATTCCCAGTAAGATCCTGCTCTACATTTTCAGTCACATTTGAGGAGATGAGTAGATAGGTAATTAAATGGTAATTAAATGCTTTTGGTAAGTAGTAATTAAATTTCGTAAGTGGTAATTTGGTAAATGCGATGGTAATTAAATGCTTTTGGGTTTCAATATTATGATTTTGTTTTTCAATGAAGAGTTTATCCAAAATTGAACGTAATATTTATTATTATAACACCACTTCAATAAGACAATAATATTTTGATTATATAATACTAAATAAAAATAATGTAATAAGGTAATTAAACCATTAATGATATTGTAGAATTCGTCTTTCACTTAACAAGTTCAATTGTTTGTAAAGATGATTGAAAACTAAGTTAAAATGATTATATAATTTTTAACATAGTATAAACTGATAGTAAAATAACAATTTTGTACAGCTGACTGAAATAGTTTGTTTTATGATATTAACTTAAGTAATACAGAAAAATTTACAGCAATTACTTATTTATAGCTCACTGGAGGCTGATTCAACTACAATGTAAAAGGTTAAAGAACATAGACAAAGAAACTAAAAGCTCAAAGCCAATTCATACAAATTCTAATAATGGCAATCTAATGACATTTTGAATTTTAGATTAAAATTAGGTTTGAAATTGTAAGACTTTCAGAAGTCTGATGCAGAAAATTAAAAAAAAATCATTCTGATATGTAGCTTTGTCTTACAAAACACGTGGGAGAAGGAGGGTGAGAAAGAGTCATCCTCTTCTGCTTTTGGAAAGTATGATTGTTACGAGCAGCTTATCTGAGACAATAGTCCAAAATATATCTTGGGAAATCTTTGATTTCACTCCCAATAAAAGTGCTTTTTTTGTTCTCTCAAGCAGATGACTACTACCTCCAAGTAGAACCCCCTTGGCACTTAAATTGGCAGTAGCACATTTAGGCAAATGGTAGCAACACATTTAGGCAAGTTACAGCAATAGTTCCTGAGTAAGCAGAATTGACAGGCTCCTTTTTGGCCCTCCTCTGATTTCTCTCGAATTTCCTCTTGATTTCTTGAGAAAGAAGCTAGCAGAGTTTGACTTTCCATTGGAAGCTAAAAAGCAATACTTAAGAAGGAAAAATACGTAAAATATTAAATGGGAAATTCCTTATGGGACCTAGTTATGAGAAATTCCTTTGCAAGATAATCATAGAATTGAGTATTAAAAATGAAAATATAAAAGTTGAAGGGCTTCCTGTTCTGGAGGGATTACCCTCCTTTACCATTAAACTTATTATTTTATTTACACAAGTTATATATATGTTAATAACATTTAATAATTCTAAGTTATTATTTAAATTACGTTATTGTTTTTATATGTTATAATTACTGATTTATCATTATGTTTATTTAATATTATTTACATTAGCCTGATTGTAAACATCTTTAAATAAAGTTTACTTTTATAATTATTATTTGTTTCTTTATTTACTTAGTTTATTACTTACAGCTTGGTCTGTGCTAAACTATGCAACACCTTTAAAAACACTTCAGCATCATATAACATCAAAAAAAATTCCACTTACCTTTAAATAAATAAATAGCACAGCCAACAACAACTAAAGAATCACAACTCATTTTGTTAAATTAAAAATTAACTTTTATTGACAACAATTACTTAAGTGCTTCCAAACATAAACAAGTTAGATTTTATAAAATTCTTACTCAGCTATCTTAGTGGTTAGTACATTGCACAATTTAAGATTACATCTATTAAAGTTAGAATTCGATTAAAGTAAAACAAATTAAAATAACCCAGGAAACAGAATCCACTCTGGTCTAAAGACCAGAGTTTGGTCTGCCTGGAGCTGTCTGTCCACCCCCAAAAATGTAAATGTTAAAACTTAAAAATAACGAAAAACAAACACCACTACAATTTCAAGGAATAAATTCCATATATGTAAACCAAAGAAGGTGTTAAGTAAAATCAATTTTCCTTATTTGAATTTCAATCTAAGAGGTGCTCCTAGATGGCAGCACCACTGAACAAAGGTGATTATGAAGTTCACAAGTAAAACATGAAAAATAAATCCGCACTTTGGAGAAACTGATGAGCGCAACACTAACACTTGCTGATATGCACTTTAGAAGTTATTGATAAGTAGATTGTGAAACCACACCTCCCAAATTCGAGACAAAGCAGACCTGCCATGACACGCGGGGGATGAATTCCTTTTGCGAAACCATTGACAGCACTTGACACTTTCATTGGCGAAATAGATGATAGCACTGGATCCAAAAAATAGGTGAATCGGCAACAAAGGCTTATGCGGTGCACAACCAGTGATGGCCGAGGAAAACCAGTGGCGATCTCACAACATGAAGGAGAGCACATTTAAAAATTGTGTAGGTGCAGGTTGTACCGTGTACAATGCAGGCAAAATAAAACTGGGTTGTACCATGTACAATGCAGACAAAATAAAACTGGGTTATAAACTGGTTGATGAAAACGGGACACACAAAGAGGGCACTTGTAGGGTGTCAGAAACTCAGCATCACCTCTACTACTCTTGAACAGAGGAATAATTTAAGTCATGTTTTCCAGCGACCGCGAGTCACAGGTCCCCTTGCTTGGGGTCCGGACCGCGGTTTTTAAGAGCAAAAAAATGACCACTTTCTCCAATGCCAGACAGGAATCGAATGCCAGGCAACATGCCTGCCTCCCAGGAGACGCCAAACTTGGCGAGTGAAAACCCGCACCCCGTGCCGAGCGCCCACGCATACACTGTGGAATAAAAACGCTGTTATGCCAAGAACCATTAAATGGATAACTGTTGGAAACTTGGTTCCGTTTTCGTCGCGATTCTCGTTATCGCGAGAACGTGTTTACATTTTTAGAATGGTTCTACCGTTCTCGTGAACGACTCGTGACGGGAACAGAACATGCCATTCATGCAAATCGCCATCTCGCCGCGCGCGCATCCTGATTTGCATATAGTGAGGGCGCTGCCGTCAACGGTTGTGTTCCGGAGCGTACCCATCACAGTGTATATATGATAGGACACATTCTCAGTTATTCAGAGACTTTACAGACCTTGACTGACCATGTAGTAGACGTGGGAGACTTTTCAGAGTTTAAGATCTTGTAGTTATGCAGACTTAAGACTCGACGTATAGTCAGATCGATCAGACGGTGATCGACGGTGAAAGACCTTGTATGGAAGGCAGACCTTGATCGGTAGAGAGTAGTCTAACTTCTAAAGCCATGACGTGTGACCTGATGATGGTGGCTTCATTAACGTGCACGACATGTGTGGTACAGTAGCTGTTTTTCTACTTACCGATGTTATAGTAACTGAGAGTGTGTGCCTAGTCATAAACTATGTTAAAAACCTTTTTCATGAGCTTGCTAGCTCATTGTATATAGTTTTGCTTTGCAACGAATGTTACAGTGTTTTATTTTGTAACTTTATCTGATGCAATGGATCTCACAACAAATAAATTGTGTTTGTGTTTAACGAGCTTGCTTTCTTGAGAAAACACATCACTACTGCGTATCATCTGCTACAAATTTTTTTTTCTACCAGCACTTCGGATAGGGCTATGACCAACACTGCTAAATCTGCAAATGACTTTCAAATTTTTCTAGTCAAGTCGCTCAGCTAACACAGCAATAGCAGCCGACATTTGGTTATGGGCCCGTAGTATGTCAAGGCCATAACTTTTATCCGTGATAAAGCAGCAGTGAAGAGTTGTGAATTCCATCGACGGGGGCCGCGACCGGCGCCATTTGCATCAAGCAGAAAGGTAAACAACGCACTCTAGTCACAGTTAAAGACTATGGAGGTGAGCAACGGCATAGAAGCGTTAAACAGGGACAATTACGTCACCTGGCGTAATGAAATTTCATTTATCCTGAAAGGAGAAGGATGTTACGGCCACATCAACCGTACTGCATTACCAGTCGACGAATCTACGTCACGCCGCGAGCGAGAGGAGTACATGCGCAGCAGCGACCGCGCACTTTCCATCCTGTTTCGAAATATCTCGGCGGAGTACAGAGAACTGCTCGACATCGGCGACAGCCCGGCGGATGCGTGGGAGAAGTTGGAGGCGCATTTTGAGGCCCCAACGCGCGCTAATTTAGTTCATCTGTTGGACGAGTTTTTCAGTCTACGCCCGGAAATCGAGGAGCCCATCGACATATTCTGTACGAGGATAAGGAAAGCTGTCACCAAGCTCAAGAACGTGAATCACCCCGTGGAGGATGTGTACGTGGCATTCCAAGCCATCCGGTATCTCCCAGCCCAGTACCAGAGTATCATTCAAATCATTTATCGCTGGAGCGATACTGATTTTAAATTGGATAAAATTCAGAAAGAACTGTCTCTGGAGGAGGGCAGGATTAGACAGTTGAGGAAGGATCATGACAATAATAATGTAAGTTCCAATTCATCTGTATATTTTTCAAATGTTAACGCTAAATGCAAAAATGTTACTAAAGTTAAAAAGTCTATTAAGGTCATAGGACCATGTTTTATGTGTAATAAAAATGGTCATGTAAAGGCACAATGCCCAAAATTGAAAAAGATGACTAGCTCTAGTATTATTGAAGTATTTTCAAATATAAATGTAGAAGCTAATATTGTTGATAATCCTGACAATAGGCTCAGCTGGGTGATTGACACCGCTGCTACGCGACACTTTTGTAATGATGTTAAAATGTTTTCAAAATTTGATAAATGTAAGGATACATCTATGTCGCTAGCAGTGGGTGATATGGAAAGCCCAGTTGAGGCTATTGGAACGGTGAACATGTATGTTAAATTTAAAGATCATACAAATAATATTGTGCTACAAAATGTTATGTATTCACCAAAATTACGGCGTAACTTGTTGGCCGCATCTGTATTAGAAGAGCAGGGCTATTCTTTTAGTGCAGCCAAAGGTATTCTATGGTTTAAGACTCCTGAGGGAGAAAATTTCTTTTACGCTAAACGTAAAGAAGGATTGTATTTCTTAAAACCACAGTACTCAACTAAAAGTTTAAATAGTAGTGTTGAGGGCCGTAAAGGAGATCAGGATAGGAACAAAAATTCTAAACAGGTTAGAAAAACCCCTGCAACAAATAGTCAAAGTCAAAACAAAATTAGGCCTAACTTGAATAAAAGGAAAAACAAATCTGATTTAAAATCAAAGTCAAATAAAATTAGTGGTTCAACAGTTGAAATTCTGAACAAAACTGAATTATGGCATAGAAGATATGGCCATATTAACTCAGACTACTTGCACCAAACAAGTAAAGTTTCCGCGGCAAACGGACTCCCAAAATTAAAATATGCAAAAGGAAATTGCATTCATTGCAAACTTGCAAAATCTAAAAGAGTTTCGTACAAACCAATAGGCAGGATTAGATCTACAGAACCTTTGCAATTACTGCACATGGACGTTTGTGGTCCAATGCCTGTAGCTTCATTGGGGGGAAACAAATACTTCTTGACTATTACAGACGATTTTAGCCGCAAGGTGTTTGTTTTTATTTTAAAACAAAAATCAGATGTGTTCAAAGTTTTTCAGGATTTTCAAGCTTGTCAGGAGAGACAATTAGGCAAAAAGATTTTGTGCATCCGTACTGATAACGGCATGGAATTTTGTCACGGTCAATTTAAAGCTTTTTTGAAAAAGTTAGGGATTAAGCATGAACGATCTAACACTTATACACCCGAACAAAACGGGGTATCTGAAAGATTCAACCTGACAGCGTTAGATTGTGTCAAGGCAATGCTTAATCAAAGCAAAGTTGGTGACAAAATGTGGGCAGAGGCAATCCTATGTTTTACTTATACAAAGAACAGGATTTGCCATAAATTTAAAGTTAAAACTCCACACGAATTGTACTATGGGAAGAAGCCTGCTGTATCCCATCTCAGAGTTTTTGGATGTAAGGCTTATGCTGGTATTGCAAAACAGCTTAGGAAGAAGCTAGACCTAAGAGCTCAACTGGGAGTTATGGTAGGATATGCAGAAAATACCAGGGGCTATAGAATTCTTCTTGTGAAAGAAGGAAAAATATTAGAAATAAGCAATGTCCGTTTTGAGGAGATGGAAGCAGCGGAAGGCGTCCTGGACCCCATTCGACCTAGAAACTTCACCCAAAAGAAATCGGGTTTTACTCGAACATCAGATTCAGGATCGGGATGTTTGGATAGTGAGTCAGAGGAAGAAGCAGGTGAGAGCCATGACACTAGTCATACTAGTGAGGAAGAGGACTCTCCTGCTGATTCCGATCTGACCCCCTGTTCAAACATAGATTGGGAAAGGAAAGCTGTACCCAGGCCTGATGGAACTCGAACTGATGTTTACTACTCAGTGAGGGGTGATAAACATAGGCTGAGAAGTCATAATGATGTTAAAAAATTCTGTGCTAAGGCTAACATACATTATGACCAAAATTTGTTTAACTTCAGAGAAAAGAGGGATATCAAATCCAGGCCAGAGGCAAGCAACATAGAAATAATAGGTGATATTGATCATGTAGTTTCTTTGCTAAAGGGAGAATTTGATATCAAATCTCTAGGGAAGGTCCAAAAACTGTTATGTGTGGAATTTGCTGAAATCAATAACAAAATTTTTATACATCATAGGCAGTACATTAATAAGATTTGCCAAATGTTTGAGGAATTTTTAGCATTAAATTTTTGTAATCAAATTTCCAAAAACAAAAATGATTAAATTTGTAACTTCTAAATTTTTTTTTCTTTCTTTTACAAAATATGGTTAGGATATCGTATAATTTACTCCTCCCTCTGTGATGCAGATACTTGTATCTAGAGTATATATATGTGTATTGTTTACAATGAACTTTCTAAAATTTTTCACATTACACTGAATGTATATATATATCCATGTTTTCAATTCCCGCATAAGACAGTTATGCTTATGTGTATTATTTTGTGTGTTTACTCCTTGTTATCATACACTTGGCTATGATTCATTGATGACAAACCACTTATTTAAATTTGAATACAACACAGAAAGAAAAAAAAAAAAAATCTTTCGTTATCTGTGTCATTGCTATTAGTATTAATTATGTATACTGGTCTTGGACAGAGATAATGAACAGCTATAATTGAATTTGATATTTATAGTAAAATTTTTAATCTTAAATGTTAAATTTAATAATTATACATCAAATTTTCTACACAATTGAATTTGATATTTATAGTAAAATTTTTAATCTTAAATGTTAAATTTAATAATTATACATAAAATTTTCTACATAATTGAATTTGATATTTATAGTAAAATTTTTAATCTTAAATGTTAAATTTAATAATTATACATGAAATTTTCTACATAATTGAATTTGATATTTATAGTAAAATTTTTAATCTTAAATGTTAAATTTAATAATTATACATGAAATTTTCTACATAATTGAATTTGATATTTATAGTAAAATTTTTAATCTTAAATGTTAAATTTAATAATTATACATAAAATTTTCTACACAAATTAAATTTGATATTTATAGTGAAATTTTTAATCTTAAATGTTAAATTTAAATTATTATACTTAAATTTCTTGAAAACTTAAATTTTGACTTAAATTAAATTTTTGGAACTTAGTGTTTCAATGATATCTAAAATTTTCTTTCAATGATAAATTTTTTTTTTGCTTAACATGAAAAGTAATATATATACTTTATGTTTTTGCTGGATACTAAAGAACTTGACATTTTTGCTGTTATGTTTTTTTAGAGTAATTTCATTGATTGATAGCACGTGCGCCGAGATTTGGGGTTTTGCATGAGGGGGCCGATTGTTGGAAACTTGGTTCCGTTTTCGTCGCGATTCTCGTTATCGCGAGAACGTGTTTACATTTTTAGAATGGTTCTACCGTTCTCGTGAACGACTCGTGACGGGAACAGAACATGCCATTCATGCAAATCGCCATCTCGCCGCGCGCGCATCCTGATTTGCATATAGTGAGGGCGCTGCCGTCAACGGTTGTGTTCCGGAGCGTACCCATCACAGTGTATATATGATAGGACACATTCTCAGTTATTCAGAGACTTTACAGACCTTGACTGACCATGTAGTAGACGTGGGAGACTTTTCAGAGTTTAAGATCTTGTAGTTATGCAGACTTAAGACTCGACGTATAGTCAGATCGATCAGACGGTGATCGACGGTGAAAGACCTTGTATGGAAGGCAGACCTTGATCGGTAGAGAGTAGTCTAACTTCTAAAGCCATGACGTGTGACCTGATGATGGTGGCTTCATTAACGTGCACGACATGTGTGGTACAGTAGCTGTTTTTCTACTTACCGATGTTATAGTAACTGAGAGTGTGTGCCTAGTCATAAACTATGTTAAAAACCTTTTTCATGAGCTTGCTAGCTCATTGTATATAGTTTTGCTTTGCAACGAATGTTACAGTGTTTTATTTTGTAACTTTATCTGATGCAATGGATCTCACAACAAATAAATTGTGTTTGTGTTTAACGAGCTTGCTTTCTTGAGAAAACACATCACTACTGCGTATCATCTGCTACAAATTTTTTTTTCTACCAGCACTTCGGATAGGGCTATGACCAACACTGCTAAATCTGCAAATGACTTTCAAATTTTTCTAGTCAAGTCGCTCAGCTAACACAGCAATAGCAGCCGACAATAACTTCCACCAAGCGGCAACCCGCCGCGCAGCAACCCCACCGGATGTGCTGGCACCCCATTTGCAGGTGTCCAACAGATAAGCAAGCCGTGAAGGCCAAATTTTTCCTAAAATGCACCCTTTTTTTCTCACTCTCATGAATGAAGTGAAGTTAAAACCCGAGAGCGAGAAGCCGAAAGATTAACAAAAGATATTTTAACGTTTAAGATGCATTGCGTATAATTTTCAATAATGAAAACAAGGGAAAAGACAACAAATTACGTTAAAAGAGGAAATAAATCGCCGAAATATTCAAAAACAACAAATAAATTTTGAATTTTGTAGGGAAAGGCGAAAATAACGAATTTTAAGCTATTAAATAATTTTGAACTATTAATTAAATTTAGAATCAAAAATCTCGGCATAACATTCTGAGTAAGCAGAATTGACAGGCTCCTTTTTGGCCCTCCTCTCGATTTCTCTCGAATTTCCTCTTGATTTCTTGAGAAAGAAGTTAGCAGAGTTTGACTTTCTATTGGAAGCTAAAAAGCAATACTTAAGAAGGAAAAATACGTAAAATATTAAATGTGAAAACCCGCACCCCGTGCCGAGCGCCCATGCATACACTGTGGAATAAAAACGCTGTTATGCCAAGAACCATTAAATGGATAACTTCCACCAAGTGGCAACCCGCCGCGCAGCAACCCCACCGGATGTGCTGGCACCCCATTTGCAGGTGTCCAACAGATAAGCAAGCCGTGAAGGCCAAATTTTTCCTAAAATGCACCCTTTTTTTCTCACTCTCATGAATGAAGTGAAGTTAAAACCCGAGAGCGAGAAGCCGAAAGATTAACAAAAGATATTTTAACGTTTAAGATGCATTGCGTATAATTTTCAATAATGAAAACAAGGGAAAAGATAACAAATTACGTTAAAAGAGGAAATAAATCGCCGAAATATTCAAAAACAACAAATAAATTTTGAATTTTGTAGGGAAAGGCGAAAATAACGAATTTTAAGCTATTACATAATTTTGAACTATTAATTAAATTTAGAATCAAAAATCTCGGCATAACATTCTGAGTAAGCAGAATTGACAGGCTCCTTTTTGGCCCTCCTCTCGATTTCTCTCGAATTTCCTCTTGATTTCTTGAGAAAGAAGTTAGCAGAGTTTGACTTTCTATTGGAAGCTAAAAAGCAATACTTAAGAAGGAAAAATACGTAAAATATTAAATGGGAAATTCCTTATGGGACCTAGTTATGAGAAATTCCTTTGCAAGATAATCATAGAATTGAGTAATAAAAATGAAAATAAATGTTGAAAAGAATGCTAGAGGAAGGGCTTCCCAAGGTTTTGCAAGATGAAGAAAGGAATGGCCTTCAGATAAAGAAACATGTCTTTGAAATAAGAGTAAGAGTAGATGAAAAAAAGAAAACTATAAATATGAAAGAGTGTATGAGTGGTTAAGAAACTAAACTAGATAAAATCTTTGAAGGCATAGATAATGCTGAGAAAAGTGATAAAAATATGGAAAAGTTACATATAAATTCATAGAGAGCATCAGACAAAAATGATAAAATAGACAAAAAACAAAAACCCATGCAGATAAGGTTATAATCCCTAAAAGGAAAAACAAAATAAGAAGACAAAACAGCATATACAGTTTTAGTGTATTAAAAAGCACTTGTGAGGATGTAGTAGAGGTACATCCGCAACATAGAATATGTCTTGTCACACAGGTGGTTGCAAATAAAACAACATACATAAAAATTTCATTTATTTCTACAAACTGCCAACAGTGGTCTATGATAGGAGAAATAAGTTACAAAGGGTAAACACTTAACATCTATGTATCTTACAAACATCAAATCTAAACATGAGCCACCTAATGCAGTTGGTGTAGTCTGCAGAGCTGACCAAAAGAGTGATTGACACCATTAGAGTGAAGGGGCCCAGACAGCCAATATTTTCATTTTAGGGCTGAAAAAGACATCAATCAATCAATCAATGTGAGTGTAGGTCTAACCTAATCGGTTTGCAACCTGACTGTTCCTCACCACAGTATTTGATATGCATTGTAAGATCATAAAGATACTAAATAAAAACTTTTGAAAATACAGGATACCACAAATACCATAAGAAAGTTGTCTATTATAACAGTTAACTCTCTTGTATCTACAGATAGTAAAATATACCAAAACATGCATCTGCCCATATGTTTAAACCTATCAAAAATAATACATGTTAAACATTTTTATATGGCATATGACTATCCAAACTAATGGCTGGAGAAGACATAAAAAATTCACAAAAAATAAGAAAATCAAATATGGAGGAGTGCCTATGATAAAAGTTTGTAGGGGTCCACAATCTTTCTAAGTGGCCCTGTATTCTATATCAAATCCACATTGAAATGCCTCTTCATGAATTCCTTCTTCCAACCCAGACCGTTCAATCTACCTGAAGGCGTAATGTTTGAACAGCCAGGACAGTACCACCCAATTTAGACCAGAACCCAGTAGGGGTTGCATCCACAGGAACTGTACCTTGCTTCTGCTATCACCAACCTTTCAAAACGCCTTTCATACCCACATATTAAAGTGCCTGTACTGCGCATAAACATGGGGATAGTTGAGGCAGAGTAGAGAATCGAACTCAGGTCCTCCAAGTGCTATCCTTATGCCTTAGCCAGAAAGCTATCCCACCCTCTTAATGAATTTTAGAAATGTTTTGTTTTCGTACTTTGTCATGTCAAATTTGAAGTCAGCAGTAATTATTGTTGGTATTGCAAAAAAGCTAGTGTCGGCCAATTACTTCTACACATTCACACAGCATCTCTGAGTAGTCCCTCATTTTGTTCAGTGTTTTGTTTTTATTCTTTCCACTCCCAAATCTTATAGGATTTTTAATATTTTCTTCATAAATGTTTCTACATTTTGGAAAATTCAAATTTTTGTACTTGTTTTCAAATGTCTTGTACAAATTTTCACTATATTACAGTACTATGGATTACAGTTGTTCACTATGGATTACAGTTGCCTGTTCACTATTGTTGCACTTTTATTTTGTAGATTAGTTAGTAACGAATCATTTGAGTAGTCACACATCTGTAGCTCCTCCGATTGCTGAGTTATTACTGCTGGAATAGCACAAAACATAGTGATTTTTATCTTATATCATGTTCAGCCACATTCCTCTCTCAAGTGCATCACTCCGATCAGTCACCTGACTGTCACCACTGCCATCACCCTCTAACTATTATACACCGAGCTACAGTCTTTCTAAATCTCAACCTTTTCATCACACTTGATACGCCAGCATGGCACCCCATACCAAGTAAAGACAAAGATGTATTCCACGTCAGAAAAAATATCTGATGATAATAGATTGGATAGCAAATGGGAAATAAGGGAAAGTAAACTCTGTAAAACTAAATGTAGGCTTTAAAATTTTCAAATATCTAGAAAAAGGAGGGGAGGTCACAATTGGAGTTAATGATGAGATTAAAAAATTAAATATGAAAAAAAGCAGAAAACCCAAAAACAAATTAAAGAATAAATGAGATAGTGGAATATAAAAAGGAAAACAACAGCATTATAAATTCTGAGTCAAAACAAGCTAAATAAAGATAATATAAAGCTAATCATCCCAATAAAGATTATGAATTCCAAAGATCATTAGGTTATCTTCAGAATTGATAGGATAACTAAAAAGAGGAATATGATATTTCTTTATGGGAAAATAGTCTCTCCAAGTACATGCAACCAAAAACTTGTTTTGGTTATTTGAGGTATTATGGTCATACTAAAACAAATTGTAATGAGATGGAGTTTATTGTTAAAGATTGCAAATGTATATAAAAAAAAATGGTATAAACTATAAAAAAAATAATGAGTCTTATGATAAAAAAAAGTATGATGAAATGCATCCCTCTTCAGATAATTCCTCTCCTCTTAGACAGAGAGAAATTTATAAAATGAAAAATATAATAGACTTCAAACTTTGAAAGCTTTACTTAGAACATGGGAAGAAGAGGAGGTTAACTGGGAGAAGAGTAAAATATACATTTTTTTATATTTGATGCTCAATCTAATATGTACTTGTGTGGTTATATTTTCAAATGTACAGTGGAATCAGTAAGACAATCCAATTAATCCATATAGCTTAGTACACACAGTGGCTAATAGAAGCCTTAGTCAAATTTATTATGCATTAATCAACTGGTTAGTGATCTTACATATCAAGGAAAATGTCTGCTTGTGCAGTCTGTCACCACGAAATCTAACTACCATATAGCCATGAGATTTATATATACAGGTACTTCAGGACCCAAAAAGGTGCACCTCAACAATTTTTAAAATTTTTTAATCAGCTTTTTAATTACTTTATGTTGTAGCATTTTCACACAAATTGGCCCCTTAGTAACCAAAAATATTACCAGAGTTTCCATCTTGACATCATTTAAAAGAGTGAGAAATGTTCTTTTCAACAATTTTTTAACTGAATGAATATGATAATTTCGTCATATTTATTATATTTTAATACATCAAAATTTGCAATTTTTATGTTATCTGATACATATATCATAATATCTGGGAAAACTAAGATTCCATAATTTGACTAAAAGTTCTGCATATATTTAAATATTCTTACAAAAAAATTAAATTTTTTATTTCATAGGGTTCTTTTTGTAAAGTGATCACAAAACATCTTTCGCAAAGTCCATGCACATCCACAGATTTCATATTTTTACCAGTGGATTTTACTGAACATGCTCACCTAGGAGTTGAAGCCAACCTTACCCTCCTCTTTTTTGTTTTGTTTTTATGAAGAACATGCAATTTTTGATTGAAGCCATTTAAAATTGTGTCCAAATATATTAAGATGCATATACTTATTTAATCTATATAATAAAAGACAATGTCAGTGTGTGTGTTTTATACACTATAGGCTCAGCAACCGCGTGTCACAGAGCTACGAAATTTGGCAATCGGTGACCTGGAGAGGGTGGGAAGGTGACACGTGAAAACCAATTTTTAAAATTTGAATTATTTTTTGGGAGAGGGGGTATTTAATGTTTTATGTGATTTCGACCGTTTTTTCCTTTTCCCCTTTTTCCACCATCCAGACATCGTAGAAAAAAACAAATCACACGACCGGAAAGAGCAGACAATTGCAAGTAAAAATATATCAGTTTCAAATCTCAGGAACAAATTCGAATATTTTTTAAAGATTTTAAAACAAAAGTCACTTTCGGCTCAAATAAATGAAGTTTCGTTTTTAAATCCTCGCGTCGGGAAAAGTACCGACAATTTCAACTAATAATTTACATTTTTAGAAAGCTCAAAGATCAGGCTTTCTTACAAGACCAATCTGGTCAATCTATATAATAAAAGGCAATGTCTATGTGTGTCTTATACACTATAAGCTCAGCGACCACACGTTGCAGAGCTACGAAATTTGACAATCGGAGACCCGGGGGGAGGTATATGAAATATTTATATGAAATTATTATATTTATTAGAAAATTACATTATATTTTAAATGATGGAATTAAGAGCTTAGCATATGGTCATTATAAAATTTAAATGGTTGAATTATGGTGGATTGAATTGTGGTGATGTATTGTATACATCAGGTGGTGGTAACAGTATACAGAGTGAAATTATTATATTTATATGAAATTATTATATTTATTGTATTTGCAAATGTCATCAGTGATTGCTTTTTATAGTTTATGGCCTAGGGACAATTAAAAACCGAATAAGTGTTTGCTTTTTATACGATTTTTGGTCTAGGGACAATTAAAAACTGAATAAGTGTTTGCTTTTTATACGGTTTTTGGCCTAGGGGCAATTAAAACCTGAATAAGTATTTGCTTTTCATATGGTTATTGGCCTAGAGACAATTAGAAACTGAATAAGTGTTTGCTTTTTATACAGTTTTTGGCCTAGGGACAATTAAAAACCGAATTAGTGTTTGGTGGTATCTGGCTGATATATTTAGGTCATGCTCTTCATACACATGTGAATATCCTGATGAGGATATTCACATGGGTATTAAATTATATTTGCAAATGTCATCAGTGATTGCTTTTTATATGGTTTTTGGCCTAGGAACAATTAAAAACCGAATAAGTGTTTGCTTTTTGTAGAGTTTTTGGCCTAGGAACAATTAAAAACCGAATTAGTGCTTGCTTTTTATAAGGTTTTTGGCTCATTATGCTGGATTGAATTGTGGCGATCTATTGTTTACAACGGGTGGTGGTTGGGACCACAGTGAGAAAACTTGAAAACACTGAAGAAATAAAAAAATAAATAAAAAGAAAGTTATGGAGATTGTCGCGGTGCATTTATGTATTGGGTGGTGGTGGGCATAATCTTTAAAAAAAAAAAAACTTTTTTTCACTGAGCAGCATCATTATTTCTTAAATACTAAATTTACATTCAACATCATCAGTCTCAAAAATACCTTCATGTCATTTGCGATGCAATACTAAAAATGGAGACAAACGGATACAATTTCAGTTATGTAAAACAAAAAATAGATGAGCATACCTCTATAAAAAAAACATAGGAACAGTTGATCCTGGCTGTGAGTACACATCAAAGGGATCCCTTTCCTAGGGTTACAGATACAGAAATTCTCAGAATCTCACAGTTCACAAACATTAAAATAAATTCACTTTACAAATGATTTTCAAGACTCCCCCCCCCCCCCCCCCCCAGAACATTATTTTTCATTTTAAAATTTTATTATTAGTTTTAATGTCATTAAACTAAAAAAAACTTTGTTAACTCCATGGGGTTCCGGCCACACACTTTGCTACCATAAACCCTTGGGTTGGTCGTGTGGTCTGGGCCTTCAACTCCATGGGGTTATGGGACCAGCGAGTTTGCCACGGTCAGAATTTTCAAGGGTAGTGAACAGGCTGGTCGCCTAAGGTGACTGGTTGGAAATAAAAGTAGGAATGATTATGGTTCAAAATGGGTGATTTGAAAATTGTGTGATAACATTTGTATTGTTTAAGTAGCATTTGCTTATTTAGAATCCAGGCAAGGTTGCATAATTTGTTCTAGTTACCAAATAATTTAAGTTATATTATTCAGTGTAAAATCATATTAATGACAAAATGCATTTCTTTTCTTTGGCAGGATAATAAATGTATTTATATAACTTCATAGCATAACATGTATCGATAACATGTATTTATATAGTTTATGTATTTGTATAGATCGATAACATGTATTTATATAGTTTCATAAAGATTTATATAAAATTATGTACCTGTTTAAAACTAGTAGATAATCCTAGTCTAATCATCATACAAAATTATGTACCTGTTTAGAACTAATAGATAATCCTAGTCTAATCATCAAGTTGCTGACAAAGAGATGGGGAGAAGGTAAAGATATGTACTCATCACCATGAAGATTTCGACATCGTTTTTCAACAGTAGGAAATGTTCTAAAAATAAAAATATGAGTTAAACAGGATTAGCACTTATTAACGCATTAAACATAAATTGTACTTTTTTTTGGCTTGGCTCACTGTTTTAATTACTACAAATTAGTGCCTTCTATTAAAAATATTTTCACATTTAATGGAAGACTGCATTCTTCAAAGCATATTGGACTTATTTTTCATCCTGTTAATGCTTCTTTCGAAGTTCAAGCCTCCTTTGAAATTTAAATTATATACATTCATCTGAAAAGAAAAATTAAAAAACATGCTTTTAAGTAGCTTAAATTATGTGGCACTAACAAGCTACTGGCCGCCCAAATTGCTGCTCTCAGTCTTCGGATGAGTCGGTCGGCCTGGGCTTTCGGCACTAACAAGCTAGTAAATAATTTTTACATTTAACTAATAAAATTTAGTCTTACGCCAGTCAATATGACTACTAACTTAATTGTCTTGTCAACCTTGTTAGTTTCATTAAATTATCTCATAAGCCATGAACCCAATTTTCATTAAAGTTTTTGCATGCAATGAAACACAGTTCACAAAATATTCTAATGTTGCAAGCAACCCCTTACATCGGTACAACATGAAAAAATCTGATGTGGGCAGCATATGACTTTCTCTGCAGACTTATACAGGGTCTGTATAAAAAGAATCGGGAAAATTTTTTTCCTGACATGAGTGTACGTCGTAGCGCGCTCGCATGCTCGGTAGTGGGGAATGTGACCTTCAAGACGCACCAAGCGACAGTCGCCTTTGAACGTTCGTTCAGGCTACATCGTGTTTTTAGTGGACCCCTGTCAAGTGACTCGGTGCAAGCGTAAAATGTAGCGAACGATTGAACAGTGGTACGCGATCAAATTTTGTGTTGGATTGGGGAAATCGAGTATGGAGACGTTGGCCATGATTCGCCAAGTGTTCAAAGATGAAAGCATGTCACAAACAGCAGTTTTTAAGTGGCACAAGCTCTTCAAAGATGGCCGAGAGAGTGTGCAGGATGAGCCTCGCGCTGGATGGACGTCGACATCAAGAACCGACGACAACATGTACGTGAAGTGCTGAATTCAGACCATCGTTTAAGTGTACGAATGGTCGCAGATGAAATTGGCATTGATAAGATGACAGTGCATAGCATTATCACTGAAAATTTGGCGATGCGAAAGATCTGCACTAAACTCGTCCCGAAGGTCTTGATGGACAAGCAAAAGCAGAGGCGAGTGTCTGCTTGCGAAAACCTTCTGCAATGCATTGAAGAAGACCCCGGCTTTTTGGACATCGTCATCATGGGAGACGAGACTTGGATATTTGAATACGACCTGGAAACAAAGCGGCAAAGTTCGGAACGGCACACTGCGGGATCACCTCGTCCAAAAAAGGCTCGAATTAGCAAATCCAGAGTGAAAGCCATGCTGATCGTTTTCTTTGACGCAAAGGGGGTTGTCCACTACGAATTTGTTCCTGAGGGGCAGACAGTGAATGGTTCTTTTTACCTAGAAGTGCTAAGAAGACTGAAAAGAAGGATCAACCGGGTGAGGCCAGCCATCGCCGGAAATTGCATCACGGCAATGCAAGCAGCCACACCTGCTCCAAGGTGACCAACTTCCTGATGATAAACGGCATCACAACGGTTCCCCAACCCCCTTACAGTCCCGACTTGGCACCAGCAGACTTTTTCCTTTTCCCGAAAGTGAAATCCTCCCTCAAAGGGCACCACCATGGGACCCTAAGTGCTGTCAAAGAAGCTTGCACGCTTGCCCTTAAGGACCTTCCAGAATCCGCCTACCAGGGAGCCTTCGAGTTGTGGAAAAGCCGTTGGCAAAAGTGTGTCGACGCTCAAGGGATGTATTTCGAAGACTTTTGAGTTATTGTAGCAATATCTGTAATAAATCTATTTTTCCGAAATTTTTCCCAATACTTTTTATACAAACCTTGTATTCATGTTCTCTTTATTTTAATTAAATTTAATTCACTTTTAATTCAATTTTCGTTCAGGGAAAGTAGAAAAAAAACCTTCTATTTGTCTGTCTGGAGATGGAAGGAAGGGGAGGGGGAGGGGGAGGGGAATCATCAACAATAGAGCATGGAAAAAAAGCTGAGCCCTCCATTTTGTTTTACGTGGTGTTGAGCTTATGCATGTATGAATACACACTTCCTACATAGGTGAAAGGGGTAAACAAGGAAGAAGCAGCATATTAAAATGTATCTACTGTGCACCTGTAGTGATTGCTCAAACCCTCTTAGCATTATAATACTATAGTCCATCTGGCAGCCACAATTATCTTATGAATTCATAGCATCTAAAACATCTACTAGCAACATATTTTTTCAGTGTTTTGAAATCTATCTAGTATGATTTAGAATTTTTTCATCTTATAGAAATGGCAATCATACCTTAAGCTAAATCATACATTCAAGAGCACCTATAAAAGTTCTTTTAGCCAATAATTTATTTTGTAATGTAGTCGAGTTTAGTTATTCAAATTCAAAGATTTTGAATTTTTATCACTTATATATGCAAATTCCTTCTTTTTCTTTTATGTTTTTACAGAAAGCTTACAGTTTAAATAGATATACAAATAATATGGTTGTTCATTTTGTACTTTCTCAGTGCATCTAAACTAATATTAAATACCCTATATTTTTATACCTACATAAATGTTTTGGAAAAAAATGTGACAAATCACATTACTTAAGACAATTATTTATACACAAATTACATATCTTTCCTGTGATTAGCTTTTTATGTTCTGTTAAATATTTCATTTTCATTTTTTTTTTAAATCAGCATTTATGGCTAAATTTGATTTATAACACTGAATAATTTTATTATTGAAGGCAAAACAAATATTTTCCCCCATACAAGCCTCAAATTTGTGCACGGAAACATATAATAAAATAAATTTATAAATGTTAATTTTATAGTATAAGCAAAAAGTTGAGATTTCTTTAAAGAAATAATCAATGGTAGCTATAGTAAACAAAAAGTTCTTATCTCAAAAGGTCGTTAAAACATTTTATCACCATTACCAAACTTTTAGCTGGGTCTGATTATAGTTCTTGAGGACCCTGTCCAAATAAATCATTGAGTGTCTTGATCATAACATCTAAATCTAGCGCCACAAAAAATTTATAAAAAGATAATGTGCATTTATTGCAACATGATTCATTTATTACAGTAAAGGTTAACTAAATAAAATATCTAAAAAGAAATTACATTAAATTCTTCAGCTTAATAAATTGCAAAAATTTACTTTAGAGACTTTTTTGTATATTAAATATATACCAACTAATATAAACTGTTCCTACTCAGTATACACATTTAACTTGCTATATATTAGAGCAGGGGTCGCCAAACTTTTTTGATCATCGACCCCTATATAATTTAAAAAACCAAACTTTTTTGATCATCGACCCCTATATAATTTAAAAAACCTTAATATTTATTAATTTATGTTCTATAAAGAAACTGATATTAAGTCAATTATAAAAAAATTCACAAATTTTACGATCATCGCGATTACGTATGTGTGATTTTCGTATTAAGAACTGTTTTTTCTTCGACCCCCAATCGACCCCCTGGCTCAGATCGACCCCCGCTTTTGTTAAATAGACCCCTGGGGGTCTATATAGACCACTTTGGCGACCTCTGTATTAGAGTCTATAAAATTAAACATTTTTTTTTCTTACTTTGATGCTATTTTTTCAAATATTTAATTTTAAAATCACTCTTTTTTTTTATTATCCTGACAAATTAAAGTTCTTAAAATAATGTTTTAAAATGTAATTTGTTGTAAATAATGATTTTAATTTAGTGGTTTTGGAGATCCCTCAAAAAGGCAGAACACAAGGCAAATGCCCTGCGTGTCCTCCTGTTATATAAGGCCCTACTCATATGACAATACATATTCTGTACGCAGGCATTTCATAAATATATCTAATCTAAATGCCGCAACAGTGTTGAACTTTCATGAATGATGATTTTACACCGAACTATTCCGATCCACAGCGACACATATTTCCATTCGGCCTCGAATCAAAAAAGTCTGTGCATCTTGATTAACAAGACATATAATATATTTAAATACTTATATTATAAGCAAGTCAAATTGCGTGAAACAAGTTTTTAAAGGAATGAAAATGTAGAAACACCTATAAAACAGTATTTCTCCAAAATCGTCCTTTTGCAGACTAACAACCCACACACTTCGTAAACTCATTATTTTATATTACTAAAGCTAATATCATAAAAGTAAATTCAGATTTTTAGAAATACAAATTGTATATGTTCGAAACCAGCGCATAATTAACTAAATATTTATGACAAGCAGTCACATGTTAAATCTGTTTACATAAACATAAGAGGCGCACGTTGCCATTCCCACAAACAAAACTCTCAAATTTATTGCAACCATGGACTAGAGCTCCTCTACTAGAGAAGCCTTACCATGGACTATTACGTCATAATAGTTTATAATCACCAAATGAAGCTAAAATGGCTGAAAAACAAAACTTTTGTTAGTCTTATCATCACGGGAGAACGAACGGCTAAGTGGAATTTAATTAAATGTGGTCCACCCATAAATTTTTTCCAAGTTTCGAGTTTCTAAGACCGTGGGTTGTGGAAAACAAAACTTTTTCCTAGGAGTTCTACTCTCTAACTCCTTGATTACCAACGAAAAAGATTGGAAATGGTTTAAAACATGAAAATCAATTAAATCGCAAAAATTAATTGCGTTTTGTGGGAGTTCATTAAACGTATTAGTCACTTTTGAAAATCGCAGGTTTGAAATATGAATTTAAATGGAAACTATCACCATGGTTTATTTCTCACAGGCTTACTCATAAAGCATTGATCATGAAACACTTTCCAACTTCAATTTTATTTAAACATCTCTAAAATTCGATACATTCAGAGGTAATATATCACAATGCTGCAATAATTAATTATAACGAACTTGATTCAAATGACGTCATCGGAATATAAATCGCCTGTATCTCCGTGTTGTTGAAACCTAGGCCGTCCGACCTACCAGAAAGGTGCAAGGTAACCGTTTGGACGGCCGGGAAATGCTACCCAATTTAGACCGGAACCCAGTGGGGGAGGCATCCACGGGGACCGTACCCTCCTTCCCCTACCACCAACCTCTCGGAAGGACTTACGGACCCACCACGGCGGCAGTTGTGGCAGCGAGCAAACCACCGGGTTACCGCACCCGAAATGTGTCAATAGCACGCAGTGCTCCCAGGTGGTCACCCACCCAAGTACTAACCGCGCCCGATGCTGCTGTAAAAGCAGTAAAAATTTCATTCCTACATTTTTATTTCATTCATCACAGTACTACAATAATTTATTCTACTTAAAAACTTAAAACCATGGAGGCCAAAGTGATTTAATTCTATGCATAAAACTTTATCGAAGAAGTCCGCATCTGCTTCTCTATGTAAAATCAATGAATGTTTCATTCATATCATCTATATTGCAAACTCCTGGGCAAAATAACTTTGCATTAAAGAAATTCAGCAATTCTTATACTACTCATCTTACAGCTTAATCAGTTTACATTCTCCATAAGTAAAAATTAGATTTCGTTGTAGAAATAATCAAAGTTTAATGATCATTTAAACTTAAATATATTGTGATTGTGCTGTTTCAGAATAGATGCGCAGAAATTAAACAAAAATAAGGCGGTTTTAGAACGGATACAACATGAAATTTAAATTAAAAAGAACTTTAAAAATCACAAGTATGACACAATATAGATGGTATGCTCTTAGTTCTCGGACGAGTCGGCTTGGCCTGGGCTTTCAACAATATAGATGGTATTGATCATTTAAACTCAAATACAAGGTCTTTATAATTAAAGTTCCAGTTTGAAATGGCCATAAAAGGAAAACTACTGGACAGAATGCTATCAAACTTTGTAATAGTTTACAGAAGGTCATGGGATTTTATTTTTTGCAAAAAAAAAAAAAAAAGTTCAAAAAGTCACCGCCAGAGGGGAATGGTGCTGTATGCAATATTGGCAAACTAAATAAGACATGAAGACATCGGTTTAAAAAGTTTTTAATCATTTCTAAAACGTGTTATAAATCATGTTCAATGTGGCTTCCACCATTTTCTGAAAGCAATTTAAATCGCATTACTGTGTTCTCAACAGTAGCTCTTAGCATATCAGGAGGAATGTTACGGACATGTCGGTGTATCACATTTTTCAATTCCGCCAAATTGTTTATGCTATCACCATAAACCGTGGCCTAGACACCACGATTTTTATGCAGGACAGGGTTCCACCTCACATTGGTACATGTGTCCAACAGTTACTTAAGCAACATTTCACGGATGACCGGATTGTAAGCCGATACTTCCCCATTTCTTGGCCACCCCGGTCACCAAACCTCAACCTCTGTGACCCCCAGCCAACAGCCCTACCATGCTGAAAACACCAGTTCTCGTTAGATCACCGAAGTCAAGCAGCATTGGGCGCGGTTAGTACTTGGGTGGGTGACCACCTGAGAACACAGAGGCACATTTAGGGCGCGGTAGCCCAGTGGTTTGTGCTGGATTTGCACGGTGCCACAACTGCCGCCGTGTTCATGCAGAGTACGATCACGTTAAACATGTGGGTCCGTAAGTCCTTCCAAGAGGTTAGTGGTAGGGGAAGGAGGGTATGGTCCCTGTGGATGCCTCCCCCACTGGGTTCTGGTCTAAATTGGGTGGCATTTCCCGGCCGTCCAAACGGTTACCTTACACCTTTCTGGTAGGTCGGACGGTCTGGGTCTCAACAACAACAACCCCTGTGATCTCTGGCTATGGGGTTACCTCAAAGCCACTGCTTATGGTGATAACATAAACAATTTGACAGAATTGAAAAATGTGATACACTGACATGTCCGTAACATTCCTCTTGATATGCTAAGAGCTACTGTTAAGAAAGCAGTAATGCGATTTAACCTTTTTTTTTTCTTTTTTCCAATGGCAAGACAAGTTACAAAATATGTACATGAATGTAAAATGACCCAAGTCATTGTAGCCTTAAGAGTTCTCTGGCTCTCCAATACAGGGCGGTCTCGGAGTCGTCAGAACCACAAAGCGCCCTACACAGACGCAGGTGGGCTCTATTCATAGGTTCCCTCATATCGCAAAGAGGACAGTCATAAATAACAATTCTATGAAGATGCTCACTCAGGCAGTCATGACCTGTCACCAACCGGAACAGGGCCACTGCCTCACGTCGCAAAAAATCGGGTATATTATCGAGATCTTTGCTACTCCAGCTCTTAGGTTTGATACTATCTTGCATTTGTGTTTCAAATTTCAGCTTCAAAGAATGTTTACAATAGAGCTTTATTGAGTGATAAGACAGCCCAGAGGCCTTGGTCTGCTGTAAAACTGCACCTTTTTGTGCAAGATCTACTAGAATAGCAAAAAGATCCTTTTTGGCATGCGATTTAACTTGCTTTCAGAAAATGGTGGAAGCCACATTGAACATGATTTGTAACACGTTTTAGAAACAATTAAAAACTTTTTAAACTGTTGTCTTCATGTCTTATTTCATTTAACAATATTGCATACAGCGCTATTCCCCACTGACGGTGAGTTTTGAACTTTTTTTTTTTTGCAGAAAATAAAATCCCATGACCTCCTGTAAACTATTACCAAGTTTGATAACATTCTGTCCAGTAGTTTTCCTTTTATGGCCATTTCAAAGTGGAACTTTAATTACAAAGACCCTGTATATTGTAATTGTGCTATTTTAGAATATAAATGCACAGAAATTAAGCAAAAATAAAGCAGTTTTAGGACGGATACAACACTAAATATAAATTAAAAGTAATTTTAAAAATCACGATTTCGACACGAGATGGATGCCATATTTTATTTTGAAGTGGGTCATGTGATTTCTTCATATAATGGTCACGTGATCTCTTCATATAAAGGGTTTAATTATTATTTTTAAAAACTACTGAAAATATTTGCTGAACAATTTTTATATATTTTATCGGATAATTTGAATATTTCCTAAAACTTTTGAAGCAATTTGTGAATTTTAAATTCGCTTAAAAATGTTTGAAAAATTAGGTCCCATAGGGTTCAGTGTATTTAATTTTTTGAACCCGGGTTCAATCCAAAACTAATTGGGTGATATTATTCATTTATATTTTCATTGGTCCCACAGACCGTCTGAACAACATACTAAAATTTCATTTTGATAAAGTCATTTTTACAGCAGTTATCGTGCTAATGGACAGACAGACACAGAATGAACAAAGTCATAAACACTTTTCAACTATGTTGTAAAGTGTTAAAAATGGTTATTTAATTATCAGCATTTTAAGAGGAAGATTCTTTCTTATGCAGCTATGACTTATATAATGCAATGATCTTTTTTTCTTACATAATACAATGAATTTACATCTTTCACAGTGAAAAAACAATGTATAAGATTCACGTCTCTATATGTTCCGGTGTAATTTTTGTATGATAAATCCGCAGAGTGCACAGTTTTGCATGATAGTTTTGCACAGTTTTGCATGATAAATCCCGAACAATGTCGGGTAATCGCTGCTAGTCCTTTATATAATGAGGTCAAGAGTCATATGACCAGGGTAGACAGTCTATATCCAAATAATTTATGATCAAGTAACTTTTATTTTAATTATACATATTATCCAAAATATATGTATAAAATATTTTCTGTATAAATAAACAAAGGATTTTTGATCCGTTTGACATGCTGGCACCTTTCTTGTTTCCTCTAAAGGTGTCTACAAACGATTAGTGAATGTTTGTCAAAGATGTCGATTCTCAGAATTGTGTTTGAAGTGCATTTTATCCACACGGTCAAACATAGTTAACACTTTATGATAATGAGATAGTTTCCCTAAATTCTATTCAAGTAGATAGCGCCATTGCACTTGTTTTTTAATTTTGCTGTAAATATCGTTTATCATATTTATGTTTTCATATCAAGAAATTGAAAAGAAATCAGAAGTGTCCTAAATCATTACAATAAATAATAATAACAAGACTCAAATGCATACATCAAAATTAAAAGATTTAATAATGTGAATTATTTTCATATAATTAAATGTGACAGTGAATTTTAATAAACATTAATTGAAAATAGAAACTATTCTTCCATAATACATAAAATAAATACGTTTGAAAAAGGGCACCAAAATTCTGTTAGCTCTATGTACTAAATTACTAGTTGTAACATTGGGCACAAGCATTAATTATTTTAATGTTTATTTCTTAAAACATTCTATTTAACGTATGTGTGGAATGCACTTTTGACAATAAACATGCCCAAATAATTTGAATCAGATATTTTTAGATGGATACTTTTTTAAAAGTAGAAAAGCAAAAAGGAGGATATTAATTAAAATATTAAGACATGTAGAAAAAAAAAATCTGACATCGAAATATCTATATTCATACTTGCTTGAATTTCCTACAGAACATTTATATGTACTAGTAAAAAAGCTTTAATTACTACAGATAAAATGATATATTAAATTATATTTGTTAAATAAATTGGTACATTTTTGCCCAGATTACTGCTTATACTTTTCATCGAATCTGTGACTTTTTATTATTATAATTAAATTGTGTCATTATAGTATTTTTTTTTATATTTGCCATCCTCAGATGACAAATCAATAATTTCCACTATTTCTGATAAGCACCGGTTTCTAAACATTTTACTGCGATACTCTAACAATCTTTTCTCTATAAGCTTTTATACATTTTTAATAAAATGAATAAATCTAAAAATTTAAATTAAAAAAAAAAAAAAAAAAAAAAAATCACACATTAAAAACAAATGGGTTAAATAGAAAATAACTATATTCAATTCACAAAATGGTAATCGGCCCGCGATTGGTCAATACAAATGTCAAACATACTGACTCCTCAATGTTTGACGAAAAAGTAGGATGCTGCTCTACAAGAAAAATGTTTGACCTTACACTTTGACAAACATGTGTTTAGATGATCAAAATTCAGTGATCAAGCCGCTTTGACAAACATTCACTGATCGTTTGTAGACACCTTAAGTGGTAGGCATGATTTTCACGATAGACGAATCAATCTCTGTCTACCCACATTAGGAGAAATTCCACTGGAAATGGAACTGAAAGAAAATATACATGCAATTTCTACCTGAGCTACAGCAGTTCTTTGATAGAACAGTCTAAGCTGAAAGGAACTGATTTTCTTAATAGTTTCGATTTTACAAATATAGTGTTTGTCTGAGTCATCTGGAGAGTATTTTTTAATTTAGAAAATCACTAAATTATAGAGAGTTTGATATTTTTCAATTCTCTATTTAAATTTTTGTTTCCCCAAAATTGTAGTTTTAGGGAAACAAAAATTTTGGGGGGGCCAAAATTTTAATTTTAGCTCCCAAAAATAAAAGTATTTAAGAAAATGATTTTATTTTTTCAGGCTCCCTAAATTTTAGTTCTGGCAAAGCTAAAATTTGGGGGCCAAAGTTTAGTTTTGCCTCTCCAAAATAAAAGCAGTAAAAAAAATAGATTTATTTGGGGAGCAATTTTATAAGTGAAAAAATTTTAAATTTTTGGTATTTTATTAATTTTTTTATTTTGCTCTTTTCCTTTTTGAAGCTCTACTAGTTTAATGAAATTTTTGTCAGCAATAGGTAATTGAATGAAAATTATTTTAAATGTTTCAACTGTTTGAGAAACTATTCTCTGCTTCAGTTGATAGTAAAAAAACTGTTAGAGCCTTAGACCATTTACACTTAGTGTGAAATTCACTGCTGTAAAATGAAGCCATTATTAAATGCATGCACACATGTTTAGTCTCTTACTGGCTCCTGCCTTATATTTTTCAAGATTTGAAAACTATTTTTAAACAAGCAATTGATATTTTATGTAAAATTGTTTTTGTATATATCATAAATAACTTAACATTTTATAATTGTTATAATAATAATAAAATACTTTTATTTCTCAATGAAATTTTTAACGAAAAAGCATTTTGTTCTAGGGTGACAAATATCTCAGTTCGCTCTGGGCCTCTGTTTCTTGGTCTCTTGCACATAGCTTAACTGTGCTTAATACTAGTTACAGAACTGAAACTGAATCAATCATGAACAAATACAAATACACATTTTTAATATGCTTGGAATTTTTCAATGTGAATCAGAAATAAAATTTTTAGCAAGTGGAAAAGTAAAGCTTGGTGAGAGGTTTATTTTCTTACATGTTTTCCTTGATATTTATTTACCATATTTTTATAACCAAGCACGCTATCCACAAAGAAAAAATATAAAGAAATAAAATAAAAACATGATGTTCTCTGTAAAGTAAAAAAAAAAAGAATGTTTCAAAACCTCTCTCTGGAAATTTCTTCCCAAATGCCAAGAAAGCACCCATTATGTGTAACCCGCTAACCCCTCTTTAAAATGGATCTGACCCAGAGAGGGGAACGGCAGAATTTTCATTGAAGTGCAAGATACTCCATTGTAATAACTGAATATGATCACTTAAAAAATAAAAAAAATTTAAATTACTTATGAAATTGAAATTTTTTTTTTATTAGAATAATGAAATGTAAGGGAAGTTTTAGCCAAATTATAGAATTGTGGTAATCTTCACTTTTCAAATGAGTTGATATATACAGGGTGACCCAAAAAGATTGAAGCACACTTTAATTCTTTCTCTGTTGGACATAAGTGGGCAAAGTAAATTGCAAAAATGTTGAAAGTAAGGTAGGAAATAAGACTATGTTAATGAAATAGTCCTCCCATTAATTTTCAAAAAGTTATACTTTTTAAATTTTTATACGACCCCTTTAGATAAATTTGGTCAATCAGAAATTTTTTATTTTTAATGCAACAAGATCATTAAAAACACCCGCATATCTTTAAAATCAACTGAATAATGATAAAAGAAAAAATCTGACTTATGCCACTTTTCCGTACCATGTGAAAGGCTGTTTCATCAGTGAAAATAGGGATCATAAACAAATTGACCATGGAAATTGTTTAGAACAAAAATACGTTAATATGTATCAACATTTTTTATCACAAATGCATCTAAATAAAGCATTATACAGAGATCATATAAAGCGGTGGTACCCACTATGCAGTTGGATATCCTATGTATTATCATCCAGTTTTATCTTTTATGTGATATGTTACAAATTTACATTTCTAATTTGATATATGATCCCCATTCACAATGTTCAATTTTCAATTAAATATAACTCACTCAATTTTAAAGATACAGATATGCGGTTTTCTAATGATCTTGTTGCATTAAAAATAAAAATTTTCTGATTGACCAAATTTGTCTAAGGGGGGTCGTATAAAAATTTAAAAAGTATAACTTTTTGAAAATTAATGGCAGGACTATTTCATTAACGTAGTCTTTACGTTAAACATTTTTGCAATTTACATTGTCCACTTATCTCCAACAGGTAAAGAATTAAAGCGTGTTTCAATCTTTTTGGGACACCCTGTATATCAGATCACATAAAAAATGAAAATTTTGATGTATTTAAAAAATAAATAAATATGAAGGAATTGTCTCATGAATTCAGTTCAAGTATTGTTCGAAAGAATGTTCTTCAATTTTTCTGATGGTGTTAAGATGGAAACTTTGTGATAATATATTAGATCATTACAGATTCGATTTGTGTGAATATCGTCCAAAATTATTGTAAATCAGGCTAAAATATTAAATAACTGAAAAACTAGTTCAAAAATTTAAAAAATAATGCCGAGGTGCACCCTCCTAAGTCCTCAAATACCTGTGTACCAAATTTCATGCCATATGATGCTTAGATTTATTGCTACAGACCTCACTCACACATACACAGACATCTTCCTTTATGTAAGATTGATATGGAGTTTTTGTGCTTTCTCGCATATAATGATTTTTAATCGGTTCCACAGTGAAAAGCAAAATTGGGGTTCTACTGTAATAAAATAGCATAATGTCATTAATTTATTTTCAATGAAATTCAGTTATTACAGTAAACTTTGGTTTATCTGTCATCCAATGTTTCAGCACATTTGACAATCTGGTATGCCTCTCAAACCGCATTTGAGTTCATTTGGCTATACTGAGGTACATTTACTGTAATATACTAAATGCATTTATATGCAGATTTATGTTCATTGAAGTTTACCTTATAATTTTAAATGTTTTTCACATAACTGTACAGAGTAGTTCAGACTGTGTAATGTTTTACGCAAAAATATCACATTTGATGTGTATCATTTTGTTTAAAATTAATTTTTTCCATTTTTTACTTCATTTCAGTTTGACATTCGATAATCAGGCAAATTTGGTAATCTAGGACGGCTGAAGTCTTAAACATATTGGATTATGGGAAGTTTACTCTATATATTTTATTCTATTTGTAAACTTATTAAAATTTATAGCATGACACTTTATTTGATAATTTTAATCCCCAGTTTTCTGTTTCCCTGAATTATTTTATCATTTTTGCCACTGCATATGACCACAACGAGGGGTCAACATTTTTTAGAGCCAACTGCTCACCAGCAAGTTTTTTAATTTTCAAAGTTCAAATTGCTGCTACAAATAGGTACGGTTAGAACACTTGGTATAAAACACAGCTATTTTTGTTTTCAAAGCTGGTTAACAGCCATATTTTTTTTTTTTGGGGGGGGGGGGGGGGGATTTCATAGCCTAGAAAGAAAATTAATTTGCTGATAGCTAAAGGGAGTAATTTTCAGTAGACCAAAACTTTTCTCAACATCAGCATAACCAAGATCTCAGAAATAAGAGGGTTATGATTGAATGGAGGGGGGGAGGGGAGGGTCAAGTACTGGATTTTGTTTTTAATATGAACTCTATAGAGAACTAATGCAAATTTTTAACCAAATAGGAGAGGTTATAATGCCCAAACATACCTATGTGATTGATTCTCAGAATATGTTCACTCACATTTTATTGCTCACTCACATTTTATTGTAATTCCTACATCTTTACTTTACAGTAAATTTCTAAACTTTCAATATGAGAACTTTTCAGACACCATGTATTTTCATCACAAAGATCCTTGACATAGTCTGTCTAAATTTAAGTTTAAATTGAATAGTTTTATTCTCAACACTTTCAATAATATTTAAAACATTTCAACTGAATTAAAAAGTATATAGAGCACACTATGCACACCACGCCTGCTAACTATGTACATAACACTTAAAAATGATGAAGAAATATAGTTTTTTTTCTTTAATTTGCTTGCATAGTGCCATTTATATGTCCATAGTATACTTTCACACTTTTTGAACAATGAATATAAAATTACCATATATGTAGCATATTATATTTTTTAATTTGCTTGCATAGTGCCATTTATATGTCCATAGTATACTTTCACACTTTTTGAACAATGAATATAAAATTACCATATATGTAACATATTATATTTTTCAACACAAAGATGACATTTTGTAGAAAACAGATCAAATTAAGTACTACTCTGATTTTTTGCACAAATGAGCTAAAACATAAAAATAATATTTTCATGTCTGTATTAACAAAATTCTAATATATATACTTTCTCATACTATCCCGAATTATTTAGTAACTATTTTATATTGCAAAGATCACATTAAAAATGCAGGAAAACATGATTTTCAATGCAGAATATCTTTAACTACATCATCCATATTAAAAGAAGATATCCATCTGTTTGTGCATTCTGTATCAGAAAATCAAAGTTTTGAATAGGCATGAAATTAAATACTGAGTTAGTTGAACTCCTGGTACAACAGACCTCATCGAATATTTTTTAATTCGAATTAGTTTTTTAGTTATTTTTTTTTACATGACTTTGAACAAATTTTACACACATTGGTTCCTTGGCAATCAAAAATATTATTATAGAGTTTCCATATTGATTGATTGAAAGATTGAAGAACATTCATTCTAGCAATTTTCAAACTAAATTCGTAGGGAAATTCAGTCATATTTATTTATTTACTTTTAAATACATCGAAATTTTCAACATTTTAATTTTCTTATATCTCTGTATCCAAAAAAGGAAAATAAGCACAATTCTGTAGTTTGGCAAAAATATGGATGTATATATTTGCATTCTTATAAAAAAAAATTTTAAGTTGCCTATTTTCTAATTTTCTGTTAGTTATCAACCAAAAGCATAAAAATTGAAATTTTCGATATTATTATTTCTCCAGTTTGCTTGTTATTGTTATGGGGAGAAATGGATGCTTATACGCATGCATGGCAAATAGTTGCACAAGACTATACATGCATTTAAATAAAAGGAGAAATTATTTTAGTTCAAAACAGGTGATTTGGAAATAGATTGGTGTTATTTGTATCTGTATTATTTATGTAGCGGGTGCATATTTAAGGTAATGTCGGGTACACTTGCTAGTATTATATATATCTGCAATGTGCAAAGCATCCAAAAGCACACAGAAATTAGCATAATCAAAAAGAAAAAAAAACAGATGTGACTAGCATTTTTCTTATGATTTTGTTAATTTCTATCCATTCGACTGTCAATTTGTAGGGGAATATTTTTAGCGTGTACAGAGAAATTTAGACTTCCCTATAGATTTTCTATTGCAGAATCTGATATTCAAAGACATGAATTACTTTTTTTTTATTTTTTAAGTCACAAATAAAACAATTTACACATTTAATATTATGAGGTATATACTAATTTAAAAATAATTGGATGTTTGTATATAGTTGAAAATATCTTCTGAAAAATTATGTAATAGGCTCTAAATTTACCCGTTGAAAGAATGGTTTATGCAAAAAGACGAAATTTAAAATCTGAAGGGGGGGGGGGGGGTTGTGCGTGTGTGTGTGTGCAAATATAACTACACAGCACAGAAGACACTACATTTCATCAGAGCTAGATCATTTGCATGCCAAATAGAGTTGTTAGTATGGCTTAGTACAAATAAACTATAAATCAATGAAGTTCTTCAACTTTTCAAATATTGTAAGATAAATTAATAAATGCACAACAATGTTTTTTTTTCTTTTAGAAGAACTTTTAAAAAGAACTGACTGATTTAATTTTAATAGCACGAAGTCATAGTTGTTGGTTAGTTACTAAATTGCCCCTAATTGCCAGGTCATTACCCTCTAAGCTCAGAATCTTATTTAAAAGACACCCACAATATTAGAAATTGAAATTCTGAAGAATTTTAGATATGGATTTTATTTTACTCTTGACACTTTCTCTACTGCAAACCTAAAAATAGGCTTTTTGATGTGAATGCTTATTAACCGCGAGCTGATAAATAGGCTTTAGCAAGTGCTGTTTTTTGCAGTAATTTTAAAGCGTAGATGTGCAGTTTCATTAGTGGATTCAAGACAATGTGAGTGTTGGCCACATGTCCTTGTGGATTTAAATAATTTTTAGTTCTCTTGATCCAAAACCCAGACAAAATGAATCCTGATAATGAAAGCAAAAAAAAATTTCTAAATTCTTTGTCAGTGTTCCAATTGCTCTTTGAGCAACAATGACAGCGATTACAATGATATTATAGGGTATACAAAACATTATTTGGGATTACTGCTGCAATATCTCACACGATAAGCAAAACTGAGCCTGTATTAGGCGAGAATCTGCACTCAAGTACGCCAGTCTTTACCATGTAGGCAACGAAACCGCAGCTGGTAGATTAAGTATTAAAATTCAAAACTACTGATACACAAGCTGAATAATTATTTTCAAAATGAATATGAATATTAAAAGAGAAAAGTACCTTTGAAAGTATGCTATTTATATAAAGTACAAATGCTGTACAGAAACATGAAAATTTTCATTCAATCTTTGAAAGCATCATGGTCATTAACAGAACTTTAACATTCAAGATCATCAAACTGAATTGAAATATTATTTTCATTATGAGCGCAATACTAATTCACTCCCATTGCTATGAATTTATGAGTGCATTTTACTAGGCTTAACTTTTTATTAATTTATTAGTTTATGGAGGTTTTGCTGGAAACAACATTTATGGGATATAAGTGATCCCATGATACCGCCGACGCAGTGGTCGAGTGGGCAAGGCCCGTGTTTCCAAAGCAACCGCTCGAGCGCCATGTTGTGGCCCACGTAAGGCATAGATGTTTGTGTTGTGGGCGCAGTGTGTTCCCCCCCTCTGGTGCACCTGGGGCAACGTCCTAGGATGGCTAAATGGTTCACGTTCTAGCCGTTGACAAAGGAGAATGATGAAAGTCAAGTGCCTGGCCATTTGAAAAAAAAAAAAAAAAAAATCCCATGATACCAATGATTGTAGTACATTGAAAGTATAACTTTATAGTTTAAAATATCACCTTTCAACTGAATATTATACATAAAGTTAATATAATTAATTATCATACAAAACATTGATTTGTCATGACTATTAAAAATATATTGCAAATTTCCTTTTCTCCATAATTATTATTTTTATATTATTTTATTGATGATTAATAAATTTGGAATATTTAAAAAATAAAATTTGGGACTTTTTAAATAATATAAAATGTATTCATATATTTTTCTCAGAATATTACATAAATACAGAATATATTATTTAAAAGTTAGTCTGAACTTTGTGTACCATGCAAGGTACTTCAAAATTGGTAAAGCAGGCACACACCTGATAAACAGGTACATAACTTGTAGGATAACTAAATATATAGTTGATCATTCATTATTTCGTAAATATATTTATTCTGTAATAAATGCTTAAATACAGCTAACACTGCTGCAATGATAAGATATAATTTTAATTTAATATCTCCCCATCTTAAAAGATTAAAATGTTAGATTAATTAATTTCACAGCTGAACAATATTATTCTTCAGATTGTTTTATCATTGGTATTTGCAATGGTATATAAAATGTTATGGAAAAATGTTACTGATATATACTTCTACTTATTTTAATTGTTTTCGAGCCTTTAGGCATAGTATCACTAAATTTCAGACATTTTAAAAATTAGCAAGAGAAGTCAGAATGTTTTATTCTTCAAAATTATAAATTTACACATGAACTTCTCAATACACTAGTTTTTGGGTCATAGTTGTCAGGTTTAAAACTTGGGTAAAAAGAGGGGGGGGGCATAACTATGTTCATAATCCACTTTAAACTCTAGAATCTAAAGGTGTATCATGAATCGCTTCTTTTAGTACACTAGAAAAATAAATGTGTTTCATAGCAAAGTGGGTGGAAACTTCTTGGTGGTTAATGGACCAATATCAATAGTCTCCGGCCATTACAAATAATCTCCTTATTAATAAGGTGAAACATGTACTTTTGCTGTGAGTGAGATTTACTAAACATATGTATTTTTTTAATTTACTGCATAATTTAATACTGTAGATTTTTATACTGTAGAAATAATTACATTACAGTAGAATCCTGTTCAGATGAGCTAAATGTTCTGTTTATATTTGAGTAAAATTTATAAATTTTAGAAAACAGCAAAAATTTATTAAAATCAAATTTTTTCCCCTGGACCTCCAGAACAAAAATATTCCAGTTTAGAATATAATATTGCCCAATGTGTAGCACATTAACTTGCTTTGTTTTAAATATAACTGATTATTTGATTCAATTTTTTAAATAAACAAATATTAGTACTCAATTCTAATAAGAAACTCTTAACAAAATAGAATGCATGACACTATATAATTATATTAAGGTAGCATCTCTACAATTTAAAATTTAAATATAAAACTATTTTAAAACAAAAGTTTTTATTTAATTGCACTACAAGAAGTTAAAAACATATAAGTCTGAGTATTTTCAGATGTAGAATGTCCTTCATCAGAGGCATATGACAAGAAACAGATACAATAGACTTTTTATAGCGAGCCAAAACACGTGGACAAAATCTACACATCATTAATGGTCATATTAAACAATGAAAACACATATAATATTAAAATTGATATAGCAGAATTAAGATACAAAATTAACACATTTAGATGTTTTAATAATAATCATGTAACTTCAAGGAATCAATGAGTTTCAAGGAAAAGCATTTATTTTATTACCTGTTTTAACTGTGCCCTTAACATCTGTTCTTTTATTGACAGTTTGTGCGACAAAATAGAATTTATCTTCAACCTTGGATACGAAGCTGCTTACTCCTTTGAGTTTATTTATAAAATTTTCTCTACTATTTATTTTAAATGTATCTATACGAAATATAAACTTGCCCCATCTTTCAACATTTTGCCTTACAAATCTAGTCTTTCCTACAAGTCTAAGATGTTCCACCCTCTTGTTCAGTCTAGTAGCAAATTTAATTAAAAACTTACCCATTCTACCTTTATTCCAATGTTTAGTTGCATCTGTACTGATAAGTTTAAAACAATATTTTGAGTCAGGCTGGGGTTGAGCCAATGTCCCCCTTATTTACCCCTGAAAATAGCTATAAATTCTATATTGGCAGTACTAAATGAGTTGTTTGCATTGGATTATATGATCATATTAAAAACTTTCAACTGCAATATTCAAAACTGTTATTAATGATAATTTTGTTCCAATTATGATAATAAATACTTTATTGCTTTTTAATTTTTTTTTTATTTATTTTTATCGTGAATCAATCTGTAGTTATGACCTCGGACAAAATCAGTTTCACGTGGAATCTTGCTCTTGATTCCTTGAAGGTTAAATCATTATTTGCATTTTTAAATATCTAAATATGTTCATTTTTACTTTCCTTATATACATAATGTATAAGGAAAGTATTGTGACGGGGTCGTAAATTCGAATTCGAGTTTTCGACGGGAGAGCACGTTTCAAGCATCCCTGATCACGAATCAAACATTTTTGAAGTGATGTCTGTGTGTGTGTATGTGTGTGTGTGAAAGTATGTGTGTGTGTGTGTGTGTCAGTGAGTCTGTGGAGACGATAACTGATGAACGAATGGACCGATTCGAACCAAATTTGGTACAAAAATCGCAATCCGTAAACACTGGAAGCCTATTGCTTTTATATGCAATCGAATATTAAGAACCTCCCTAAATTTTCGAATGAAATTTTGAAAAAATCGTCAAAAAATCAAAACCACTAATAAAGTTATGCAAATAGACATTTCTTATGTAATTTTTCATTAGAAAACGATTGACATAAATTTTAGAACGCTAACATGAGCCGTTCTCGAGATATTGTTCATTTTTTAAAAAAAATTATCAAAAAGTCATATAAAAAAAAAATTCCTATTGAGAAACATGTTCACTTTTCAAATGTAATACCATGCGATAAATTGGGTTAAATCATTCTCGTGGAACTAGCTCATTCCATTCACGAAAAAATATACTTTTAGTAATACTTTTGTGTTTGAACGCCAATAGTCATTTATCTGCTGTAAGAATAACTTATTTCTTAGTGCATAACGCTTGGCGAGATTTTGGCGGAATGTCGCCAACTTGGCGACTTTTTGAAATGTTGCCAAATTAACGAAAATCTAGCCAAATGGATAAAAATGACGACTAATTGTCGAAAATTTAATATCTTGGAAAGAATATTAGTATCTACTATAAGAAAAACCTACTTTTTTTTACTGTAAAAGTAGTAAATTAATTACATTATATAAGGAAAGTCATGTGTTGCCCACATCAGATTTTTTATTTTATTTCTGCTGTGTTAATTTTAATATTATAAGTTTTTATTCCCATATTTTTCATTGTGTAATTTGGCCATTAATAATATGCAGATTTTGTTGCGGTTTTTGGCTAGGTAGAAAAAGTCTATTGCATGTCTTTATTATCATATGCCTCTGATAAAGAGCATTTTAAGTACGAAAGAGCTCAGGCATGTAATATGTTTTTAATGTCTTTTAGTGTAGTCAGATAAAGTCATTTATTTTAAAAGAGTTTTATATTTAAATAACACTATATATTGCTATATACTTTTAAGTCATATTATGTTTGATAGTTCACAGAATTTTCATAGAAAAGTTTAGCTTGATAATTCAAGTTAGACAACATTAGTTTATTCTTTTGCTACTTAATTCGGATCAACTGACTGAAAAAACAAACATATATTTCTCAAAATTAAGGAATTTAAGACATGGTAGAATTTCGAAAACAACATTTTAAAAAATTCAGATCCTTATTATAATTCAATATACTGTAAATGACTAATTTAAACACATATTAAAAAAAAACATTTATATACAATATAATACAAAATGTGAAATGTATACTTCTAATTATAACTTTTACATTCTTTTTCAGCTATATTTAATTTTGGATATTTAACTTTTATGGATGCTGATGTTACAGAATCCCTGATGTCGGTTCCAAGAGAACAACTGCAAAAAAGAGATAAAGAGATATTAAATTGAAATTAAAACACATAGAAATGCTAAAATGTAACTTTACTGTACTTATAAATAAAAATTCTTACTCAGGATCAAGTTTAATATCATCAATTTCTGAAGTAATACCAATATTTGCCTTTAGCCTTTCCATACCATTCCTAAAAAGAAAAAAAAAAGTTTTAAAACAACATATATTTTCAATACATTTTGGTGATTAACTGTAAATAATCATCTATACCATCTTTGAGAGAAAAATTTTGCACGGTATTTTTAATGGAATTCAGGAAAATTAAACTTGAAGTAGAAGATACTATTTCGAACTTTACAAATTTACAAAGATTTTGACATAAGCAAATACATTAAAGTGAAAAGGAAGTAATGGGCAGGATATTTGCTAAGAATAGATAACAATAGAATTACAAAGAAAATTTTTATATCAACACTGATTGGGAAAAGATCTAGAGGATGAATGAAGTCTAGATGAATTGATTGTGTGTGAAGAACTATGAAGTGTTAAAGATTAAAAATTGGAGAAGTATTGCTGCAAAGGGGACCACTTGGAAGGATCTTCTGGGGAAGACCAGGCCCTACAATGGGCTGTGAAGCCATTGATGATGATGAATCATTTATATATAACTAATTATATCTAAATGTATTAGTTCTGCTGAATATAAGTCTTCCCTATGTACAGTGAATCATAAAGAAGTGAAAATGGCTCATGGGATGTTCTTTATACCTGTGTAACACACAATTGTCAATTCTGATACATAATTACATAAAAATATTTGAAAATGCATAGACAAAGCAATTACAACTTTATTCAAATCTTATTAAATAGTTCATAAAATAAATCTTGAATATAAAGTAAGAATAGTTCTAAATTAAACCTATACAGAACTTGAAAATCATGGTCACCTCCTTGAAACTAGTAGTAGTAGGTTAATATTTTTCAAGAAAACATGATGCTCTAAATTTTTTTTTTCAAGCTATGTCTAGACAGCAAGTCTACCACCTGTTGTTTGCAAGCATTTGGGTGTTCGCATCCCTTAATATAGTGCTCTTTAGGGTTAAAATGACAATTATGAGTATAATAAGTGGATTTTATTTTTAAAAAACTTTGAACTCTATAACTTTTATACAATAAAAAAATCTTGTATATTTAATTTCAGAAAAATATCTCTAGGAGCACTTGAAACGATACTTGTTAAATATAATTTTCCAGACTCAATTCTCATTTTTCCACAGGTAAAAAAAGAAAAAAAAAAAAAAATTAAGGTTAATCCAAGGTAGAAGGTACAGTCCAAATTTATTACGTATGCTGTCTTTTCATCATTATTTGTCCTAAATGTTGTTTAATGTACTACAGAGCTACTCACTTCAAATATAGAAGAAAAGAGAACCCTTTTCAGGGATATAATGGAAAAACATCTTAAACTCAGCCGAAGATCGGTGGCTCAATTTCCCAATAAGGACAGAATTTTCTAGTTCTTTAAAGTGTGAATAAAAAACTAGTTCAGATATTGTTATGCCGAGATTTGACAGCTCTAAATTTAATTAATAGTTCAAAATTTGTAATAGCTTAAAATTCGTTATTTTTCCCCTTTCCCTTCAAAATTCAAAATTTATTTGTTGTTTTTAATATTTCGGCGATTTATTTCCCCTTTAGCGTAATTTGTTATCTTTTTAATGTTTTTATTATTCAAAATTGTGCGCAATGTGCCTTTAAACGTTAAATAATCTTTTGTTAATTCTCATAATCTTCGTTTTCGGCTGTTAACTTCTTTTCAGTTCATTCACGAGTCTGCATAAAAAAGGCACTTTTTAAGGGAAAGTTTGGCCGTGACGCCGTTATCGGCTGGACACCTGCAAGAGGAGGGTGCCAGCACATCCGGTGGGGCTGGCGGGTTGCCATTTCGCGGCGGCTTGCCGCTTGGCGGAAGTTATCCTTTTTTGATTCTTGGCATAACAGCGTTTTTATTTCCGCAGTGTATGCATGAGCGCTCGGCGCGAAGCGCAGGGTTTCGCTCGCCAAGTTTGGCGTCTCCTGTGAAGGCAAGCGTGTTGCCGGACATTCGATTGCTGACCAGCACTGTTAGAGGTGGTGTTTTTGATCGCCGAAAAAGATACGTGGAACGGGGCCTCAATGCAAGGGCGCCCGTATCCCGCGGTAGTCTCAAATGTTTCGCTTCATTATTAAAAATCTTGCACCAGGGCTATTGCACAGGTTCAGCTGTCTTTACCGGAGATTCCTTTAGATGTGGAAGACCAATGCCAAGTTGCAGAAATCGGCTAGTGATTCATCGTAAGACGTCATGACGGGCCAACAAGGATCGCCCAGCAACAGTGTTTTTTGAGGAGTCTCTCACGCTCCAGTATAAGATCAGAAGACCTACTGGCCCTATTTTCCTTTCCAAATGCTTCAAGTGTTTACAGATACGTACGATCCAGTGATAAAGATCCCTCTCCATGTTTTTCAGTGCTCCCATGTATCTGCGGAGTGTTTACCGTGCACATTTACAGTTTCACACCATCCTTCTACAGTGGCTAAGGCCTATTTCTAGCAAGTGCGTAAATTGTGATTCATTAAATTTGGTGTCAACATCAACACATAGGGTGATGCGTCAAGTTGTGGTGTCATCTTTGACACATTGTGCAATAGTGCTTCATTAAGTACACATTTGTTTTCTTTTTCCTCACACCACGTTATTCTCCAAACTAGAAAAAAAAAAAGAGATATGTTTATCATTCACAATTTGTTTTTGTCAATTTGAGTTTTTAACATTTTTGGGGGTGGACAGCCAGCTCAGGCAGACCAAACTCTGGTCTACAGACCAGAGTGGATTCTGTTTCCTGGGTTTTGTTTTATTTTTTAATTTACCTATGAATATTCAAAGTGTTAATTGAGTTTTATTTTAATTGAAGTTAATTTTAATTATCCTTTTTGCAATGTACTAACCACTAAAATAGCTGAATAAGAATTATATAAAATCTAACTTGTTCATGTTTGGAAGCACTTAAGTAATTGTTAATAAAAGTTAATTTTTAATTTAACAAATGAGTTGTGAATTCTTTAGTTGTTGTTGGCTGTGCTATTTATTTATTTAAAGGTAAGTGGATTTTCTTAGAGGTTTTATGTTGTTGAGATGTTTTTAAAAGGTTTACATAGTTGAGCACAGACCAAGCAATAGTAATGGTTGAGTTAAAGTAAATAAAGAAGTTTAGTATAATATTTCAAAGGAAAGAAAAACCGATATAACAATATTAAATGACACTGAAAGATTTATTTTTTAATGGAAATAAATTATGAAATGTTTTAATCATTTTCTACAAAGGACGTTACTGTAAAAATTCTTCGTAAAGTGTTTTCTTTCTTTATAAGCAATATAGGAAAGCAAATATATATGCACAATAAACTTTAATTAGTGACTTTCATTTTAATTTTTAAAGGCTTGCTAAAAAGAAGGTTGCAAACTCTTGGTCTTGACCATTAATTGCATCACCTACAAGTACTATACTCAAGTTTCAATGTAGAAAAAATGACCTTTTGAAAAAGTAGAATGTTTAGAAGTATATTGACTGCAGTATTACCGTAACATTCCGCCGATTCGCCCCCTCAAATGCATTTCAGAAAATGCAGGGGGAATGCAATTATTGAGAAATTTTTTGCTAAAAGAAACATGCAGAATTCTGTCGATCCACCCCTTCAATGTAATAAAAAAAATGAAGAGTAGAGGCTTACTCGGAATTTTCAGCTAGAAGAAACAATTTGTATTTCCATCAAATTTGATGATGAATTCTTTTAATTTTTTCGCGATGCTTGGGGCTGTATTTCACAGAATTTCAAATTGAAATGAAAAAGGGAAGAAGGTCGCTTTTACGGGGAGAGCGGATGGATGGAATTCTATGATAATTTTGCAAAATATTGCTAGAAATATACGCAATCAGAGTAGGGCTATTTTGATATTAAATAGCAATATTAGAAAAAAAAAATTGGTAATTAATATTTTTGGAAAAATGATTAAGACAACTATAAAAATATATACAGAAACATTACATTTAAAACATCCATGCGTAGTACTGGTAGAATATGAAAATTCAGGATACAAACTTTACAAAATTTCAGGACAAAAAATTATAAAACAAGAAATATATAAAGTTTTTATCCAGTGAATATACTTTATAATGAAAACAAACATTTATGTTTGGTAAAACACAAGTTTTCACTAAAGAGAATAAAAAATATTGACCTCAATTTAACAAAAATATAGCAATGGATTATATCCCTGCCAAAATGGTTGCCTTTTTGCCTAACAATAATGCCTATAAATATATAACAGTAATGCGAAAAGGCAATAAAAGGTGATATTCTACAGTAAGAGTAATAAAATAATGGGGCGTATAAATGAAAACAGTGAGGCTAATATATAAGGGGATATAATTAAAATGTAATGTCAAAACAAGAGAATGTTGATGTCTAGCCAATATAAGATACAAAGAAGTAATTTCATTAAAATTCCGCTAATCCAAACTTTTTAACAATATCATTAACTAAATATGCTGGATATTTGTATAATTTGCTGGTAATTTTTAGATTATTTATATGCATAGCATGAAATTTTTTATCTGATAATCAATAAATTCTAAAAAGTTGGATTAAGGATAATATTTCTAAACAATTGAATCGAGTTGCAGGAATTAAATGGTAATATTTTATTAATGTTGAAATTAAAATTGCCTTTTTTATCAAATATGCTAGTAACTATACCATTAGTAGGATCAATAATTATATTTAAATCCAAAAAATTAATATTATTACTAATAGTATCTTCATTAGGAATTAATTCCAAATTATCAGGATAGAAATCTATATCTATGACATAATTTTCAATATATACTAAACATATCAGATCATAACATATCTATAAATTTTATAATCTATTGATATATATATTTTTTAATTTTACAATGGAATTGTTTTACTGACAGTAGTAAATTGGATCGTCTGTTCCTCTTAAACTTAAATATGAATAGTTGTATCATGAGGGTGATTTTTCACTGATGGCGACGCCTCTAACCTTACATGGGTTGACTGGGATGAGTTTTTTTGGTTTTCCAAATTCTATAACAAAAATTCAGATCACTTTCCCTACAAAAGTCCTCCAGGGAGGCATCCCTCCCTTCCGCAGATTGCCTAGTAGCTTTGCCATGTTAAAAAACAAAAACAATTATTATATTTTCAATTGCTTTATTTTGAAACTGTTATAGACATTCTTTTTAACAGTAACAAACGTGTGCCTGTAACCGCAATACATATAATTTCTTTGACTTACATACGTATATACATGCATGACGATGATTGAGTGTGTGAAGTATACGTACATGCTCTGACAAAAGTAGTAACGAAAAATAACACTCATATGGAAATAAGTCCTGCTTTCTGCTCAGCAAACTCCTTCAAAATGTTCTCGAAATTTAAGCTTTTCATTTCTTCCCTTTCTATATATATATTGCTAGACAATTGAGTCTGTCTTGAAGCGTGGTTGAGTCCAAGTAAGACTTGATCAGTTTTAATTTGGAAAAGCTCCTTTCCCCGGATACCACTGTACCTGGTATTGTCAGAAATATACGCAAAGCAAGGAAAAAATTAAGAAATCCCATAACTCTTTCATTCAAAGAAAGGAATTCCAGAGGGTTTCCATGAATGAATAAATGACATGAAGGTGGGTGGCTCCAGAAGAGGCACATCAACCAGAGGTCTATTGTACTACACCAACAGGCGAAGGTCCTTAAGAAAAGAGACCAGTAGCTGAAGCAAAAATCAGCAGGCACTTGACAGGAATGTCATACAACTCCCAGGGCTCGATCACATATCGACCCAAGTGTTCGAACCTATGGGCGGAGAACACCTCACATTCACAGAGAATGTGTACGGCAGTTTCTTCACTGTATTTACAGCTTCTGCAAAGCAAGAGGGTTTCCATAATATGATGAAGATGGAAGAACTGCCTTCAGCACTTCCATTTCCTCAATCAGCATATGGCCATCTATATCTGAAGACTTCGTAGAGTCATTGCTTAAAGTGAATCCAAGCATGCAGCATGTTTTTGTAAATCTTCTTTCATGATTTTCTGAAATTTACTTAGAAATCCTAATAAATCAGCATGATTTTTCATTTGCTCAAACTGTGTTGTTAACGACTGAATGGCCTTGTCAAGGACTTGGTTAAAGCAATTTATCCTGTACGCTTCCTTCTGGTTAGGTATGGGATGGTCATCAGACTAGTAAATAAATTGCGTTTTTCTTTTCCGCAGTCGTTTTTCTCGAACCTCTGGAGTCACCTCCAAATCCTGAGTCAGTTCATTGCCACTAACTAAAATTTGTTCAAAACCAGTGTGTCTATAACTTTTGATCCAAAACAAAAGTTTTTCAAACAAGGAAAGACTTGTTGCAATATCTGCTGCATTTGTCGGTAGTTCTTTGCCAACTAAATTCACTTGGAATAGTAAATTATGCCAAAAAACCAATGATATGATAAACCGAAAATCCTTTATCTGATAAGTTAAAGCTCCGGTTTTGCTTCGAGCTTGAACATCCTTAGATGTTTCAGCTGTCTCTAAGAGTGCATCATAAAAGTAGTCAGTCTGGTATCTTGCAGCTTTTACACTTTCTATACGGCACTCCCATCTTGTTTCGCAGAGAAGCTTGATCGGGAGACTCATCACATGCTTTTGAAATATTCCCCCATCTCTTTGTGGAAGATGAAAAAAGCAAGTAAAGTCGCTGAAGAATTCCGAAAAAGGTCATCGCATCCGGATAAGTTTCTGCCATGTTTCCCAAGACTAAATTGAGATTATGACAAGCACATGGATTAAAAAACGCTCCCGGATTTTTCTTTAAAAGTCTAACTTGTAAGCCTGATTTATCTCCTCTCATGTTAGCTCTGTTGTCCTATCCATGACTTCGAATATTGTTAATGTCTAATCCCAGAGTTTCAACTTCTTGCTTAAGCACATTGTACACATTTTTACCAGTGCTGCTTTCAACATTGAGGAACTTTATGAAGTGCTTGTACACACCGACCGATGTATTGAGTGATGTACCATCTGACATGTACCGAATTATTAAAGACATTTGATTGCGATGACTAATGTCGGGAGTGCAATCCGAAATTACTGCGTAATATATGGCCTCTTTTATTTTATGGATTTTGTTCTCTTGAACTCTATTCCCCATGATACTGATTAGCTCATTTTGGATTCTTTTGCCGAGATAAGAGGTCATGAATTTCTTTGCTGGAAATCCTTCTGAGGTGTTCTTGCATAATGCGGTCAAATTTTCCCAATAATTCAACAATTCCCAGAAAGTTTCCATTTTGCGAGTTTTCTGGAGATTCCTTAGAGCCACGAAATGCTAAATTGCACTCCGATAAGAACTGAACAACAGCAATAAGTCTCTGAAAAACTTGATGCCATCAATTTTTTTCTTCTTGGACTAGTCTCTGATGATTTTTGTCAATTGTTTTTTTGGCAGAAAGTCTTCACTGTAATTCTGTGCAATTGAGCATTGCTGTTAAGTGATTTCTTGATTTCTCATGCTCTCCTAGTCTAGTGTGTGCATTGGACCAGTTGTCAAAACCGTTTGTCGCTAATGCACTTTTTACATCATTCACGAAGATGAGGCAGTAAAACCAAAATATCTTATCAGTTGACACCGAGTATGTAACCCATGAGTTAAATGCCTGGCAGACTAAATGTCTGAGGAAAATATTGGGAATATTTTGGCCTTGTGTTATTACTAACACTGAACTCTACAAAAGTAATGGACAGGAAGCAATTGAGATGAAATAAAAAAACGTAGATGGAAATGAACTGGACATGTCTTAAGAATGCCGCAGCATAAGATCCCTGCTGTGGCACTTACTCGGGCGCCTGAAGGAAAAAGATCTTGGGGTCATCCCAAGCAAACTTGGAGGAGACTGGTGGAGAAGGAAATAAATTTGATGGGATGGGCGAGCTGGTCAGAAGCAAGGACTGCGGCACAGGATCGACCAGGGTGGCGACACAAGCTGAAGGCCTTATGTGCCACTAGGCACGATGAGTTACGATGATGATCACGACGTAAACCATGGTAGAGATAAATTATGTCACCATTCGAAAACTTTCTTTTCTTTTACAATATACTTTTGAGAAAAGTTTACCACTTTCATTACGATGAAATTCTTCTAGAAGGATTGCAGGTGGTCTTTTGCTCACTAGGTATTCCCTTACATTTTGGTCCATTCTTTCTGGCCACAAGGCTGCGCCATCTGTTATGTTCATCTGATTTTCTGAGGTAATATTACCCTGATCTTGTGCAATTGAAATATCCATGTCAGTATATTCTTGAGAATGTTTTAATTCTCATCAGTAGTTTCTTGGGTTTCCCTGTTGTCTTCGACTCCATGGGTTCTTCATGGATTGCCTCGGTGATTTTCTGTGCAGCATCCCCAGTTGAACTAGTTCCCTTTAAATACTTAGTAAGGGCGCCTTTTTGTTTTTCCTCGATTGCCTTTCTCTCTTGGAGTTTCTTTCTTTTTGCAATTCCAGGCAGATATTTTCTTATAGAATCTCGAGTTTGTTTCGATTCAGGCATATTATAAATATCTAGAAATAAATAATCTAACTATTCATCAAAATCTAACTGTCAAGTATTGCATAAGCAATGACTATTTGTGGATATTTAATGCCCCCCCGTAAGCAAATCTCTGACCCCCCTTCCCATGCTTAGGGGTTATTCATATATTTTGATATCAATTTTAGGGGAGGGTATGGCTCTTGATATCACTGGGGGAAGGGGGTTCTGGCAATTGATATCGATATCATTCTTAAAGAGACATGCTTTAAAATTTTCTATAAAAAATTAATAAAAGTTGCCTTTTTGAAAAATTTCAGTATGAGATTTTCTTTGGGGATGATATTGATATCAAATAGGGGGGAGAGTATTTAGTTCTTTATAATGTTTGATATCTTAGGGAGAGGGGGTCTAAAAATCACAAAAAATTTATATCGATATATATGAATGACCCCCCCAAACGTGTAATACTTGAATGGCCCCTTTCCTACAAAAACAAAATTCTTCATATTCAGATTTCCTAACCACATGCAGCTTGTATTGATATGCAACAATGCAACTTCATCACTAATAATAATAATCATCAATAACAACTTGTTTCATTTACCTAGATTTATTTGCCGTGCGTTGTCCAATATTAATTCAAATATTTATCTATAATCAAAAAATATTTAATGTAATGTAGAGTCTACTAGGTCTTGAACGCCAAGCTTTTTGCAGCACTGAATAAATTAACCGTACTAAAAGCAACCAAAAAAGCCAAAATTTTATCTAAAACTTCCCCAAATGGACTATATTTTGTGACTGATTTGAAAAGTTAGCTGCATTGCATTTGTGAATTGCGGTTCTTATAAAAAGAAATAACTTACACAACTTTTATGTGAGAACAGGAATGTTTCAATCTCAGTGTTTCCAATGAACATACAGAGCACTTGGCACAGAGTGTGACATCGTGAAAACGTCTCTCCCACATTGTACAGTAGCAAAATGGAATAGTCTGTATGCATGGCGCACGCACGAAGTCACACTTGCGGACAACTTGCGGATCCCCATAAGAGGGAGATTTTCAACATTTTGTTCTGCCTCATACTGCTCACACACTAGTCACTACTCGAAGACCGACCCTCAATCAGCTCGGACATCCCTCCCCGGAGCTCAGCTTGCGCCACGTGGAATCTGGTTTTTCTCCTGCTCTCATTCTACCACGGCATACCCTGCGAGCATGCCATTTCTTATAATAATGACCAACACGACTTTGGTCGTTCCCATTATCCTGAAGTTCAAGCCATTCAAGAATCTTAGAGAGATTCCGATGAAAATGCCTAAAGACTGTGCGGATATTGTTAAGAGATTCTGGACCCTGGACTTTAAGTACACCAATGCTACTTTCAACCTGGAATTTCTCCTGGATTACATGCAGACTTTTTACATAGACATCGATAATTACACATGGTGGATTACTTTGAAAAGAAACAGAAAGTAATCCTTGCCAGCACGACAAGAGCTTCAAATTTTAAAGGTAAGTGCTTTAAGATCTACGAATATTTTGAGAATCAAATTGGATCTATTCCTCAGACTCTTATCATAGAAAACATATATGAAGATAAAGTCGTTCAGTATTTTAACCATAACCTAAGGAAATTCTACCAATTCAATAAAACACAGCCCCCCCACTCCCCGCTTGAGGTGTTGACCTCGAACTCGGAGAAGGAGGATATGTCGGTAAACCCTAATGATACTATCATTAGCGAGAATGGCGAGCCTAACAGTGGATTCAATTATCCCAACCCCAAAAAAGTTTGCAAGAATGTCCACGAAACTCGTTTATTGACCCCCATTCCTACGGAAAATCCCTTCCTTGTTCTCAAGCCGGAAGTTATGGACACCAATGCCGAACCCAAAATTGCTAAAAAACCCAGGCCTCAATCCTTTTTCATTCACGCTTGCTCCGGGTGGCAGCAACTCGTCAAAGAAGTACATCAAGAACTAGAAACTCCCATTTTTGGAATGTATAACCAGGAAATGATCTGCCTCGCACCTAATAACGTTGAGGATTATGGGATGCTTCAAAATATCCTGACGGAGAGGATTTAGCTGAATTAATTTGAAAACTGAAAAACCTAAAAGAATTTATCATAAAAGGACAAGGACTCCCTGCTAATACTGAAATTCAAGAAATTATAGAAGAATTAAACTGTCTAGGGCACCAACTTATCCATGTAACCCAGCTATCGCATAGAACTTTGAGATCGCTCCTCCCCTCTTTCTTGTCCTTTTCCACCTAATGGAAGCCAATCTAATCTACTTTTAATACTAAATTTATGATGAACCTGAGAATCAAAATTAATCACTTTAAATCTAATGTACTCAAAATGTGCTTTAACTGCCAGCGCCAAGAGCACTCGTCCAAGTGCTGTAATTTTCCCAGTACCCTCACAGCACAGATTGTCACATGTGTGACAGTGACGTTGTAATCACGTGACACCTGGGTCACAATGTGACATCATATTTGTGACTTCTGTGCGAAGTTACGTATTAGTAACTTTGTAACTTCATTGTGGCTATATTCTGTGTGACATTTCCACAATTTAATTAACACGTGTAACAATGTTACGACATTACAATGTGACGTCACAAACAAGTTAATAGGCGACATCACAAACGACTATGAAAATAACCCAAATGACTTCACTGTGACATCAAGATGACATTGCCGAGATGTACTGCAACGTCCTGTGATGTCCTAAAGTCACAGTGTAATGTAAATCTTACGTCACTGTGAAAAAAAATGCTGTTAGGGTAGATGCCTGAAATGTGCGAAATGCATCACACCCAGAATTGTAAACATCCAAGGGAATCTCCTACAGTATGTTGCAATTGCCAGAGTAATCATCCAGCAAATTTCAGACTCTGCCCGGCAAATCCTGCCAATAGACCCCCAAAAAAGACCTGCAAAGAAACTGAGCAAAAATTTGACCCTTCTCTCCCTAAAACCTGACAACAGTTGTTACTGAGGACAACAAGGACTTAATACCTACCCCATCTGGAGATGCATCTGAAACGGAAAATCAAGCTAAATATGAACCCTCTTATGTTAACATCACCAGCAATAAGAAACACAGACCCCCACCCCAGCGGCCACCACCCCTGGGAACGTGCAAGGCATAAATGATTTCATAAAATTAATTAATGAAATTAAAAACTTGTTTGCAGGTATTCAGTTAGAAAAAATTATTGAACTTACTAAGCTCCTAAAATCTAACCTACCCAGGGCCCCTTGGACTGCATTTCTATGATCTTCAATGCCATTCAGAGGTTTTTCTTCTAGAAAAGCCCCTGATCGGCCTTTGACCCATCCCAGCTTTTGAAACTATTTTCAAAATTTTCACTTTTGCCTTTGATCGTCGATACCCCCCTGTTAGGGTTCTCAAAATAATTGCATGTCTAATGCACTCAACCTCTCAACATCAGCTAATGCTCATGCATGTTCTATCTATCGCATAAAAAATGATTTACTGCATAACAGCTCGGAGATAAAGCACTTTGGTTGCTAGACGCTCCAAGAATCGTGTATATACACACAACAACAATTTGTTCTGCCTTGGAAAGTTTGGCTACCAGAAAACTGACCAAGGAGCAGTGGTGTGGCATGCGCTTCACCCGGGGCATGGATCTCACTGTAAATTCATTGTGGTGTTCTTGTGACCCTACATTTATTTCAAATTTTTTTCATATTTAAAATTTTAAAAGTGCGACTTCTTGCAGACTTAACCTTTTTTTTGGGTGAAGGGAGGCTCTGAACTTGGAGATTTGCATTTTCACCCGGGTTTATACACTGATGGATCCAAGGGGGTGGGGGGCGATGGAGGCGATCCCCCCTGAGCCCAATTTTAACATGGAACATGAAATGAAAAAGCACAGAAATTTGGCTAAAAATGAAAAAAAAATACAAAATTTCCCCCACCCTTAAAATATTTTTGGATTCGCAAGTGGGATACTGAACTGAATGAAATGGCAATCGCTGCCACGTAGCGAAGCAATAAAATTTTATTTTACTTTGTTGCATTAAAAATTCTTGCATCTTGTTTTATCGATGTTTTTTCTTTTGTATTTTTTTTTCTTACAAAATGCGGGGTTCTCTGCAGGCGGGGCCTGATTCAGCCACATAGGTTGAATTGGCTTAAGGCCGGCCCTGGATATACCCGTACTACTTATAATGTCGTAGATTATAAGATATGTCCGAATGTTAGAAGAAGATTACCCGTATTACAATATGAGTCTTAAAAATCTTTGCCAAAATAAAGCAGATGACATAATAAATGGAAAATATCAATAATCCCCTTAATCTTCATACCAGAAGGCCGTATTTGATTCCAATATATGCCAATATATGTCAAAATATATGCCAATATACCTGTACTACTTATATTCTTGTAGATTAGAAGATATACCCGTGCATTTGTAAAAGATTACTCGTACAACGTACAATATATGAGTTTCAACAATTTTTGCAACAATAAAACAATGGCATAATAACTTGAAAACATCAATAATCTCTGAATCAATAATCTCCAAAAATATGAATAATAATAATGTTTAAACCTGAAAACAGTAATTGATATTATCCAGTCAAAAATGCAATGGCAATGAAATTTATTTTATATACATATCTTTATTATTCAAATCAGAAAAGATTTAATAAAAATCATATACTGAATAAACACATTGGATTTAAATTCGTTGCTAAACGACATGATATCATTTACTTCAAATAAAGTGGTGAAAAAATATCGTCTGAATAATGCTACCTCTATGGAAGGTTTGGTGACATTTTCGTCAATTAAGTGACATTTTAAAAAATCGCCAAATTTATTGCCAAGTGGGATTGTAGAACTGACAGTCCCACTTGGTGACAAATTGACGAAACATCATCACAATACTATCCCCTAACAAAACACAATTCATGTCATTTATTTAGTGCAATTTTATCAATTTCAAGATATTTTTATGGATTTACAAACATTTAATACAATTTGGTGACATTTTAAAAATTTGATAAATGTTTTTGAATGAATGAATGATATGAAGGTGGGTGGCTCCAGAAGAGCCTAGCACATCGACCAGAGGTCTATTGTACTACCCCAAAAAGAAAATGAAGATCCCTAAGAAAAGAGACCAGTAGCCGATGCAAAAATAAGCAGGCACTTGACAGGTATGTCATTCAGCTCCCAGGGTTCAATCACATGATGACCAATGTGTTCGAATCTGTTGATAAATGTTACTAAGTAGGATGGTTGAACTGACAGACAAATGCAAACGAAGCATCATTTCAGTAGTCTCTTCTAACAAAACAAAATAAATTTTATTGATTTGCATCAATTTTAAAAAATTTGGCGGCATTTCCATCAATTTAGCAAAGCTTAAGAAAAGTTGCCAAGTTAGCGATGTCCCGTCAAATTCGTAGCGCTAAATTTGCAGATCTGAATAAAACATTCTGATCCTGTTTGTATATACTAAATGAAAATACTAAAATTGTATTAGAAGATATACCAGTTCTACACTTTTTCTGTTTCAAAAATCGCCTAAATGAATTTATTGGCTAAACACAATATATGAGTTTATTAGCTAAACACAATATATAAGCTTGAAAACTCTTTGCCAAAATAAATGAAAGTGATGTACGCAGTCAGCAATTAATATAATTAAAAAAAAAAATCAAAAAGTTCATTTATAAGATATATTTTTATATCCATTTATTTATTATTTAAATCGAAAAAATAATAAACATTATCAAATGCATTGAAATTAAATAACCATTTTGATTTCTTAATACTTTTCATTGTTGATTAAAAACTTGTGAAAAGTAAACCATGGTGATAAATTTTCCATTTAAATTCATGTTTCAAACATTCATGGTTTGGCTATCCCTTTGAGGAATGGATAGCCCCAGAAGCACACCCCATCAAACACACACTCTGTTTTATTATAAGTAGAGATACTAGAAGGTTTGCCCGTTATATGATAGAATTAAAAATTTGCAAAGCATTGCCTCCCATTTAGTGTTATTTTTATCAATTTGGTGATATTTTTATCAAGTTGGCAATATTTAAAAAAGTCGCCAAGTTTGCAACATCCAGCCAAATTTTTTGCCAAGCATAATGAATGGACGGAGAAATGGGCTATTCGTATAGTGGTTTGTTATGTTATTTTCAAGATACTGAATTTTCATCAATTAGTCGTTATTTTCATTGATTTAGCATCAATTTTATCAATTTGGTGACATTTCCATCAGTTTAGCAGCATTTAAAAAGACTCGCCAAGTTAGCAATATGCATCAAAATTTGTCACCAGAATTTCGTCAAGAGTTACAGACAGAGAAATAGATTATTCTTATTGTAGATTCTTATATTTTTTCCAAGATATTAAATTGTCTTCAATTAGTCATCAATTTTACCAATTTAGTTACATTTTTATTAATTTGGCAACATTTTTATCAATTTGGCAATATTTGAAAAATCTTGCTAAGTTGGCAGTATTCTGCCAATTTCGACACCAAAATTTCGCCAAGCGTTACCCAGAAATAAATAGATAAATAACAAGTAAATTAAGGTGTTTATATTATAAATTTTCCATTTACTGTTCACTACACTTGGCATGTTTCTTTCAAGCCAAGAAGAAAATATTCAACTACAAGACTAATCCTGTTTACAAAACTTGAGTTCTTTTAATTAGATCATTTTTAGTTGGCTAGCATATTCCATAGCACTTTTATATTTTTAACACTAGAACGAATTCCCAGCATTGCCCTGAATTTAAATTTTAAGATGCACTTGACCTCTAATTAAAATTACACCGAAATTCATTGCAAATTTTCAAAAACCAAAGAATGCTTTAACAACAACAACAAAAACAAAAGTAAATAAACATTTAGAACAAAAAATAAAAAACTCACTGGGTGGGTGCATACATGGCTACGATGCGACTGCTGTGCCTTTTTAGAAGTTCTTAACTTACAATAGCTTTCTTGCAGTAACTCTCAACCATGTATATCCTCATAATACATGTACACAAGCTCTGTGAGGAACAGGGTACAATGGATGATGTGCAATGGTCATTGTGCCTTGATAATTCCATTAATGGAGTGAGATTATTAAGGCCTTGATATTCCCACGCCATTCAACAAAGATATGCCTGCTGCATTAAGCTCTCTGAGCAGGTCTTTTTGTATATAAACTAACATAACTTTGTCCATAAACTTAATATATCAAGGAATCACAATAAATTACAATTTGTTATTGAATATTCAAAGTATTTACTTCAACACAACACACCTGAATAATATACAGCCACACAGCTACAAAGTGTGCTGATAATTTGAAATCCCTCTGTAGCAGCAAAAGAATACATAAGAAAAATAAAATCCCAATTCCCACTCTGCAACATGGTATCCAGAATTTTGGAAAGAAATATTAAGTAGAACTGAAAATAATTTTCAAATTCTATAAAAAGACTAGAAATCCCTTACTATTGGATTATTGCAATCATCTACAATGAAGCACAAAATCATCCCTATTAAGATATAACATCCACATTTGGCACTAAATATAAATACTTTTGAGATCTAAGAAACTTTTAAACTGACACTGATTCCACCATAGTCATAAGTAGTGTTTGTATCCAGAAGCCAAGTTGTGAACTTTAGAGATGTATTCTTCCTTTACTTACATCATGTCTTTGTCTTGGACATGACTCCATTCCTTTACTTATATCATGTCCCATATGAAATGGAGAACAAGAAAACTCCCCCGATCAAAGGAGGGAAAAAAGAAAGTCTGATATTCTACTATAAGATATTTGAAAAGTTTTGAGAAGTTTCACTCCAAATTTAATTCCTCTCCAACAAATAACATCACTTGAATATTCATTCATTTTTATTATTTTAATAGGAAAACAACACTCCATATTCAAACTAAAATTTAGAACTACGTGAATCTTCAATTTGTTGATGCACAAAAATAAAAATGATGTCCTCAAATATGTGCATTTTGATGTATTTTGAAACAATTTTTTAAATATGGATGAAATGACCTATAAATTTGGTTTAAAGCTCATCAGAAAAAGTGTTTTGGGGTTTTTCTGATGGTGTTAAAATGGAAACTTAGTGACAATATTTTTGATCACTAAGGAACCATTTGTGACATAAAATAGCTAAAAATCTAATTTAAATTTTTAAAAATTGCTCTAAAGTCTAGGGATCTGATCTGAACTATCAATGTACCAAATTGTTTAGCTGTAGGTTGCTCAGATTTTCTTTTATTATTATGGATGAATGTAAACAAGTTTTTTTTTTGTTTTTTTACTTTGAATTTGTAAGGTAAATGCATTTGAAATTGTTGGTCACAGAGCTCTGTGAAAGAATAGTTTGTGATGCTTTGAAGTATTTTATATACATTAAATAAATTAAAAATAATATTTTTGTATCTTTTGTTATCTTATTTAGACCGTGCTGACAGTTTAGTTATTTTAAAATTATTACAACTCTGAAGCACTAAAAACTACAACTCTTAATCAAGATGTGCGATGACATGGTTCATGGTGTATTTATGCCCTGTTATAGGACAAGAGTTGCTTCACTGTAATGTTACTTATGACATTCTTCGCACAGGTATTTGGCAATGCACAGGTATTTGGGGGGAGGGGGGTTTGTGTAAAAATTTGAAACTATTTTAGCAATGAGTGCAAAAGGTTAGTAATAAAATATAAAACATTTGGTTTAAGAAAACAATTATCTTTATTTTAATGATTTAGAAAAATAATGATCAAACTCTGAGCCTTAATGTTCAAAAGGCAGAATGTAGCAATTTTTTAATGCAAGGTAGCACAGGCAAAAATAATTCATTATGGTCTAATAGTTGTCTAAATTTAACATACAAAAGGACTCTTAAACAAAACTTTATGACCAGTATTAACTCTAATCAAAAATAGTGCTTTGATTTGACTACTTTTTTCTTTTAATTTTCCCATAATATACAGAAAAATTATTGCAAAGAAAGATAGTAAGATAGATCTTGGAAAAGTTTTCGTACTTAGTAGGCAAAGTAGGAGAAAAATAAGACAAGAAAGATCAATCATGCATAAAGCATTTATTACGAAACACTTTCCAACTGAAATGTAATTTTATTTTAACATCTCTAAAATGTGATACATTCAGAGCTAATATGTTTTAAATTATCACAGTACTACTACAGTAATTCATTATACTTCAAAACTTGACTTCATCGTAAAAGTTAGTTCTAATTACACAAAATGAGCTTCATTCAAATGATGTCATTGAAATATAAAGCGTCTGCCTCTCTACATCGTAAAATCAATTAATATTTCATTCATACCACTTATATTCTAAACTCCAGAGATAAGTAATTTTGCGTGAAAAAAATTCAGTAATTCTTATACAACTCAAGTGATTGTAACTCACCTTACAATTGCTTGATTTGTTTACATTCTGCATGCTCTAGTATAGGGTTAAAATTAGGCTTCATTGTAGGAATAAAGAAAATTTAGTGATCGATTAAAATCAAGAATATTGTATTTGCATTGGTACAGAATTAAAATACACAGACAATATACAAACATAAAGCGGTTTTATGAAGGATGCAACACTAAATATAAATTTAAACGGTCTTTAAAGATCTACAGTAACTGTGGGGGTGCACAATGTGTCACGTGATCTCTTCATATGTAAATGGGTGTAATTATTATTTCAATTTTTATTTTAAAAACTGCCCAACATATTTTGCTGAAATTTTTTCTCACATTTTATGAGATAATTTGAATGTTTCCTAATATATTGAAGCAATTTGTGAATTTTAACGTTGTTTAAAAAGTGTTTGAAAAATTAAGTCCCATAGGGTTCAATGTATGTTACTTCTTCAACCCAGGTTAAACCCGAAACTAATTGGGCAATATTATTCATTTTCATTCCTAAACATCACACAGACCACCTCAACAACATACTACAATTTCATTTCAATAATGTCGTTTTTATGGCAATTATCATGCGAGCAGACAGACAGAGAGACAGAAACACTTTTCAACTATGTTGGAGTATTAAAAAGTAGAAAGTTTATAACACCTGTTATTTAATAGATACTATATTTATATTTTTTTAAATTGCTTAACTTAATAACCACTTAATAATGTGGTGTCAAAATTCTAATAGTTCAAAATTTTATTTTTAATGCTTTTATTTTATTTGTAGGGTTATAATTTCCATGTTTAAAGTTTTAAAAATAACTTTATTTGCTTATAATTAAAGAGTTATAACTATTTAGAAGTAAAGTTGTGATGCAAAGAGACAGCATAAACACTTAATGTTAAAAATACTTGTTAACAAGATAATATTAACAAGACTATACTGGGAACTACAAGAGTTTAACTTAACTTATTTTTTTATTAAAAGAAGATTAAACTATATTTTCAAGTTTTAAATTATAAACATTTAGGGTTAAAATATAATTTCAGAAGCTTAATTGATTTCTACATTTTTAGAAGCTTTAATTGGTTCTTAAGTTAAGGAGTAACTACATACAGGTAGTAACTTATTTAGAATACAGGTAATCTCATAAAGACTAATTATGCTTTATAGGAAAATAACTAACTTATGTTAAAGCTAAACTTTTATTATTTAGTAAGAGAGATGGTAAGAATGATAAATGAGAAAGATTAGGTAAGGATTTAATAATTAAGAGAATAATTTTTGCAGTGTAAGTAAGGAACCCTGGATGGTCAAACTAACTGAATATGTGCGTAATTGCCGTACTGCTGTATAAAGAAATAATTATTTTATTAACAAGAATTTATTTTTGTAAATCATAATTATGTAATTTGGTAATTTGTCAACTGATGTATTAAAGTGTTGAAACTAGCCTTTGTAAGTGATCACTGTTGCCCTGGGAATATTAATTGGTTAAATTCAAATGTTTTTGATGGTATAATGTTTTTTCCACGTACTTGAAAAATAGTTTAATTTAGAATCTTTATTTTGTGGATCAAAACCCTCTTTGAATGCAAAATATCATACCATGGCAAAATGGTGTTGATTTTGTGATTTTCTAGGTGTTATATAAGCGTCATGACGCCAGGACAGCTAATCCCCTTTAATCCCGTAAGACAGTTATGTTTTCTTCGAACTGGGGGATGTGATTTGCAAGATTGGCATCCAGGGATACTGGAATCTCAGAAGACATCGTCTTTACAGCAACCCTCCTGCTAGGGTCTCACACACAAAAATATTATGCACTGACGAGCGTAATGCATGCCAATTTTGTTAATATATTCCACCCCTGCATTGAAACTTTACACATTTGCTCGACAATTTTTCATCACACCCTTTTGGAGCCATGCTCTCATCATCTTTTCGAGATATTCTTCATCACCATTTCTGCTGAGAGACATCATCCGAGGTCGTTGTTGACAGCTTGCACGCTTCTCCTAGGACTTCTCCAGGACCACCCAGCTGGGGTCGCTGATCTGAGGCCTCCAGCCCATTGCGGCACTCTCTCGACAGACTGAGCTGTAGATGATGGCTAAGTATCACCCTCGGCCAGCTCTCATCTGTGGCCCCATCGACCAAATGCACTAGGTGCACCCGGTCCGGACACCATCTTCACCATCTTTCTGGACACCCATTAAAGTTACCGATCCTGATGACGCCCATGTCGCCGCCTGTGCCCACGACCGGGCCGACGTCGCCTCTCCGAGATGCGGAGCCCTGACTCCTTCGATGCAATAGAAACTGATCTATGGGGCCGTTGAGGCCGAAGAGTGGTGAGTTCATCTTAAAAGCAAACTCTTTTTTACTTACGAACTTTTTTTCCGTTCCAGACATGGGAGAATCGCCGGTCATTGGAGGTGTACCTCAAATACTTTTAATCTGCATTTTTTAATAACTTTTAACCTTTAAGGGTAGAGCTCAGAGGATCCTTTTAATTAATTTTTTTTTTACTTATAATTATTGTAAATTCCCTGGGTAAGCTTTGGTCACATAGACATCTAATGTTAATTCTAATTCCTTTTTTTTTTTTGCCATGAGGCAAGGATTTTTATTTAGGCTTGAATTGCCTGTTATGTAACTGTCAACTGTATTTAAAGTATTCAATAAAATTTCTAGTTTTGTTTTCCCCTAGTACTGTTGTGTTTATTTTAGTCCCCCTTTATTCCAACTTTTCTTTCAGTAGTTTTCCTTAATATATTGGATCTCAGAAGACTTAATCAGGTAACAACATCATTTAATTTAAATTTTTATTTTGTAAGCTCTCCATTATTAACATTTAATAAAAATACTATACGATCGCGTCTTTCAAATTTAGATGGAAAAATTTAGCTTAAAAATCTATGCATGCCAAGAAGGGCACGACAATAATAATTGCTTAACTGATAAAGACCAGCAGCTATTTTGCATGGCTTGCTGATATTTTATTAAAAATTGTACAAAAGGACTGAATAAAAACACAGATGGCATTTTACAGGGATTGAAAAATAGGAATTGATTTTATTTTTCCTATCACATGACAGATTTAGTAAAATGTAAGGAAAATGGTTCAAACAGTAATGGTCAAAAGGATTTTTAAAAAATATTGTTTGTGTGATAACACTTTGATTAAAATTCTTATCCAAAATTAGTACAATATGCTCACTAAATTCAATTGGGGTCTTGCTAGCTCACAAGAGTAGCTACTTTAAAAAAAAAAAAAAAAAAAATGCTAAATGTATAACAGTAAGAAATGAAGAACATACCATGCAATCAAGACACCATTATCTGTGCATAATTTAGGAGGAGGGGCATAAAATTTTGAATCTAAAGTTGAACACATGTGTTGTAAAGCATTTCTGATGTAACTATTGCAAGCAACGCCACCTGAAAACACCAAAGTCCATGGATCTGTAGGCATAAGCTGCTTTTCTTCACAATAAAAGGGAAAGAAGCCATATTTTATTCTGCAGTGTGTCACGTAATCTCTTCATATGTAATGGGTGTAATTATTATTTCAATTTTTATTTTAAAAACTGCCCAACATATATTGCTGAAATTTTTTCTCACATTTTATGAGATAATTTGAATGTTTCCTAATATATTGAAGCAATTTGTGAATTTTAACGTCGCTTAAAAAGTATTTGAAAAATTAAGTCCCATAGGGTTGAATGTATGTTACTGTTTCAACCCAGGTTAAACCTGAAACTAATTGGGCAATATTATTGATTTTCATTCCCAAACATCCCACAGACCACCTCAACAACATACTACAATTTCATTTCAATAATGTTGTTTTTATGGCAATTATCATGCGAGCAGACAGACAGAGAGACAGAAACACTTTTCAATTATGTTGGAGTATTAAAAAGTAGAAAGTTTATAACACCCGTTATTTAATAGATACCATATTTATATTTTTTTTAAATAGCTTAACTTAATAACCGCTTAATAATAATTGCTTAACTGATAAAGACCAGCAGCTATTTTGCATTGCTTGTTGATATTTTATTAAAAATTTCCAAAAGGACTGATTAAAAACACAGATGACATTTTACAGGGATTGTAAAATAGGAATTGATTTTACTTTTTCTATCACATGACAGATTTAGTAAAATGTAAGGAAAACGGTTCAAACAGTAATGGTCAAAAGGATTTTTAAAAAATATTGTTTGTGTGATAGCACTTTGATTAAAATTCTTATCCAAAACTAGTACAATATGCTTACTAAATTCAATTGGGGTCTTGCTAGCTCACAAGAGTACTTTACTATAAAAAAAATAATAAAATATGCTAAATGTATAACAGTAAGAAATGAAGAACATACCACGCAATCATGACACCATTATCTGTGCATAGTTTTGGAGGAGGGGCATAAAATTTTGAATTTAAAGTTGAACACATGTGTTGTAAAGCATTTCTGATGTAACTATTGCAAGCAACGCCACCTGAAAACACCAAAGTCCGTTGATCTGTAGGCATAAGCTGCTTTTCTTCACAATAAATGAAGGCTCTTTGAACTCTATGCATTATGTGCAGTGCATATTTATGAAGTAATGAGGCACAGAAATCTCTTACTGAAGGGATTACACCATCGGCAGGAACATCTAAAATATATTCAATATAATTAAATAGTACAAGAGATGTGAATGAATATGAAAGCACACACATAATATTTATAGGTGCATAAAATACAATGCATAGAAATTAAGCATGGTTTTTATTGCTAGTCATCGGTTTGATTTTTCTTATGCCTCTGTTATTCAAAAGTGTTCTAGTTTTTTATTTGAATTTTTTTAGAGTTTAATATAGTAATAAAAATTTCAATAATCTGGTTAATCATTTATCAATGACACCATATTTCTAAAAATCATCATCTAATTATTATGGCCACATCTAATTATTTCATGTCTATCTCATTATTTTCCTGTACTGCATTATATGTTCATAATTTTTGCATTTCACTGATTTTTTCTTTAATTTGTTTTTCTTTCATGACACTAGGTGGTGCAGCACAGGGTTGTTTTGCAGCTGAGCTATTCTGCTTACATGACATGGTCAAACTGTCAATTGGCTTTCTAAGCTTGTTTGAATTGAAAAAGGAATTTCTAGCAATAATATGAAGTAGTGTAAACAGTGAAATGATTATGCCATTGCAATATTTTATTTGCACAACATTTTACATTCGGATCTAGTTACTTATTAACAAAATTATAAGCAATTGCCCCAGAATCATGGTCCTTAATGATGCATATATTTTTCATTTTTTTAAAAATAACTAAAAATCTCCATTCTTTAGAAATTACAAATATATTTTCAACAATAAAATGTGTAAATGAGAAAAAATGGTCAAAACATTTCAAAATAAAAAAATCAATTAAAGAGTATTTTAATTACAGAATTAACTAGGATATACGGCCGTTTCTATATCGGTCGAAAATTTCAAGTCCTAATCATTTAACAAGCGAAAGCTTCTACCATTTTCAGTATAACGATAAGGTATGCAGGAAAATAAAATCAAACTCAACTTTTTGCATCATTTATTGAAGAAGAATAAACAATTATATAAAACTAGAAGTTAAGCCTGTTATATGATGGGATGCAGAAAGTTGTAAAAGGTTACCTCCCATCTGCCTACCAGCAGCACTTAACATTCATAATATTCTCCATACATACACCAACTATTATAAAAAAATCTGATGTTGGCAGCACATGACTTTCCCTACAGACTCAAATTCATTTTCTCTTTATTTCATTAATATTTCCTTAAATGGAGTTTAATTGCACTAAATAACATGAATAAATATTTGAAATTACACTTAATTTACACTTTTAATTCTATTTTCATTTGGTAACTGAATGTATTTTCTAAACTGGCGTATCAAAAATGTGAAAAAAGTTAAATATCTCGAGAATGGCTAGTCCTAGAGTAATGGGGTTGATCTTATTCTTTTATCGTCAAAAATTACGTATAAAATAAGCATTTAATTGATATAACTGAGCATACTTAATATTTTATTTTAAATTTTGGCGATTTTTGTGGGCTATTTTGAAAAAAAAAGCAGGTTATTTTTTTCCTAATCATACCAAAATCTAATCAGCACCAGGGTAACCCACAAGTGACATATCTACCAAATTTTATGAAATTTGGTAAATTAGTTTTTTAGCTACAGAAGATACAGGCAATTTCTACAGGCCATTTCACAAAAAAGGCAGGTTCTCTTTTTCCAAATAGTACCAAAATCTAATTAGCACCAGGGTAACCCAGAAGTAATGTGCCTATAAAATTTTATGAAATTCAGTCAATTAGTTTTTGAATTAGAGTGGATACATACATTGCACATACAGATACAGACACACACACAGATGTCATGCTAAAAATAGTTTTTTCGTGTTCTAGAGGTCCCAAAAAATGTAGTTCCATTGAAAACTTGAGTTGCGATTTTCGACATGATTCCAATAATTTCCCTATACATTACCATGTATTGTAGGAAAAGTAAAATGTATGTGCAGATACTTTACAGTCGAACTCAGTTATAACAACCTCGATTGTAGAGACAACTCAGCTATTATTTTGAAAGTCAAAATTTTGAAGTCCCTTGCAAGCCCCATAGAAATACCATTATTTTGCCTTAGTTATAACATCATACAATTCCCAAATAACTCGGATATTATGTCAAAATAAATCACTATTTTGTATTCTAATATAGGATAATTTAATACTTCTGGTATATGTTTCTTAGAATTTTTTTTCTCTCAGTAAATGAACAATCACTTTCTATTTAAGCCCTCCTTTCTTGATGGACCTACAAAATCTTGTGACAAAGCCAGGAATCCCGACAATAACCTCCAGTCTTTTGAAAATTTCTTACAGGATTTTATGGATGAGTTCAATGAAACATTTCTGAATTTTGATGAATTTTTTGATATTGGTGTTGATCCCACAACAATACAGATCTCATACTTACAGACAGTAACATAGTTGTTGCTGTTGTTGAGACCCAGACCGTCCGACCTACCAGAAAGGTGTAAGGTAACTGTTTGGACGGTAGGGAAGAGCCACCCAATTTAGACACGAATCCAGTGGGGGAGACAGTAACATAGTGGAAAAGGTCATATCATCTATAAATATTGCTGATGAAGGTAACGAAAATGATACAATAAAATCAGAGCACAAGACGTGCCTTGAAAGCCATTCTTATAATATAAAAAATTTCGGATCCAAAAGTGCTTGGCTCAGGAGTGATGTGAGATGACATTAACTAACTATATAAACACAAAAGAAAATTACTGATTTTTCTCATAAAAGCTGATGCTTATGTAATTTTTTATTGTCATACTTAAACATTTAATTGTTTTCTTTGTATCAGTCTGTATTTTCCCTCAAATCATAGAAGTTGCTAAAACAAATGTACTAGATGCACTGATAATGAAATTTATAACATTTTTACTATGTACCAATATTTCTAAATTATTTATTATATATAGCATCAAAATAAAAATAGTCCCTTGAATGTTGTTATAATCAAGTTCGACTGTACACAAAAAACTTGAACTAAGAATATTTAGTCCTTCTCATGATTAAAACTCAAATTATTTAAATTTTAAGATTAAGGAAGATATTAATTCCTATAATTAAACATGACAATTCTCAGAACAATAATATATAGTATAAATTAATAATTTGAACTATAGAGATTATTAGTAAAAAAATATTTCATATTCAAATAGATAAAGCAAATGCATTCATCAGTACTGGAAAATTTTTATTTATTTCAATTTCACTATGGATGTAAAAAGTATTAAAATAGCATATAGCAGACAAATAATTTCAATTGGTTCACATGACAGACATGATGCCAATATGAAAAAAACATATTTTTTCAATTTTTTACTTAATACTTAAAAATAATATCTTGAAAGAGAAAACTAATTAAAAAAATATATATTTTGTATTCTGATGCTGATTAAGTAACTTAAACAGTAAGGAATATGAGTGTATGACAAAGTTGTGTGCACTTTTACATTCTAGAAATTTTACATAGATTTTAGTTGTATATTGTTGCAAACATATAATATTCCCTCATTGGAGTCTTTTCTTTTGAAAACCAGATAGAGAAAACACCCGCACAGGCATCCTTTCCCATGATATGAATCTAGAGTTGCCACATGCCGAAGATCGAAGAAGGGTTGCCAGATTTGGTAATTTATCGCCAATTTGGCAACTTTCTAAAGCTTTAAGAAACACCTCGAATAACCAATATTCTATGTGATATGAGAGATTTGCAAAAGTTTCTATGGAGAGTCTATAAAAAAGAGTCATCACTCAGTCGAAGAACAGTTGACGAGATACAAGCTACATTGAACTGTGACTTTCGTCAATGTTTTGAGAGTAGTAGCTGCTGTTTTGTGAAATTACTTTCATCAATGTTTTGATCATACCAGTGGCTGTTTTGTGAAATTACTTTCGTCAATGTTTTGAAAATAGTGTCAATTATTTTGTGAAATTAGTGGAGCATTTAAGTGCTCTTTTACTATATATTGTTCCTGTTTACACTGTGCTTGTGAATAAACTAGTTTGTTATCCAGAAATTTGAACTCATTCTTGTATCCTGAGCGCACATTCATGATTCCAGAAGGTATATCATAACAAATTGATGTCAGGAGTGAGGTTTTAGGAAACTTGACAAGTGTATATGGTAGTGACTAGAAAAGTGATGGAGGAACAGGTGAAAGAGATAATGGCTTTGATTAAAGCTATGAAAGACGAGATGAAAACTGGACAAGATGAAATGAAAGCCCGACAAAATGTGATGGAAGAAAAAACTCATGTTTTTACTATATATTATTCCTGTTTATGATGTGCTTGTGAATAAACTTGTTCGTTATCCAGAAATTTGAACTCATTCCTGTATTCTGAGTGCACATCCATGATTCCAGAAGATACGTCGTAACAAATTGGTGTTAGGAGTGGGGTTTCAGGAAACTTGACAAGCGCATATGGTAGTGACTAGAAAAGCGATGGAGGAACAGGTGAAAGAGATGATGGCTTTGATTAAAGCTATGAAAGATGGCATAAAAACTGGACAAGATGAAATAAAAGCTGGACAAAATTTGATGGAAGAAAAAACTCCTGTAAATGAATATTATATGTTCACAACAATATCTTTAATATGCAATGAGTAAATATTGGGACATATTTTGGTATGAGATAATTTATTATTAATAACTAGAAACTGTACCCAACATTGTCCAGGATTTAAAGCAGGGATTAATTGAATTAAGTTTTCGAAAGGATTAGTCACCCACTGTGCAAGCACATGTTTAAACATACATGAGCACATGCACACCCTAAATAAGTACCTAATCATATTTTAGACAGCTGCTCGGGTACATAATATGCCTTGGTCCTGGTACTGGAAACATTGAATACTATGCCTTAACATGACTGCATATTACATCCTACATACACCTTTTGCCCTCTGTATGGGTGCATAAGCTCTTTTGATATGTCCTAAATAAGCTCGTTTGATACACTCTAAATAAACTATTTTGATACACCCCGAATAAGCTCTTTTCATATGTCCTAAGTAAGCTCTTTTAATCTCCTACACAAGCTTTTTTTAATATGTCTTAAATAAGCTCCTTTGATTCGCCCCAGAAACACTTTTCACCTTTTATGTGAGTGTAATATGTTTTAAATATGCTCCGATTCATTACATAAGCTCCTTTGATTAAAATCATTAACATGTTTTCTAAATGAAAATTCTTGCAAACTCTGGTAATATTTTTGAGTCTAGTACCAACTCACAATACAAATAAATCCTTAAGCAGATGACATCAGTTTTGCTGATAACATTGCAGTAAAATATCAACTTGTGTCCAAAGACGTAGGGGGAGGGGGGAAACCTGTTTTATCACTTGTTCCATGCTCTGTTAAAATTCTTTTGAAAATTTAAGAGGTTTTACACAAAAATTCATAATTAATGAATAGGATACAGCAGAAACATAATTTTTTGATTGGAGCAGTGTGTGATATTCAAAGAACCTCTACTAAATTACAAAGATGGGATTGGTCAGTCAATTTTGTTATATCACAATATAAAAATCAAAGATGTTCTAAATGTGTTACGTTACAGAACAACAGACACTGCATTAAAGAAGAAAATCTATATATGTACAAGATAATGTATCAAAGTGCTATCTGCTTAAATGAAAATCTTGATCCTCTGTAACGGCATTCACAGCATTACCAGAATTTAGGGTTTATACATTAAGTATTAGTTTTAAAAAAATGTAATATAATGCTTATTCATTTGCATAGTAGTTACTTGTATTACTGCTTCGTTAGACTTCTTTTAGAAATGTTAGTATAAATTCTTAACAGCAAAATTTCGTGATTTACCCTGCAACCATCCTACAAATTTTGCTTTTATTTCCTTGACAAAATTACTGCACCAGAAATAATTTTTGAAATTTGAAAATTTATTTTTTTAATTTGGGAAGGAAATTAAAACTTGAAAATGACATTTGGCAAATAAAAATTCCACTTGGTGATTGAGTCAGAGAAAAAAAAATAAAAATTACATAATGACCCCTGGGCATGATACAAATAATTCCAGGGATTTATCAGAAGGTATAAGAACATACATTACAAATTTTTAAACACAAAGACAGCTAGAAGAGCATAAAATATATGCACACCTACAAAATATTTCATGTGAAGAGAGCCACTTAGAAAAGCAAAGGGTGAATAAGGAAGCAAAGAGTAAATAAAAAAAATAATGATTAAAGAATGTAATTATAACACATATACTTACCATAATTCTGTTCTTCTTCTTCAATTAATGGAATTGCAAAAGAGCCAAAGCCCGAAAATGAAAAATCACAACTTCTATGATGAGTCATTGGGCTGGGAAATTCAAAAGCTGTTGGATCCCCACCATCACTTGCCATGTACTCAATTGCTTGTCCTCCACTCATTTCAGAACATTCTGGTAAATTCTGAAGTTTTAGCCGTCTTGCAATCTAAAACAAATAAACAGATAGAATAAAGAAACAAGACACAAGACAGTTTATGATTTTTACTTATTATATAAGAATGCCATTAAATGATTATTTTAACAATATACTTCAAAATAGCTTACTTTATCTAATACTTCACCAGGAGAGTTATGTTGAGAAGTCCCAAGAAGGAAAAATTCTGCAACATCTTTTACCAGAGCAATCTGACAATGTCCTCCAGATGCAAGCAGAACCAGAAAAGGAAAAGGTATACTAAAAAAGAGTGAGTAGTTAAACTGAAAATCAATAGACTTTTTGGAGGTTACCAATTAAAAGAGGTATATCAAATTTCATAAAAATTGGTTGATTCCTTCAAGAAGTATGACACACCTTTCATACAGATACGCAATACTTCTAACGTTTCAAGAAGGGCTCATGATAACTCCTAAACAAGGGGTATTTTTCTTTTCATCAATGTTCTACCTTAAAATGAAATTAAAGATCATAGAAAAATTGTGTTGATTAGCAGTAATTGCGATACATCTTCTGTAGCCATATCTCCCACTGGAAATTTATTTTGAGAATTCCTGAACTAAAACATGCACACTTTCAAATAGACGCATGTCACTAAGGCATTGGATGCATAATGTCATACTGTAAAATCTCCAATAAAAAACATGCTTTTACTGAAAAAGACCAATTTCAGATTTTTCTTTATTCATATCATGGCTTCAAATTCATGCTTTTTGTACATATTGTTCAATATTAACAATTTTCTTTTTCAAAATCTATTTATATACACAATGATGCTTATAATTTCATATGCAATTAGAATTGTTAGAAATGCTATACTTGGGGACAACTAAATTTGATTATACAGAACTGGTGAAGTCTCAATTGCATAAATCCAATGATCTAATTTGCTACGGCTGAATTCATTCGCCACAACACATCACATAGGTACCATATTTGACATGACTATTATATTGCTCAAATACGATTTATGTTTCATTAAATTTTTATATCTGTAACATCATTTTATTGAGCATTTATTAGTTACTAATTTTTGGTTTAGACAGTAATTTAAAAATAATTTAATAAGTAAATTTTCAAAGAATGATGTACAAGTGCAAAAATTGCAGTCTATTTTGAAGATAATTTATATGTTTTTAAAGTATACAAAATTTTTGCTTAAGCATATATATTATACACTGCAAAACTATTTTAGCTTGGAGTCTGTATTTAATATAAAGCACTTACAGGTATGATAAATGTTAAATTGTACATTAAAAATATTTCTATATTTTGATAAAATGTTTCTGTAAAAGAGAGCTTAAATGCTTAAATCCAAAATTCATGAAATCAAATAAAAAAAATATGTTGTAAACAAAAAAGGTGAGAAAATTCTAATAGGGACTGTTTTCTTTTTTCGGGTTTCACTTCAAGGATAGCAAAATGAAAAGAGCTCTGCAGGCATTCAATTAGTTGAAAGTGCTATAACACGCATAGTCAGAAAACTATAAAAATACACTAAAATTAAAACTATAAAGCAATTAATATCACAATAAATATTCAGTATTTCCAAATTTTATTAAAATTTTTATTCATCATTCATTCTTTCAGCCATATATTTGTGACATTTCAAAAATTATATTTTTATGATGGAAGGATTCACCTTGCAATATACATGCATATTAATCAAGTTAAGTTGTTCCCAAGTATAACAATATTAAATGGCAAAAATTAGATCAACAAACATATTGAACACTGATGCAAACAATGATGTGGACATATTCCAAGTGAAAATATAGGATTGATAAAAGCTTTCATTGTATTATAATGCAACAAGCAGCAAACGGAGTTGTTTTATAATGCAACAAGCAATGTCCTTACAACATGACAATAATCTAAAAAACTTTTGGAGGCATTGTTCTTACAAAAGGTGAGAACAACTTGTGATAGTGGATTTCATTTTTGTTTTCTAACTATCAGTACCACAATTCAGTTGTGTGTTAATTTTTATAAATTTTTGTCAAATATTTATCAAATTATTTTTATTGACAATATTAGAATAATATTCATGAAATCAACAGGTATGCATTTTTTAGATGGCACATCATTTTTTTTTATATCGTAACATAAAAATTGAAGAGGTATAAAATGCAAGAAAAGAATATATTTTAAAAAATTCACTAAATTTGTTTATTAATCATATGGATTTCAAAGTTTGAAAGAGAATTTTTTTATCTTCCCGATGGTGTAAGGTTGGAAAGTCCATAATAATATTTTGATAATATTTTTAATATACACTACCCGGCATAGAAAATGCAACACCATGAATCTTTGGCTGTATAATTATACTGGCCGATGTATGCACATGATCTGAAATGCAAGTAGATCATGTGATTAGAGCATGGAATAAAAGGGATGGAAACGGCAGATGAGCAAACAGTAGTTAGTGTCTGTCGCCTAAGGAAACCCATTTTCCGACCTGTTTTATACTTCAAAAGACACATGTTGTTGAAGAGATGCTTGACCACTGCAGAAGTCCATTTCAGCATTTGGATGACCATGCGAAGGGATTCATTTTAGGACTACATACAGCTGGGGAGGGGGGGGGGGGAGTCATACCGACGTATCACCACTGAAACATGCATAAATGCATCCACTGTGCAAAGGATTTGGAGAAGAGCATGTGAATCATCAGAGTGGTACAGGTTCATCCAGACGTAAGTCAGCAAGTGTTGATCAATGAATTCGAAGGCATGTGGTGGCAACCCCACAAACGATGACTGTTGACATTTTGCAGAATTTGCAGGGTACATTGGATGTTCCAATATAAGTGAGAAAATTTCTCAATAATTGGCCAAAAGAGACTTGCACTCAAACCATTTTTTACGAAGACTGTCATTGACAACAAGGCACAAACATGAAAGATTGTAATAGTGTCAGTCCTGAACCTCTTGGATGACAGAATGGGACAGTGAAGTGTCCAGCAACGAGCCTTGGTTCTGTCTGTCAAATGACAGTTGCCGTGTGAGAGTCTGGAGGCAATGTGGAAACAGATTCAATCCTACTGCAACTACTGAATGCCATACTGCTCGATAACGTGGTGTCGTGGTTTGGGGTGCCATTGGCTTTGATAGCTGGTCACCTCTGGTTCGTATCAGAGGCACAATGATATATGGATGAGGTGCTGTGGTCGGTTGCACTGCCCTACTGGTATTAAATCTTGCCTTTCCGGCTGCTAAAAAAAATTAGCAATCGAAATGCCACCATGTTTCTTTCACATTCTTTTAGATCATACTTTTAAGTTCAATTAAAAAAAATGCCCTGATAACTATTGTGCTTCCTGCCATAATACTCACCTAATGAAGAAATCTTTTCACTTAAAAAATTGTTAATAAAATTAAATTAATAAAATTTTAGTGTCTCGCAGAAGTAGGCAATATTTATGCAGTATTTTTTTTTAAAATGTGCATACTTTTATTGATATGTGGTAAAAATTTGGTAGTGCTATGTAGATTGGACACAAAGATATGAATTTTTTTCTCAAGTACTGCTTCTAAAAGTGGAGTCTTGGAAAAACTGTTTATGTGCAATTTTCCAAAACTTTGACATTTTATATCTCAGAAATTATGTAGTCTAGAGAGAACTTTTTCTCTATGCATTAGTAATTTGGTGGTTCTAACAGGTAAAAAAGTTGCATGAAAATCTGAGTTAGTGGGTATCATTTCAAAACTTAACTGGAAGATATGACATAGGACAAACACACACAACCCACAAACCAAATATTCAGTTAAATCAGAACACATGCAAAAATAAGAAATGAATCAGTTATAACAGATAAAAGTTTTTTACTATTATAAAAGAAAACAATAGAAAAGAGACATTAAAGAAAACAATGACAGAGTGAAAAGAAAAATATACTAATAAATAAGTTGTTGCACATAAGTTGTGATACTGCACATTCTGTATACTTTTAAATTAAACTATTCAAGAATCAAGAGGCAAAAGCTTAATTCAATATAATCAAAAATAAGTTTAAATTATATATAGTAATATAGAATTAAATTACTTTTCCGTAAGCCTTGCAGTCAATGCATGAGCCTCCATATGATGTATAGGAATAATTGGCTTATTTATTTCTCTGGCTAGTTTCTTAGCATATTCTGTACCAACTAACAATGAACCTCGTAATCCAGGTCTATTTGTCACAGCTATAGCTGACAAATCCTAAAATTATTTATATTATTTTTTAAATCCAGCATAACATGATTTTCTAATATTAAATATATCAACTTAAAAAAATATATTCAATTTATTTTCAATTTTTAATTTTAAAAAATTACACTTTGTTATACATATGAATATTTTAAACGAGAGTAAAAGTTTCATATGTTCACTGAAGATTCTCCGTAAGAGTACAGTTAAGCCTAACCAGCACTTAGTGCTTCATGAAAGGTTGAGACTCTTCCCTTCATACTGCTTCCACTATTATACTCTGGTCATTGAAGGAAGAGAATATCAAAACTAAAAAATAATTTTGAGTTGTTTTTACCATAGTAAATAATAATACATAAAAATGTATACTAAAAATGTTCTTTTAGAAGATAATCTTTGACATAAAAAAATCCAAATTATTACATTTATTAATTTTCAGTGAATAAACATTTTTCTCATGATTTTTCATGGGTATTCACTAGTACTAGTATAATTGGCCCATATACAAAATGTTATTTTTGCTACACATAGAATTATGTATTTGGTTCCTATTTAGATTAGAAGATATTCTCTTCCTCAAATGACTGGAGAATAATAGCAGAAGCACCATGAAGGGTAGAGTGTCGGTTAGGCCTAACTGTACACTTATGGAGAATCTTCGGGGAGCATAAGGAATTTTTACTCTGGTTTAAGACTTAATTAGTCAGTGAATGGTATGTATATTTTAGCTAGTATGTTTTAAAAACAGAAATTTATAGGCTAAGTCCATATCAATTCAGGAAGGCAAAGAAAAAATCTTACCTTCATAGTCTCAGATGTTTTGAATTTAGCATTCAGGAAAAAGTAAGAAATCTGTATTTCCTTTGTTTTGTTCAAAAAAATTCCTGGCCTGAAATACAGGCCGCCAAAGATGGCACCTCAGGTGCCATTTCTCACTTGCGATTTTCAGCAAAATTTTAAAATGCTCTATCGATGGAACGATTCAAGATATTTTGTTGCAGTTTTTTTTATTTGAAATATAATATTTTTCTGATTAAAATGATATCCTCCATTTGGAAATATGTGTCCAAGTTCTGTTGCTGTAGCATTCTGAATTTTTTTTTTGAAAAATTAAAATAATTTTTTTTTCAAAAATGCCAATCCTAAAAATTTTTATTTTTTGACTGTTGATCAGTACCATAGAGTACTACATTCCCTGAAAAGGAGAACTTCCACTTTTGAGTTTAACAGGTTTTATAAACAATTGAGAATTTTACCATACATTAAACCAGTTTCCGTTACCACATACTCGTCACATATTGGTCTCATGAAATCAAAATCTAGTCTTATTTGACATAGCATTTTAATTCTTAATAAAGATAAGTAACAGACACAGCTTTCAAAACATATTAAAGCTTCCAAAATATATGTGCAAGTTCCAAACATATTACAGGGTTCCACAGCATACTACTTCTGCGCACTCTGCTTAGAACTGAAATTAGCAATTCAATGAACTAAAAATTTATTCAACTGCACCAGTATCATCCTTTGATATTGAGTGACGCCTTCCTGTTGAACCAATAGGAACTGGGGCACCCACAATCTTTAAAACATCGCGAATTGGAAGTGAGCACTGGTGGTGATGGTGTTGTCTTGCAACAGGAAATCTATATGCAGCAGCTGGTCCATGTGGTAGCATAAAGTTCATGACGATTTCATTTAACTCACAACTGATATCTATAACCTATGCAATCCACCAGTCATAGTCATACACACATCCTACAAACATCCCTCTTTGTAGGTTGTGAATTTGAATATTTTCCTGTCGATTCTGAGATCTTGGTTGGACAAATGAAATTTCTTCTTTCTTATCACATACTCGTGACATATTTGTCTCATGAAATCAAAATCTAGTCTTATTTGACATAGCATTTTAATTCTTAATAAAGATAAGTAACAGACACAGCTTTCAAAACATATTAAAGCTTCCAAAATATATGTGCAAGTTCCAAAACATATTACAGGGTTCCACAGCATACTACTTCTGTGCACTCTGCTTAGAACAGAAATTAGCAATTCAATGAACTAAAAATTCATTCAACTGCACCAGTATCTTCCTTTGATATTCAGTGACGCCTCCCTGTTGAACCAATAGGAACTGGGGCACCCACAATCTTTAAAACATCGCAAATTGGAAGTGAGCACTGGTGGTGGTGGTGTCTTGCAGCTGGAAATCTATATGCAGCAGCTGGTCCATGTGGTAGCATAAAGTTCATGACGATTTCATTTAACTCACAACTGATATCTATAACCTATACAATCCACCAGTCATAGTCATACACACATCCCACAAACATCCCTCTTTGTAGGTTGTGAATTTGAATATTTTCCTGTCGATTCTGAGATCTTGGTTGGACAAATGAAATTTCTTCTTTCTTGCTCTTTAAAGTTCATGCAATATAGCTATACTGTGAGTCCACACATGTATCTTCTGAATTTCTTTTACAAGGGCAGTTTGGTTTGACCATTCTTCTTTTTTCTCCTTGCGGAATTCTTCAACTTCCGCTTTGGGCAATAAGATGAGGGCTGTTGATGTATATGACTTCATCACTCTTGTAAAATCCTCAGCATTAATTGCAGCTATACTTGGGCCGGAAAGATTATGTTTTGTAGCGTGGTGCTTCAGCAGGCCTCCTACACCATCGCAAGGTCCCTTCCCATGTCCAGTAGCACTGTATACCCACTCCATTGGCACAAGCGACTTAGTTACTTCAAACAGTTGGTAACAATTTTTGAAGTGACTAGGGACACCATCAGAAATAATGATAATCTTTTCTGACTGTGATTGCAGCTGTTGTTGAATTTTGTGTATTACCAACAATGCATGTGCTGAGTCATGTCCTCTATCATCACTTATAACTGCAACACTTGTGGTTTTGTTTTGAAAATATGTGACTCCTGTAAAAATTGAAACTTGGTTATTACTCCAGTGATACTTTTGTACTTCTTGTAGCAGAATCACAGACCAGTTCTCAACAAAATCACAGTGAAGCACTAAACATAGTTGTTCAGCCTCTACATGTCCCTTCACATCTGTAATGTGTTCTTGTTGCAATTTCTTCAGATGTTGGTGTGTTACTGCTTTCACTGCCCATTTCCCAAATTCGTCAATGACGATATCAATGGCAACAGTTTTCTTAATGAGTTGATTTTCCTCCCATGTTGCATATGTAACTTCAGAAGTGTCTTCTGCTATGTTTTCCAGACCAAGTGTCTGTAAGGAATCCTCCCTTTCCAGGGTAGTCACCACATTCCTGAAACAAACAAAACACCATACAACTCAATCAGCAGAATCCTCACAAAAGCTTACTTAAGTGCTGTTGGACCACAAATTTGGTGAACTGCTCTCTTTGTTTGTCTGTTGACAACTAAACTGTGAATTCATGTGTCCTCCCTTTTATATGCTAGGCCAAACACACAGAATTATCTGGATGGTTCCAGATTGTTCCAGAAGGTTCTGTTATATTCTGGAATTATCTAGATAGTTCCAGATTGTTCTAGAAGGTTCTATTACATTCTAGAATTATCTGGAAGCTTCCACATTGTTCCAGAAGACCTTTAATGATTTGGAAGGTTTTATGTAAAGAAAATCCAGAAGAATAAAAACCTTTCACCAGTTCCAACTTTGTTTAATTTATCATTTTTATTCCATCACATTGAGCACATTGGTCCAAAAATGGATTTCTTAAAAAAACAAAATTATGAAAAATTCCAGAACCAAAGTGGCATATTCTCCTTTTCAGAAAGGTGTTTTTGAGAAAAATAAATTTAAAAAAATGCATAAAGAAATTAGCCACGGAAGCTAAAACATGAATATTGTTTATAAAACCTGTTAAACTCAAAAGTGGAAGTTCTCCTTTATAGGGAACATAGTACTTTATGGTACTGATCAACAGTCAAAAAATCAAAATTTTTGCGATTGGCATTTTTGATTTTTCAAAAAAACATTCAGAAGGCTACAACAAGAGAACTTGGACACATATTTCCAAACGGAGGATATCATTTTGATTAGAAAAATATTATATTTCAAATAAAAAAAAACGCAACAAAATATCTTGAACCATTCCAGAGATAGAGCGTTTTAAAATTTTGCCGAAAATCGCAAGTGAGAAATGGCACCCGATGGGCCATCTTTGGCGGCCTGTATCATGGGTCAGGAATTTTTTTGAACAAAACAAAAAAATATGGGTTTCTTACTTTTTCCTGAATTTAAACATATGTTAAATTCAAAAACATCTGAGACTATAAAGGTAACCCCCCTGCCTGAATTGATATGGACTATACTATAGATCTATTTTAGTTTAAAATTTATGTATCAACACTTATTTATATGAACTTTTATATATAAAATATTATATGAATAAAAATCTAGAATGAAATTCTAACTTCATATTTCTGTGCAATTTTACGCAATCTTAAGTGATTTTAAAACCTTCTTTTAGTTCTTTTTTGTGTAAAATTATTCTTGTACCTGCATAATTTATTATTCCAAATTTTTACACATCCAGAAATTCGTCACCTTCTTAAAATCTGCCACTCTAGGCTCAGGCTAACAAACATAAATAAATTTAAAAACATAGGATAGTAAAAATTACATATCTTATTATTTAAAATTACATGTGAAAAACAAAATGTGAGATATTTCCAACATTATTAAATTAAGACTAATTATTCCACATACAATCTTTTCTAGTAACAAAATGTCTGATACCTGTATTATACAATCCTGCTGATGTAATAAGGCAAAGTAGAAGGGAAAACATTTAATTCAAATAGCAAAGCCAGTGCTAACATATAACAAATTATCTATGCAACTTTATCAAAAAGTATATTCATTTTAAAAATTTATCATTCTCAATATGTTGTGAACAAATAAGTAAGTACCTTAAGTGCATTTATTTTATAATTATATATATTATGTGTTTGAGTTAAATTTCTGACTGACATTCTAGTTAGCAAAATGTTATTTTATAAGTGATTTTAAATATATATTCAGGTATACATACAAAACAAATGAGTCTATTTGAAAATAGGCATTAAACAGAGGTGTGATAAAATTTAGAAGATAAATAGAAATGTTTCTTCTGAAAATAAGGGTATGTTAACTGCTATTTTAGAACTTCCCCATAAATACAAATTACAAGCATGACACATAATTTATAATCTGGTTTTATGTATATCATGAAACCTGGCTTTTGACATTTGCTCAAAATCCTTGTATTTTACTTAAAATCTAATCAAAATTACGTATATGTATACTATGCCTGAAAGTTAAAAACAAAACTGCTAAATGTGTGAATCTTTCTTACTTGAAACCGTATACAACTCTGTTCCATGGCACAAGAAACAACTTTTTCAATGTTTTCTTTGTGCAAATTAAGAGCAATATATGGTATAACTCCACCATATCTGAAACAATGTAAGAAAGTATTTATTAAAATTATCACAATAAACATAATACAAATTCATTACTATTTAAAATGGAAAAAACATAAGAAACAAATAATTAATAAAAAAAAATCTAAATCTTGTAATAAGTAACCAGTGGCATAACAAATTATATGCTCAAACCCTTCCATAAGATTTAATTTCAAGCCCTCTTTCCACTATTCCATGATCTTCATATTAATTTCCAGTTCTTTTTTGCATGTCCTGCCCCTTCTATATTGCAGATCCAGAGGGCCCGGATGTTATGTATTATAAGTAACATCCCCAGTTATAACAATAAAGATATCAAAGGTGAAGAAATTAACAAAATTACTGAATATTAAAATAATAAATATGTACTTATAAGAAATAAATTTTTTACCACAACACAATGCATACATGTATATTGATACCAAAAATTTTTATATTTATGTAACAAATCCTGAGGAGTGAGCTGAAGTTCATACATAAATACAAAATGTTAAAATTTAGGTTTGGGTACAAAGGTGATTGGACCCCTTTATCCCACATTAAAGTTCCCATATAAAGTCATTCTTGGTGATTCTAAATAGTTTTAAAAATTTAATGCAACAACAAAACATATGAAAATAAATAAAATTCATTTTATTTAGTTTGTTATATTTCATGATTTAGCAAAAATTTATAACCAGCTTAGCAAAACATTAAAAAGGAGTGTCCGGCAAGAGTAAATCTCATCAGCAGTTTAGCTAAAAGAGAGTGAGCTGACCATTGGAATCAAAAATTATGTAATCTCTTCTCTATTATTTCTGATTGGATCTACCTTTGTTTGATGACTGGTTGGAAAAATGCAGGTGAACTACATCTCCATGCTAGAAAAACCATAATAAACCTAGTTAGCTAGCTCAAACTGTTAATGCTATCTGAAAGGAAAATGGAATTTGTGCTACATAGTTAGACACCTCATAATTCAGTAAGTCACCCATAGAAGAAATGCTAAGAAAACACTGGATTAACATTTCAAAATAAAAAACATAACTGAAATATGGCAGTCAATTACAAATTAACAACTTCTATTTATGTGTGTTATGTACAATAACTTGAGTATTATACATAAAATATTTAATTGCTAAATATGGATTAAAGTCAATATTTTTGTGACAATGATTTGGCACTTTAGTCAAATTGACTTTATTTAACTTTCAGAGTTATCACACCTATAAATATTCTCCATTATTAGTCATCTTAAATAAAAACTGAACTCATTGATGCACTTATTACGGCTTTAAATATCTAACAATTTCACAATATCATTTAAAAGTGATTGATAAAAATAATCCTACTCATGGCATGTAATTCTCAATGTACAACATACAGCATATATGTATATATATTCTCAATGTATATATACATAGGTTAGAGCGCGGAAATTGCACTCAATAGGGAGGGATTCGATTCCCGCCACTGCCAAAACTGCCGCCATGTTCACACGGAGTATGATCATGTTAAACATGTGGGTTCGTAAGTCCTTCTGAGAGGTTGGTGGTAGGGAAAGGAGGGTACGGTCCCTGTGGATGCCTTCCCCACTGGGTTCCGGTCTAAATTGGGTGGCACTTCCCAGCCGTCCAAACAGTTACCTTACACCTTTCTGGTAGGTCGGACGGTCTAGGTCTCAACAACAACAACATAGGCACTGACTTGAAACATTATTAGGGGTTCCGAAAATTTTAATCGAATGACCCATGCATTTGGCACAATAAGATGTCTGAAATGCTAAAATGAAGCAAATTATGGTTAAGTACAGAAAAATATTTATTTTATCTAGATGATTATTTATTTTGCTTTTGTAGACACAACATTATTAAATAGGGGAGACTGGGGAGGTTTGACCTAACATGATTTTTTCTTTTATTTCAAGCTTTTCAAATCTTCCAACAGATGGCAGAACATTCTACAGATGTAAGTTATTGTCTATCAAAATTTGGTAGTTGTTCTTAGTCTGCTGTTCAGACTAGATTGGATTTTGTGTTTTCATCATCAAAAAGTAAGTTTTTTTATTCCTATTTGAAAGCTTTTTTGTAAATAATTTTGTTTAAACATAAGAATTCAAACTTACATGCTGAAAGTTCAGAACCTTAGCTAACTACTATTTTATTATTTTTCAAATCAATACCTAATATAAGATCTCTAAAATCAAAACCACAATCACTACCAAGGGAAGCTTGATCCATGCTGTGCAAGGGAGGCTTGACCCTTGATGCAAACCGTCCTCCTACAGTTATAATGAATTCATGCGAGTATTAAATATAAGTTTAGTTAATTTTAAGAAATATTTACATAATTTTAACAATTTAACTTCATGAACATCTAATTTATGGATTATATATTCTTTGACAAAGATATGTTCAGATATAATTTTATAAGATATTCTTTGATAGCTATGATTTCAAAACTATATTTAGAAAAATATGTAATTTAAATGCATCCACAGATAAACAAATATATTTTAAATGCATCCACAGATAAAAATTTATTTTAAAATGGTCGGTGTTCTATAATGTTCAACCATCAACTGTTTATATCTAAAAAAAAAAAAAAAAGAGAGACATTTAGATATTTGAATTGTGCCCCTTTACTATAATCTCTAAAATACCACTTCATAGTAATAAAAGCCTCTCCTCAAAGTACAAGAAACAAGAACCTATTTCTGAAAGAGTTATAAAATCTTAAAATAGTTTGTGACCTTATAAGACCAAAGCTGTACTTTCCAGGTCTAGGGTACCCTGCTGGAGGATCTAGAATTAGGGTTAGGTTTTCAGATTTTTCTCTGTGTGACCAATGGAGAAACAAACAAAACACTCATTATGTTAAAATATTTTGCCTTATGTGTTTAACTGAAGTCTACACCTTGAAACTGTTTGTTTGCAACACTTCTGTTCTGGCAGAAGGTCAGAGGACTGCCGTTTCAGTCTTGCAGAGTGAAGAAAATCATGATGTGTTGAATTTCTGTATTTGCAACTGTGTACTAACACATTTTTTCTATAAGATTTCTTGGTTAGTAAACCTTTGTATTTTAAAGTAGAAAATTTGATAATGCAAATGTTTTCCTTTGGAAAAAGAAATCCAAACAAAAATTTTACATTTTACCCAGTATTGGAAATTCTTAACACCAATTTATGACTTGTGAAACTTTGATTGTAAGCATTTTCTTTCTTCCATTAAATTCCATAGTCACCTGTATTTAATACCATCTAGAATTTATATATATATATATGTGCACTTATTATTTTATCTACCCAGAGACTGAAAATGTATCTGTTTCATTAGCAAAGGATACTATGTATAAAGCTGCCGAATCCAATATCAGTAAAAGGAACTAAACAAGTTGCACCAAAAATTTATTTTGACTATAAGTACTGTTAACTGTTCAAGTCTTACCATTAAGTCTTAAAGCTAGTCCTATTCTATTTTAGCATTTACTTGGATTAAAAGAAGTAGGTCAACTCTCCTTTAATGTGGGTCAAAATTCACATATGTAGGGAGTCACGACCACAAATAGCTCTTTTTTAAAATCAATTATTTTTCTATTTTAATGTGAAACATACTTTAGTTGTATTTTTATTTTGATAACAAATTGTATGGTCTTTTAAAAAAATGTATTATACATGTCTGTGGATGCAAAACTTTTTTTTTAATTAGATTTGTGAAAAGTGGGTCAACCCTCTCCAGTCTCCCCTATACAATATACAGATTTCTAACTCAATTATCTTCATAAAATTAAAAAATAATTATATTTAGGTATTTTTACCAGTTAAAAATGTCAAAAAATATCTTTAAATCATTTCTGAGTTTAAATCTTGTATTCAGAATATATTAAACAGTCTGAGTGTAAATTTCTAGACACTTTATGTATAGTAATCAGGGAATGAATGAAAAACTTAAAGAATTAATAACAAAATTTATGCATATATGCATACATTTCCCCCACTAAATACGTACAAAATATTAGGAGTTCGAGGAATCCACAACAAAGTTATTGGAGGTTCAAAAGGTGTTTCAAACCCACAAAGTCAGCATCGCTGACAGGACAGCCATCTATTACAAAGTCAAAAACTGCAAATTTGTGGAAATAATGGGGAAAAAAACATGTCCCCTTCAATATAAAACCAATAGGTTTCATATTTCTATAATAAAGTTACAGACTTAATAAAATTTTAAAAATAAAATAGTAGGAAAGGGATTTAAAATTAACTCTTGTGAGAGGGGCAAAACAATCCATTACGCCACTGTTAAAACAAAATTTAATGTATGGTAAACAGGGTTATTTGATTTAAATCGGCTTGATTTAAATCATGATTTAAATCATGATTTAAATCACTTGATTTTTTTAAAAAAATCATTGATTAAAATCATTTTTTAATTTTGTCATTTCTTGAAGTTTTTTTTGTATTTTTATGCTAAAATAACATGGAACAGAATAAATGTTTAAAATAATAAAATTTCACATCAAGACATCTTTAGAGTATATAAAAAAAAAACTGAAATCCTTTCCTTAACTCTCGGTCACTGGAGATAACACTATTCATTGCTTGGAGTATAAAATCAAGTAGCAATGACAACTGCCCAGTGTTGCCAACCTATTTTCTAATTTTATAGCTAAAAATCACTCAAAATATATCTAGAATTATCTACATTTTCTGTTGGTTATCTAAAAACATAGCTAGACAATATTTAACATTTTAATTGTTCTTGTGATCATTTATTGGGATCAGTGGTTGCGATACAGTTTTTACATGCATATTTCAAGCTACAAAAATTTAAAATACTTTTTGAAATGTTATTTATATGTGCTGTAATAATTTTTACCATAGAAATAAGAAAATTTGGTTCCTTCCTTTTTTTGTGATTTTTGCTGGCGCATACCAATATAGCAAACAATGTTGGGAATAGGATTGATGGGGCCCTTAAGCAGTTTAGCAGATTGGGCTCCCCCACCAATCCCTACCCTTACCTATTTTTTAAGGACTTAAAAAAATCACTCTGAGGTCTCTTAGGATCATAGGGCCCCTGGGCATTATCCTCTTTGTCCCTCCCTCTCTTCAATTCCATAGTCCCCAACCTATACAGTACAAAAACTAAGGCTTTTTGGTATTTTTTGCTCTTGATCACAGTAGAAAAAAAAACTTGGAGGAAATTTGTAGCTCCACCTCTGATAAGAATATAAAACACTTTATTTCCACATTAACGAATCATAATCCGCATCTGTAAAATTTGAAGTGCCTGACTGAGAAACAATAAAACTTCATTTGCTGTACATTTTCGATATGTAACCATAGCTTCTATGTCCTTCAAAAATGGGGGGGGGGGGGTAATCATGACATTTCCCATATGCGTGTGTCTTAATAGTCCTAATTTAAATGTTAAAATGGCATTCAGTAGCTTTATTTTCATTCTATACCGGAGTTTTGTTTTTACGTAACTCAAGCTAGTAAAAAACTGTTATGCTCCTTTTGAGACAATTACCAACACCATCTCAATGTTACACAAAAAATATTTGATTTTGGTGAAATTTCATAAAATTATCTAGATTTTTTGGCATTATCTAGATGCCCATTTTCATTATATAGATTACATCAAAATTATCTAGATTTGTAGTCATGATGTAGATGCCCATTTTCATTAGCTGGATAAAGTCAAAATTATGTGGATAATGTGTTAAATGGTAAGTTTTTATTATATAAATGAAAAGGTATTAAATATCAATACTTAAAAACATCATCTTTCTCTAAAATCTTGACTTTTTAATACACTTGTCATAATCCCTTCCCTTTTTTTCAAGTCCTTCATAATACCAAACCTAATTGATTTTGAGATATCACACATAGCTCTTTATTAATATAAATTCAAATAAAGAACTTAAAACCGCATAATAGTTCCATATAATTAATATAGCCTAGATTTATAAATTGAATAAAATAACCCAATTAAAAAAAACCTATTTATTTAAAAAAGTCTTTGGTTTTTTTAACCCCTGCATATATTTTTTAATCTTATATTAATATATATTCAATTAAATTTTTTTAAATTATACAGTACATTAATATAGTCTAGCCTATTTTCTGATCTGAAAAATATAAAAAATTGATTTTGAAAAAGGGTAATATAAATCAAAAAAATCCGATTTAAATCAAAAAAATCCGATTTTTTTGAAAAAATCATGATTTTTATCCATCCTGATGGTAAAAAACATCCTTAAGATAAAGTCAACACAATATTACTGGAATAAAATGAGGTTCTTCGAAATCACTATCACATCACAGACACTAGTTACAGCTTCAATTAATTGGAGGTGTGAATGTAAATTAAATTGTAAAAACTTAAGTATCAGCATTTAAAGAACTGCTACTGAAAATATAAGTTGATTTATTAAACCCCTATCTTTGGTAAAAACAGAATGAAATACACATTCACAGAAGGAAAGATGACTAGAATATACATTGGTTACAATAAGAGAATGTAAAAGATAATTACAGCAAGTGAACTTTCATTTGAGACTTCAAACCTTCACCAAGGACAGATCCATATTCATCAACCACAGCAGCACCAGTATCATCACAGCTTGTCTCTATACCTAAAACAATCTTTTTAGATATGCAATATTTACGAATAAAATTACTAAATTTAAATATCTTTCTGCACGTTAGAATCATTCTGAGTTTACAAACAAAGCGGTTCGAAAATATTCGATTGTGGCAGTATGCATTCGAATTTTCAAAAAACAATCGATTCCTCATAAACTCTTAAAAAGACCAGGTCTAACAATACGCATGCGCTAAGAAATAGGTCTTATCATGCTTTAGTCGCACCATTTATTACCCCGATAGCTGATATTCCAAAAGTAATTTCATAATGTATAGATGTTTATCCACAGATGTATAGATAATTTCATAATTTATATTAATATTATATTATATTATATAATATATATACAATATGCACAATTTATAATCTTGTCAAAAGACATTCATAATAATAAAGATATAAGATGACTAGAATATATATATATATATATATATATATATATATATATACCAGATAAAACGAAAAGAAATGTGGAGTGGGAAATGCCAGATATATTGCATAAAAATGGCAGAGGGGGATGGCGACTGATTTTTCGCCTAGGCAACGCTCACGGAACCAATGCAAAACAATGACAAGTTCCCCGTATATGAGCAAATTGAAGGCACCCGAATGAAAACAGACAGGATGGCAGACAAGAAACACAGATATGGAGAGAAGTCGAAACGTCGAAGAGATACCCATTTTGAACCAGACTAATACAAGAAAACCCTTTTATGTACATCTCATTAGCGCATGCGTAAATCAAGATCCGTTGTTATATGATGTCAAATTACCCATGTTACGTTTAAAGAAGTTGTCTGGTCAATTCTTTTTGTATGCTTCATAAATGATTCTTCTGTTACAATTAATACAATCTTTTTTTAATGTATTGTTGTTGAGATTTCTTTTAAGATGTCCCATGATGATGTTTCGGAATATATTTTTTGCTAAATTTGATTTCCAGTCAATGATTTGATTAATTTTCATATTGTAACATTCTCGTTTATTGTACAATATAGTATAAATTCCTTTTATTCTGTTGTATTTGATGGTGATATCTAGAAAATTTAGTTCGTCCTTCTTAGTATTGGTGTTTTTGATCAGTTCTAATTCTTGGGGATAGAAGCTGAAATCAAACTCAGGAGAATGCATACAATGTCCCAAAAGCACATCGTTCACATATCTAAAATATGGCAATTCTTGTAATTTTATGATAAATCGTTTTCCTGCTGCATGGCGCGGAATGTGTTTTTATCTTTTAACTTCTATTTGGGTACCTCTCGGACCATGCTTGGAATGCATTGGTCTTCCGTGTGTTGCATGTTGTCGGTCGGCGGATTGAGTGTGGACAGTACCGGTACAGGTAGGAATTTTTTACACATCATATGCCCTCATGGAATTATTCACGATTATGTGCTGATCGGTGTTTATATTAAAGTTATGTACTCTTTTCGACATTTTGGTTATTTTAATGTTTTTATACCTTGACCGTATTTTTAGTTACCCTTTGACGTTGTATCTTTTTTACTATAACTCTGACGCCTTACATTGAAATCTGTTATATACTATTGAAAATGCTGAAAAGAAGATCAAAAGTTTTTTTAAATCCCCAAAAATGTTATAACATAAAACTTGTGGCGATTTGGCGTCGCCGTGGTCCCGAACCAGGGACCTGATGCTTCGTAGACCGACATTATAATCACTGAGCAAAAGCTAGCTCCTCCTCTGTTCTTATAATTCGGATTTTGCTCGTGTGGCATCTTTTTGATAGATGTCTTTGCTGCCGCACACTCCCCTCGCTGATGAGGAGGCCGAGAGGCGTGTCGCCTCGGCGTGACGTCAGGGCCGGGAGGCGTGTTGCCTCGGCGTGACGGACAGTCGTGGTCAACCAGGAAGGGAGTGTCAAGGCTTCTGACTCCTTGTGGTGCTGCCATCTCGTGCTGAGAGGCGAAGTCGTTGGAAAGGAAGGTTGCGATTTTTCAAACGTCCAGTCATCATTGTGGCGATTGTGCGTCGCCGGGGTCCCGAACCAGGGACCTGATGCTTCGTAGACCGACATTATAATCACTGAGCAAAAGCTAGCTCTTCCTCTGTTCTTATAATTCGGGTTTGGCTCGTGTGGCATCTTTGATAGATGATGTCTTTGCTGCCGCACACTCCCCTCGCTGATGAGGAGGCCGAGAGGCGTGTCGCCTCGGCGTGACGTCAGGGCCGGGAGGCGTGGTGCCTCGGCGTGACGGACAGTTGTGGTCAACCAGGAAGGGAGTGTCAAGGCTTCTGACTCCTTGTGGTGCTGCCATCTCGTGCTGAGAGGCGAAGTCGTTGGAGAAGGTTGCGTCTTTCAAACGTCCAGTCATCATTGTGGCGATTGTGCGTCGCCGTGGTCCCGAACCAGGGACCTGATGCTTCGTAGACCGACATTATAATCACTGAGCAAAAGCTAGCTCTTCCTCTGTTCTTATAATTCGGGTTTGGCTCGTGTGGCATCTTTGATAGATGATGTCTTTGCTGCCGCAAACTTGTCACATTGGAATCAGTCTCTATGTGGTTTCTCGCTCATTGCATATATGGATATGTTGATTTTATTGAAGTATCAAAATGTTTTATAGAACAAGTTTTATTAACTTATAACCTCGTTCTTTTGGGCATATTGAAAATCGCTAAAAGTTTTTACGGACTTTCACCTTGTCACACTCCTCAATATGAGTAAAACTATTGATTTATTATGGATGAATACAAGTTACTATTTTAGTGCCTGGCAAATATATTCATTTTGAGTATATGCCCGGTGATGCAATATTTGGGTATTTGTATCATCGATAGCCTATTACCCTAAGTGTGATATTTGGATGTCTTCGATTACATAATTTTTCAAGCCTATACTTAAGGATTCTGATCAAAATGTGACAAAAAATGTTAGTATTGTTGATGTTATTTCACCTGAAGCGATCAAACTTGGATCTAAATTTTTCGATTGTGACTATAACCACTTTTATAATTGAAATAACTTCAAGTTCAGAAGATGTCTGTCTTGCAAATGCAAGTTATGCTCCAATACTAACCCTATACAGATTGAACTGAACTCTACTGACCACTTTATGTTTTGCAAAACCTTCAATGTGATTTATTGCATTAATTGTCGCACTTGCAATATGAAGTACATCGGACAAACCAAGAACCCCTTACACATACGAATCAACTTGCACAGAAACCAAATTAAAAAAACTCTTAATCTGGATCCTCCAACTACGAATATTGAACTTAGACATTACCATAACCATGATTTTTCTAATATTGAGGTTACTATTTTAGATGTAGTACCAAATCTTCATGAACGTTTATGGTGGGAATGCACGCATATTATACAATATACAACAGCATTTCCTTTTGGCCTCAACTCTGTCATATTCAATGTGAATTTCAATTTGGAACATAGCAGAAATGCATGTTCACTCCCTGTATCAAGTACTTTACATCAAAGAAAAACCACAAGATGGAAACGAGGTGGGAGAAATGGATTTATCGGCTATTCAGACACTCTCACTAAAATCAAAACACTGGTGGAATTATTCAAAAACACTTACGTAGATTACAAATGGATTAAAAATACTGTATATGGAATAAAACTTAAATATTTACCACGTATATGGAATTTCATCATTGATCATATTAAATCTTTAGATCAGGAAACACAAAACGACATAACTAAAAATATTGCCATAATGTTGGACTTCATCAAATTGAGAGCTAATAAATTTAAAGTTATTTTGCAGGATCGTCCTAAAAAAGAAGTTCACACTGAATATTTTATTACCACTTTTAAGAATAAGTCATTTGAAAATATACCTTTCAATTTAATGCTCAATCAGTTAAATGATTTGATACCAATAGCTAACATCAACATCAAGCTTACTTATCGTTTTGTACGTACTAATGGAAGAAAGCTTGTAACTACAACCATAATACAAGATAATGTAAGAATACATCTCTATATAATTCAACAGTATGTACTTGCCATGACAGTATTCATAAAGATTTCTACCACAATCATATCATCACAGGTAATCTTGCAATAATAGAGGATCTACGATTGAGAAATATGCTTAAAGGTGGTATTAAATTTCGTAACCAAGAATACAACCTTGTCAAAGAGGAATTTAATCAAGATCTTGACATATTCATTTATAAAATGTCAATTGAATATAATTTATCACTCAACGCCTTCGATGAATGGAAACATCACATACTCAATGGATTTCTATCTCATTATTATTAAAAGTTGAACTAATATCCAAATCATCAGTTCCAAGTACTATTAAAGATGTTCAAGAAAGATTCGTAATTACTTATACAGACAAAGTGGTTTCAATTACGCCTACACTTGCAAAAAATATTATCTTGATACCTTTCAGAACTGTTATTCGGATTCTACTATGTTGTTGTTGAAACCCAGACCGTCCGACCTACCAGAAAGGTGTAAGGTAACTGTTTGGACGGTCGGGAAGTGCCACCCAATTTAGACCGGAACCCACTGGGGGAGGCATCCACAGGGACCGTACCCTCCTTCCCCTACCACCAACCTCTCGGAGGATTCTACTATGTATAAACCTTTATCATATACTAAGGCTGTAATGTCTAACAAAATCAAAGAATTGTATAAACGCATTGGCATCAATTTAAAATCTGTTTCATTTCCATATATATCTGGTCCTCATTCCGAAACTGCATAAAATACCAGTGGGGTTTCGTACTGTAACAGTGGGTTGCAGTTCTTACTGAACCTTGGCTAACAAGAAACTTTTACATATCCTTAAACCTGTAGTTGGTGCATTATTACAACACAATTCCATTATGATAAAGAACAGTTATGACATCATAAAACGTCTTAAATTCTGTAATAAAGAAATACGATTTACTAACTACGACTTCCGAGACCTTTTCAATAATATAGAACTTTCCGAATTATTTGAGATACTTCTTGTGGTACATGAAGAACATAATCTAAAGAATGTCATTACTTATCGTAGATATATAGATCTTATACGATTAGTATTATATGAAAATGTACTTTATAATGGCAATAAATTTTACCAACAAATTAAGGGAATCCCTATGGGGGGATGCTCCTCTATATTAGCAGACATATATATGTCTTTCTTTGAAAGGGGCAATCACATATTACAAGAATTGCCATATTTTAGATATGTGGACGATGTGCTTTTGGGACATTATATGCATTCTCCTGAGTTTGATTTCAGCTTCTATCCCCAAGAATTAGAACTAATCAAAAACACCAATACTAAGAAGGACGAAGTAAATTTTCTAGATATCACCATCAAATACAACAGAATAAAAAGAATTTATACTATATTGTACGATAAACAAGAAGGTTACAATATGAAAATTAATCAAATCATTGACTGGAAATCAAATTTAACAAAAAATATATTCCGAAACATCATCATGGGACATCTTAAAAGAAATCTCAACAACAATACATTCAAAAAAGATTGTATTAATTGTAACAGAATAATCATTTATGAAGCATACAAAAAGAATTAACCGATTAATTTCCTTAAGCACTATTATAATTCCTTATTTAACAAAAATGAAGAAGACAACTCCTTTAAACGTGACATGGGTAATATGACATCATATAACAAAGGATCTTGATTTACGCATGCGCTAATGAGATGTACATAAAGGCGTTTTCCTGTATTAGTCTGGTTCAAAATGGGTATCTCTTCGACGTTTCTCCATATCTGTGTTTCTTGTCTGTCTTCATTCGGGTGCCTTCAATTTACACATACACGGGGAACTTGTCATTGTTTTGCATTGGTTCCGTGAGCATTGCCTAGGCGAAAAAGCAGTCGCCATCCCCCTCTGCCATTTTTATGCAATATATCTGGCATTTCCCACTCCACATTTCTTTTCGTTTTATCTGATGTCATCTACTTCGGAAAATAGAGCTGCATTGCGCCTATTCCTTAGTAAAAATCCTGTATATATATTTGGTGTATAACTGTATGATCTGTTTTATACTTTAATATGTTTGGTATTGTAATTGTCATATATTGTTTTATATATATATATATACCGTAGCATTCTTAAAAAATTAAGGATACTTTGCGAATATGCAAATGTAAAAAATGAGTAAATAGGAATGGCAATGCAAAATACATTCTTTTATCGATTCCATACCATTGATTTTTGATGATTTTCTTTGACTTGATGATTCAAAATTTGTATTTTTTTCCATTTGCTTGAAGATTTACTGATTTATACTTTTATTTTGTAAGCTTGTTAGAAAGTTAGGTTTTTCTAGTTACAGTTTCTCACTTTTCTTTCATTGGACTTTCAAACTTTATAAATATATATATATATATATATATATATATATAGATAGATATATATATAATCTGTGTGTGTTTTACATATCTTCTTTTAGTTTATGTTAAGAGCAAGCAAAAACTATTTCAGAAGGAAAAAATAAAATATCTGGAATGCGAGTCTCCATTCGACTTTCTCATATATTCATATTCCATATTATTTTTGTTTACTTCTACCACGATCATCATAATAAAAAGTTTCTGTTTCCTATTTGCTTTCCCTCCCAAGCCTTTTAACATTTTCATTCTTTTAAAACATTTTTACTTTCCCTGCAATACATGGTAATGTATAGGGAAAGTATTGGAATCATGCTGAAAATCGCAACTTGAGTTTTCGACCGATCTACACGTTTTGACACCTCTAGAATACGAAAAACTATTTTTAGCGTGACGTCTGTGTGTGTGTGTCTGTCTGTGCAATGTATGTATCCACTCTAACTTGAAAACTAATGGACCAAATTTCATAACATTTGGTAGGTGTCGCGTGGGTTTCCCCACACGCCAGGTTTGGGCGCGATAAATACAAATAATGTGCATTGAACATTAATTAAAGGCTGTCGTGTCGTATAGTATTATCTGAAAATCATGAAGTAATTAAAAGATTTGGAAATGAGGACACCGATTTGATTTAAAATAACAAATAACAATTTATTTACAGAATTAATATTAAACATAAAAAAAGGTTTTGAAGTATTCGGATCTCTCATCCGACCAAACTAATCTGGACTCATCGCTATCAATGCATATACTTTCTAATTGATCTTTCACTAAACATATTCATACATTATCACAAAGTCAAATTATAATACAAGGTAGATTATCATTTCAATACCTAACACAATTATACTTAAAGATTATCCCTTCCCAATTCAAAATGTTATACAAGTACAAAAATCCCACAAAAAGTTATTTGACACTGCATTATTATAATGCCACTTGTGGAGCTTATATATATACGCACCTGGCTTTTGCCATAATGCAAAAACATCAATATCCTCATATAGAGAGAATTAAAAAGGAGGAAGAGAGAGAGAAGATCAAATCTGAGTAACGTACGAAGCCAAATGCCTACCTTCTGCTCTTGGCCCAGCGGGCTCTCGTGCGGGGAATATCGGAGACCAAGGGAAATCTCGCTCCGGCGAATTTTTACAACTTCACTCTACAAACTCTCAAGAAGCTCTTCCGAATTCAATTTTAAAATCCCCTCTCTCGAAAAAACACCAAGTCAAACTCTCCTCCCTCTTTTACCTGATTTGTTCAGAGGTTTAAGCCCCCTTAATATTATTGGAAGATATCATGTTTCTCATTTTCCAGTGGCCAGATCATGACAGAGGGCTTGGTTAGAGGCCTCTGAATTATTGCTGCAGCTGGTCGAGGTCCCACGCTCAGGAGTGACACCTGCGCCCGGGTGCGCCCCGACGATCGCTTACCACCCGTGGAGCGACCTTCCATCTTGAATGTGCACCCCATTGGCATGGAGTCCGAGTCCAGTATCCGTCTCCGATGCAGGTGGCCAAAGGGGAACCTTATGCATATTTTGAAAGAACTAGGGACCGTCCTATGCAGGTCGCCTTCCTCTCCATATTTCACAATGTTACATATTTTGAAAAACACTATGTAACAATAGGTAAGTCACTTGTGTATGCCCTGGTGCTGATTGGTAGATATGATTTGGGTTAAAAGAACGCGCCTTTTTTGAGAAAGGGCCGGCAAAAATTGTTTGTGTCTACTCTAGCTGAAAAACTAATAGATCAAATTTTACAAAACTTGGTGGATAAGTCCCTTGTGGATTAACCTGGTGCTGATTATATTTTGGTACAATTCAGAAAGAAGAAATCTGCTCGTTCTTGCGAAATGCCCCTTCAAATATCGTCAGAATGTAAAATAAAAGATGCTTGTTTTATACGTAATTTTTGACGACTAAAGAATAAGAATAAGACATAAAACAAATCCCATTACTCTAGGACTGGCCGTTCTCCAGAAATTTTATTTTTTTCGCATGTTCGCCAACCACTTTTAAAAATAGGTTCAGTTATCAATGAAAATGAAAATAGAAATAAAATGGCAAATTCAATGTAATATAAAATCATTTTGTGCAATTAAATTCAATTTAACGAATTACTGAGGAAATAAAGAGAACGTGAATATGAGTCTGCGGGGAAAGTGATGTGCTGTCCCCATCAGATTTTTACTTTCTCTGCAATACATTGTAATGTATAGGGAAAGTATTGGAATCATGTCGAAAATCGCAACTCGAGTTTTCTACCGATCTACACGTTTTGACACCTCTAGAATACGAAAAACTATTTTTAGCTTGACGTCTGTGTGTGTGTGTGTCTGTCTGTGCAATGTATGTATTCACTCTAACACAGAAACTGATGGACCGAATTTCATAAAATTTGGCAGGTACGTCACTTGGGTGTGACCCTGGTTCTGATTAGTTTTTAGTACGATTCGGAAAAACAGAATCCGCCTTTTTTGGCGAAATGGCCTTCAAAAATTTCATGTATCCACTCTAGCTAAAATACCAATTGACCAAATTCGGTAGATAAGTTACTTGGAGACAGCAGTGCAGACCTGGCCTACCTCTCGGTTTTACAGAATTAATTCCGCACCCCTGAAGACTTGTGGACCCACATGTTTAGCGTGATCGTACTCCGCGTGAACACGGCGGCAGATTTTTCTTTTTCCAGCGGAGGGAATCGAACCCGGGTCTACCGAGTGCAATTCCCGCGCGCTGACCAGTGAGCTACCGTGCCCGTAGATAAGTTACTTGGGGGATACTCTGGTGCTGATTAGATTTTGATACGATTCGGAAAATGAAAACCTGCCTTACTTTACGAAATGACCAGCAAAAATCGCCAAAATCTAATAAAACGTCTACGATTATACTCAAATATATCAATTAAATGCTTGTTTTATACGTAATGTTTGACGAGGGAAAAAATAAGACCAACTCCATTATTCCAGGACTAACCATTCTCGAGAAATTTGAGATTTACTGCATTTTTGTTACGCCGCTTTGGAAAAATGGTCAAGTACCAAATAAAAACAAAAATTGAATTAAAAATGCAACTTTAATGTTATTTTGTGCAGTTAAACTCAATTTGATGAATTATTAAAGAAATAAAGATAAAATGAATTCGAGTCTGTAGCGAAAGTCATGTGCTGTCCACATCAGATTTTTACTTTCCCTGCAATACATGTTATTGTATGAGGAAATGCCGCCAATGTAACCACCTTGGCCGGTTTTTATTATAAAAAAAAAATTCTTATACATGTTATTGTATAAGGAAATCATTGGAATCATGGCGAAAATAGCAACTCGAGTTTTCGGCTGATCTACACGTTTCGGGACCTCTAGAACACGAAAAAACTATTTTTAGAATGACGTCCGTGTATGTGTCAGTCTCTCTGGTCAATGTATGTATCCACTCTGACTCGAAAACTAATAAAACAAATTTCACAAAATTGGGTACAAAAGCCACTTGTGGGTTTCCCTGGTGCTGATTAAATTTTAGTATGATTCGGTAAAAAAAGAAATCCGCTTTTTTCTTTTTTTGCTAAATGGCCGGCAAAAATCGTATGTAACCACTCTAGCTAACAAACTAGTTGGCCAAATCGCACCAAATTTGATAGATATGTCTGTTTGTGGGATATTGTTGTGCTCGTTAGATTTTTATACGATTCGGAAATACAAAATCTGCCTTTTTTTGCGAAATGGTCCGCTAAACTAAAATATCCGATCTAAAATAAAATGCTCAAATATATCAAGTAAATATTCGTTTTATACGCATTTTTTGACTTCAAAAGGAATAAGATCAACCTCGTTACTCTAAGACGGACCATTCTCGAGATATTTAAAGTTTTAATTTTGAGGAACTGAAGAGGTTTCTTACGGTAGTTAAAAACAAATTTTTTAAAACTTATTAATTAAGTCCCTTGATGGTTATCCTGATGCTAGTTAGGTTTTGATGATTCGGTAAACTATAACCGACTCTCTTCTGCGAAATGACTCGCAAAGATTGTGGAAATCTGAAATAAATGACTAAAATTGTTGAAATATATTCATTAAGTACTCATTCCGCAGGTAAACTTTGACAACTAAGTGAATAAGACTGACTGCATGACTGTAGGATGAACCATTTTCGAGATATTTTAAGTTTTTGGAAATTTCGAGGACCTGAAGAATTTAAAGTGAATTAAGTTGCCAAATGAAACGAAGGTGCAATAAAAAGGCAAATTAGATATAATACCGGAAAACTATCCATATTATTTCCTGCAATTAAACTCAATTTAATGCATAATGAAATAAAAAATGACAAAATGAATTTGAATTTGCAGGGAAACTCATGTACACATCAAATTTTTAAAAATTAGTAACAGGTTTCTCCTGCTGACGAAATAGAAACATTTGGCTGATTTACGTTAATGTATGATATTTTAACACTTATTCCATCCATAGCATACTTTTTTCTTTAAACTCAAACTGTCAGACTCACCCAAAAGTGAAAGGTAGCGGTTCGAACAGCCGGGATAGTGCTACCCAATTTAGACTGGAATCCAGTGGGACGACATCCACAGGGACCATACCCTCCTTCTCCAGACAGTAACCCCTCGAAGGTCGAAGGAATTTCGAACCCACAGGTTTAACGTGCCCGTATTTCGCGTAGAAACGAGGGTAGTTTGGGAAGCGATGGGAGACTTTTATTATTTTCCCTGCAATACATGGTAATGCATAGGGAAAGTACTGCAATCAAGTCGATAATCGCATAGGTAAAGTATTGGTAATGCATAGGTAAAGTATTGGTAATGCATAGGTAAAGTATTGCAATTATGTCGATAATCGCATAGGTAAAGAATTGGTAATGAATGCATAGGTAAAGTATTGGTATCATATCGATAATCGCATAGGTAAAGTATTGGTAATGCATAGGTAAAGTATTGGAATCATGTCGATAATTGCATAGGTAATACATAGGTAAAGTATTAAAATCATGTCGATAATCGCAACTCGAGGTTTCGGATCTACACGTTTTGGAACCTCTAGAATACGAAAACACTATTTTTAGCTTGACGTCTGTGTCTGTGTCTGTCTGTGCAATCTTTGTATCGACTCTAACTCAAAAACTAATGGACCAAATTTCATAACATTTTATAAGTAAATACCTTGTGGGTGACCCTGGTACTGATTAGATTTTTGTACGATTCGGGTTAAATGAACCTGTCTTTTAAGCGAAGTGACCCGCAAAAATTATATGTATCTGTGATACCTCTGTGTCTATCCATCTATGCGTCCATGTGTTTGTCTGTGCAATGGAAGTAGCTCCCGAACTAATAGACCAAATTTCGCAAAATTTGGTAGATCAGTCACTTGTGGATTACCCTCGTGCTGATTAGATTTTGGTACTATTCGGGAAAAAAGAACCTGTCTTTTTTTGCGAAACGGCCCGCAAAAATTGTCAAGATCTAAAATAAAATACTACAAATATATCAATTAAATGCATGTTTTATACGCAATTTTTGACACCAAAAATAATAATAAGACCAACCTGATTACTCTAAGATGAACCATTGTCGAGATATTCAAGATTTTTAATTTTGTGGGAATGAAGACGTTTTTCACTGATAAAACTATTTAATGAAATTTCTTGAAACTTAGTAGTTACGTCTCTTGAGGTTTATTCGGATACTGATTAGGATTTGGGATGATTCGTAAAAATATAACCGACTCTTTTTTATGAAATTGCCAACAAAGATCCTGAAAATGTAAAATGAATGACTAAAATTACTGAAACATATTAATTATATATATAAGTACTTGTTCTTCATATAATTTTTGACAGCCCTGCAAACAGACTGACCGCATGACTCTATAATGAACCGTTCTAGAGACATTTTAGATTTTGATGATTAGGAAGAGCTAATAAAGACTTTAAAGTGCATTAAGTTACGGCTTGAGTAAAAGAAAAAAATGTTATATAAATTCGAGGTGCCTTGACCAAGAGAATCTGATTATATTATCAAAAGGTGGTATGGTCCTTTGAGAAATTCGAGTTTGTGCAAAGTTTAATGTAAAAATGAAGCAAGGTTAAGGGAAGGAACACGGGTTTGGGCCCCGACGGAAAGTGCTAAATCTTATTCTTCAGTGAAAGCAACTGCTCAAAATAGAATTCTTTTAAATATTCTGATAAAATTTATTATAAAGTATATTAACATTACATTACATTCTACGCCGGCTCTACAGCCGCGAGGTTTAATCTTTTACTTACGGGTGGGACAGCGTCCATCCCAAACGAAGAACCTCCCAAAAAGACATGCATTCGACATACCCTATCCCAAACAGTTCGATCTCCCGTTGCAGGCATTGGCGTCCGTGGACTCTACAAACATATCTCCCCCACCATCAGGGAACTGCGGCCGCGGGTATGTTAAATACCTGTTTTTTTCGGAGGTTCATCGTTTGGGATGGACGCTGTCCCACCCGTAAGCCAAAGGTTAAATTTGATCCTATTACGCTTGCAGAATCTCCCATTGCCTGGGAAGCTCTTGATTGATCCTTCCAACCGAAACTCGTAATAGGCTGTTATAAACAGGAAACTCACAGTAAAATGCAAATTAAAGATAGGATAGCTAGAAGGTTATCGAGACCTCACTAAGGTAAGAAAATTTTATATATTAGGAGCAAAGGTTATTCTACGGAACTATGAATCTGAAATTTTGTGAGAAAAGTGGACGTACATTTTAGGAAAAGTCTATAAACTTCAAATTTCGTGCTTTCTACTGGCAAAGTATCTCTTAAAATGTTATTTTTAAATTGGAGACTATGTGTGTGTAGGTGTGTGTGTGTGTATGGGGGAGGGGATTTACATTTCAGGAGCGAAGGATGAATTTATGAAAATGGAAATTTGCAAACTCGTATGAGGAGCGATTGTCGGACATGTTATTTGAGGAAAATATAAATGTGCCAAATTTCTAATAATTTGGTAGCAAAATCGAGTTACATTTTACTACTACACATGAGAAAACTGTAGAGAAAATATGGATTCTCAGAGCTAATGATAAAATTTGGAGAAACAAATCACATTTTATATAATGAACGCAAAGGAGAATTTTCGTGAAACATACAAAAACACTTATTTTTACTTTCCTTATATACATAATGTATAAGGAAAGTATTGTGACGGGGTCGAAAATTCGAATTCGAGTTTTCGACGGGAGAGCACGTTTCAAGCATCCCTGATCACGAATCAAACATTTTTGAAGTGATGTCTGTGTGTGTGTGTGTGTGTGAAAGTATGTGTGTGTGTGTGTGTGTTTGTGTGTGTCAGTGAGTCTGTGGAGACGATAACTGACGAACGAATGGACCGATTCGAACAAAATTTGGTACAAAAATCACAATCTTTAAGCACTGGAAGCCTATTGTTTTTATACACAATCGAATGTTCAGAACCCCCCTAAATTTTCGAATGAAATTTTGAAAAAATCGTCAAAAAATCAAAATTGCTAATAAAGTTACACAAATAGACATTTCTTATGTAATTTTTCATTAGAAAACGATTGACACAAATTTTAGAACATTAATATGAACCGTTCTCGAGATATTGCACATTTTTCAAAAACATTATCAAAAAGTCATATAAAATAAAAAAAAAATATTTCCTATTGAGAAACATGTTTGTTCACTTTTCATATGTAATACCATGCGATAAATTGGGTGACATCATTCTCGTGGATCTAGATCGTTCCATTCATGAAAAAAGATACTTTAAGTAATACTTTTGTATTTGAACGCCAATAGTCATTTATCTGCTGTAAGAATAACTTACTTCTCCGTCCATAAATTTTGGCGAGATTTTGGTGACGAATTTGGCGGAATGTCGCCAACTCGGCGAATTTTTGAAATGTTGCCAAATTAACGAAAATATTGCCAAATGGATGAAAATGACGCTAAATCAATGAAAATGACGACTAATTGTCGAAAATTCAATATTTTGGAAAAAATATTAGTATCTACTATAAGAAAAACCTATTTTTTTTACTGTAAAAGAAGTAAATTCATTACATTATATAAGGAAAGTCATGTGGTGCCCACATCAGATTTTTTAATCTTTTAATAACGAAATATTTTTTTCAAATATTCCTTTCTTTACAAATTTCTCACGATCAGGTAAGCAGATGATGAAAATTTGAACGCTAATGAAACTCTAGGTCAAACCCTAGAGCTAACATATTTGACGGGCGCATCTTCCGGCTTCTTTAAGAACTATCAGGCACTCGCTTGGAACATTAAGGTTGCTACTGTGTCGATGTTGCAGTAACTTCAGTTACCGCCAATAAAGCTTCTACGATGCACTTGCAGAATCTATGCGCAACTTCCAAAGGGGCCACGTCATAGGACTGTCGACAGCAGGTTGGTCGTTTAAACGAATCGCCCGTCATCTGGGTTGCACTGATGCTGCCGTAACACGCTGCTGGCACCAGTGATTGTTTGGAGGTGCGCATAGACCCAACGAAGACTTTGGTTGGCACAGAAGGACGATTGATAGATAGGCTGATAGTGGGACAAGTCAGAATTAATCCTACAGATTCGCTATCGACCATCCAACGAAATGCAGCGTATGGCGTCCGGACGCCAATGCCTGCAAAGGGGGATCGAACTGTTTGGGATAGGGTATGTCAGATATCTGTCTTTTTGAGAGGTTCTTGCGATGGACGCTGTCCCACCCGTAAGCAAAAGGTTAATAATTCACTAAATTGAGTTTAATTGCACTAAATAACACGAATAATTTTTTGAAATTACACTTTTTATCCAGCTTTCATTTTCATTTATTAATTAAACTTTTTCTCAAATCCGGGGTAGCAAAAAAACAAAACAAAAAAAACCCAATAAAACTAATATATTGCATGCACGGCTAGCCCTAGAAATATGGGGTTTGTCTTATTCTTTTAAACTTAAAAAATTAAAATAGGCAAAACAGGCATTTGATTGATATATTTGAGCATACGTTGCCCTTCATTTCAGATTTTTGCGATTTTTGCGAGCCATTTCGTAAAAAAAGACAGGTTCTTCTTTTTAGAATCGTACTAAAATATAATCAGCACCAGGATATCCCACAAGTGCCCCCAATACACCAAATTTTGTGAAATTGGGTCAATCAGTTTTTTAGTTAGAGTGGATACAGACAATTTTTAAGGATCATTAGTAGATAAGAAAGGGGCGTTCTGCTGCGAAGGAGGTATGCGAGGTATGAGGTATGAGGTAGGGCCGCCATCTTGGATTTTCGTAATCCTGGACGGGGGTGTAAAAGGGGGGGAGAATGAAAAAAGGTGGGGGTAAAAATTTTTCGAAACTTTTTTCTGGGTGGCAACGATGCCGTAGTCTTGTACGAGGGGTTCAGGGGGAAATAAATTTTTTGGATTGAGATTTTTTCTAAGTATGGGATAAACTTTTTTCGAGGTGGCAACACCTGCGAAGGAGGTATGAAACCATCAGCGCCCCCTAGCGGTAGAAAGGAGAATTAAAATTAGGATTTTTCTGATAATTGGGATTTTTTTTTTTATTTTTCTAAATGAATTAATTAAGTACGAAATATGCGCATTTTTTTTTTTCTTTTTTCTAAATGAATGAAAGGTGTTAATGAGGATAATGAAATAAAGTGATTAAGTATATCAAGTTCTATGTTATTGCATGCTAGGAGCGTACCAATATCCCTCCGCCAAGGACATGTTAAGGGTATACCAGCGATATACCAAGGGGTATGCTGAAGGCATGCTAAGGTCCTTACAATACCCCTCCGCCTAAGAAAAGAGTGCTTTTCCTATTCGTAGGTTAAGGGATATACCAAGGAGTATGCTGAAGACATGCTAAGGTCCTTACACTATCCCTCCCCTATATCGTGATTACGAAGTGAACTGCGAGAATCTTGTAGCGTGAGATACTTGAAAATCTTGTAGGGTGTGGGGGTATGCCAAGAGCATCGAACATTTCTGTACTTACTTGAATTTTACACGTTTGTAATTTTTTTTTCAAAAAATGTGGTAATGGGAAAAATTAACATTTTGTTAAAATGTTCCAAAACCGTAAAAAAGTAACAAAAAATGTGGTAATGGGCAAAATTAACATTTTGCGTCTTTTTTTTGAAAATGTTAATTTCTCTATGGGAATTAACATGGGTTTTCACACTTTTGTCATTTTTTTTCCAAAAATGTGGTAATGGGAAAAATTAACTTTTTGCACAAAATGTCTCAAAAACGTAAAAAAGTAACAAAAAATGTGATAATGGGCAAAATTAACATTTTGCGATTTTTTTCAAAATTTCAATTTCTCTATGGGAATTAACATGGGTTTTCGCACTTTTGTAATTTTTTTACAAAAAAATGTGCGTTTTTACAAAAATGTCACTAAAAATGTGGTAATGGACAAAATTAACATTTCGCACAAAATGTTGCAAAAACGTAAAAAAACAACAAAAATGTGTTTTTTTTGCAAAAATGTGATAAAAAAGCGAGTTTTCAAAGTAGCAGAATCTCGAGAATCTCGGGGGTTTAAGGGGTGTGTTTCCCCAACCCTTTCGATCTTGGAGTTAAAAATGTGTATACTACAATAGGGGGTTGCTTTATACCAACATGGTTTAATATGGGTGTTATTTTATGCATGTGTATACTACCATAGGAGTTTCTTTATACCAACATAGTTTAATACGTGTGTTATTTTACAAGTGTACTACTAGCATAGGCTACCATAGGGGTATCTTTTAATCTTAACATGTTTTAAAAACCGCAGAGTGCATTAAATCACGATAACAGATCTACCCCTCCCCACCTCTCGTAAATGTGGATAGTTACATCGTATGGTCAGTGCGGGAAAGATGGGGATACTGCTAACAGAGTGGTACCAGGCTATAACTTGAGGCTATATGTTGACTTGGGTTGGGCCGACTGAACGGCCCTCGCTGCTATTGTTAGCATCTGTGGTGGGGGAGAGTTTTTAACGGATGCTTGTGTTGGGCCATCGCGAAATGCTATTCTCTGCTGGGAGAGGCTCTTGAAGTTCTTATGTTTCTACATTTCCGTTTAAATATGTTTTTTACCAAGTTGTTAAAGTACCTGAAACAAATATTTTGTACACTTACATTTTAAATATGTTTTTTTACCAAGTGTTTATTTTCGTTTAAATATATTTTTTACCAAGTGCTTATTAAATTCTTATTTCCATTTCCTAATAATACCTGAAAAAGAAAATCCTGGATAGCTGAAACAAAGATGTATACCATGCGTTTTGCATTTCCACTTAAATGTCTTGATGTTACCTGAAATACCTGAAAAAGAAATATTTTTACCAAGTTTTTACGAATACCTGAAAGGGGTGTATCTGTAGTTTCCAAGAAAAAGGCAAAGTTAAGAAAAAACACATTTATTAAAAAATAAATAAATATTTACATATATATATATATATACATTATTCTTCTTCTTCTTTTACACATAGATTTTGAATAGTTTGAAAAAGTTCGGTAATATGAATGACTTGAAAAAAGTCATGGATAAACACCAGTTCTCCAAAATCAGGGTTATTCAAATTGTCTCTGGTAAATAGGTAGGCGACATGAAACCAATCCAAAGCATACAGAGCCTGTTGTCCGTATTGTAGGTATTTATCTAGTTCGGTAAAAGAAACACAATCGTGGCTCGATGCGTCGTCGTACCCAGCTGTACAGGCAAAACATTCAAAAAGTTCAGATATTTTTTCCATTAAACAGTTTTTTAAATGAATGCATAAAGCAGATCGAAGTTCATAAAATCCTCGAGGGTTATCAGGATCACCATTGGAAACACTGACTGACACTGAATAGCTGTTAAGTTCTCGTTTCACGAAATAATCCAAAGTATTGGAAATGACACTGGCTTGGACTTGAATGTTAATAGCATCGATGTAATCACACAATTGCAGAGTTTCAGGTAGAGTTAGAACCACATATTCTGGAACGAACTGGAAGGAGGAGTCTTTCTTTCGAAACATACGCTGGAATGTCAGTTTGGGTTCTCCTTGTAGTGTATGCCGGGATATACAGAGATCTCTTTGTATGATATGCAGCATATCGTCTTTCAGGAGATTGACTAGGGATCTTAACTCGGTCAGAAGAGCAAACCATACGGTGGTGGAGAGGGAAACACCTTCCTTTGTAGGTTTCAGACTCCCATCAGCATCTGTTGTAAATTTACGAATATGTATCCGTGTTTGTCCAATAAAATAAACAACACTGGCAAAAATATCGCCACCCAGATGAAACAAAGTAGGAGGCAATGAATCCAATGTGATACGCTGAGAACAGACTCTCTTTGCTAAGTCATCCGTAGCATTCGACAAAGTACGTTTGCAAGACATGGTTAACAGCGACGACCTCTCTCTATGAGTATCTAGCAGAAAGTAAAGAGTCCTTGCGAAAACACTCGCCAAAAGATATGTTGAAATCTCGCCAAAAAACTAGTAGGACCTGTTTAAAATCGCCAAAAAGTGGTACAGCGGGTTAAAAAATTAGCCAATGCAGGTTACTCCCCTCTGTAAAAGGCGCCAAGGGTGTGTGACGTAGTCAGACAATGACGTCATCCGCTTCATGTTCATTCTTGAATGGTGCTTGTATTGCAGGGGTAGTTTCCATAGGGTTTGGTTCTATAACACTATCTCGTGGTGTATGAAATATGAGCTTATGGTTTATCAAGTATTCATGAAGTCTAAATCCCATACCACATTCGGAGCATGTGTTGGATTCTAAATGGATGGGCATATGTCTTTTAAGGCTACTAGATTGAGTATACTGCTTTCCACATACTTTGCAGTCATAAGTTTTAGTCGAAGGTGGGTCGTAATGAATTTTTTTAACATGCTGACTTACATATTTAGAATGGTTGAACGCCTTACCGCATACTCCACACTTATAATATCTGATGGAGTCCACTTTAGAATGTTCCTTGATGTGCAGTGTTAAATCTTGTACTCTGTTGAAGCCCATGTAGCACTCCCCACAGCCGAAGGATATTATGTCTTTATGAACCATTATATGCTGACTAAGAGACCACATCTTCTTATACACTTTTCCACAGGTGGCGCATGCCTATAAAAGATGAAAGACAGGAACTTAGTATAATTGATATATAAATTAGCTTTAACAATTTATTACATAACACCTCACTCATTATAAATGATATAGAATAATATAATTTTAACACATTCTAAAAAAAAAAAGCAAGACTTTATAAAATTACTTAATAGAAATATGTTAAAAAGCAAATACTTACATATTTATTCTTGTCTAGGGTTATATAATCAGCATCATCATCCTCATCAGTAGTATTTGATACAACATCCATAGAAGAACAAGAAAAATCGTTAAAGCCGAAATCCCAAGAAGTCATGATAGCAATTGATAGAAATAATGCAACTTGGTAGGATAGAATCTAACGAGCAAAGTAACTCATCTTAAACGCAATCCCCCACACCAGTGTTTCGCTCCTCCCACATGCTGACGTAACAAACCTGCTCTACCAATCCCCTGCAACCCGCTTCTCACGCGTGCGTGACCCCCGCTCCACAAGAACGGGCATGTTCAGTGACGTCACTGAAACTTGTTTCGTATGGGTAGTATGCAATGGTAGTATACAATACCAACACACACTTAGTTAAGAGAATGAAAACAATACACAGGTGATTATGAATGGAAACACTACACAGGTAATTATAATCAATCATTATTTTATTCATTATTATTCATAATTATCCCATTTTAAATAACGGGATGTTACAGGTTCTGCCTTAGGTGGAGTAGGAGTATAAGGCTGATTATACAAATTTTTGTTTTTTACAAAGTGAGTAGGTATATTCAGTTCATCTAAAGCTGTTAAAAACACTTGTTGTCCTGTTACAGTTCTTTTCTTTTGTCCAAATATCAGATTAAATAAATCTCCAATATTAGTCTTTGGAATCCACTGTTGATGATGGGAAATATGTCCTTTTTCTTTGAAAAAGGACATATCCATGAAAGAATGTCGGGATGGCCTTTTATAATATCCAATAAATTGCTGGCATAGTTTCTCATGGTTCGGGGAACACTGTTTAAAATAATATCTTCATATCTTGAGATGTTCTGCTTTGGTAGGGCATCTTCGGATATTTTCATCTCTGTATCCATATCTGTATCCATATTCTCGAGAAGGCCTTTGTACGATACTTGTGTATTGAGAAGATCTTTGTACGATACTTGCGTATTCAGAAGAGGTTCCTTGTGAGACACTCGTATCCGTGTGTTGAAAGAATCCATCTTTATTTTCTTTTGTAAAAGTTCATAATAAAGTTTCACTTTATCATCTTCACTCAGGGAACTGTTGAGAATACGAGCCATTTCCTTATCGAAATGGGTTCTATACTTTTCTGTAGCAACATGTTTAGACAAAGAGTCTTCAGGAACCAAGGCATACTTTTTAGCGTGTTCCATTGAAAAGGGTTGTAATCACACTGAGGGCTGCTGGGATGAGTAAGTTCAGAAAACCGCCTTTCTGAATAATAAGCTTGCGTTTCAGGTACAGTGGCTTACGCTTGTCTGCCAATTCTCGTAAAACAGTCTTGTGCTCTCGAAGTTTGCTCTTTTGGTGCTTCGTGAGTGGGATATTACCTCTTAATGTATTCAGGCTACACTCACAGATGGCTTTTATACAGGAACGAGGAATCTTTTTTAACAAGTTCTTTCGTAGTTTGCTAGGGCATAAATGAAGCAGCCGTAATTGCTTCTGTTGTTGCTTGCTGAGTGTCATCTTCACAACTGAGAGAATACTGCGCATGCGTATTCATTTATCCATTTCGAAAAAGGTTTAATGTCTCAGTTTATACACATATTGTGTCTGACCTGGTAAAATCGAGGTGCGCAAACGCATCTCTTCTGGAGTCTCACTGCGCAGGTCTATAAACAAATAAGAATAAGGTTCTCGAGTAGCATCTTCGTACACTTCTTGGAAGAAAGGCAGGTGTCTGGGAAACAGTTGTTTTCCCAAATGCATGATTTGGCTCATATCTCTTCGATTCTTGCAAAGTAGTAGATAATGAGCATTCAGAGTAATTTCACGCATTTCTTTCCCTTTATGAAAAAAATTTTGCGTAATAAACACCACACTTAGATTTAAATGATGACTTCCTCTGGTAAACAGATGGGTTAATCGTTTATCGTTACCACATTCACTCATTAAATCGTCTATAATAAAGAGAGTATTTAATCCCAGATACTCTTGATAGTTTTTAGGCAATCCTTCCACAAACATAACGTTTGGGATTTCATCGTATAAAGGTTGGTGGATGCCATAGAACCACACGATTTTGTCCGGAGGAGGCGAAAACATATCCCGCCTGTGTTTAATCATATCCCGCACAAAAAAACTCTTCCCACATCCTGTGGGACCCGAAATAACCATAGTAAAGGGGTGTTGTAAGGATGGGAACTCCATCGTAAATAACAAGAACAGTATGTTGACATCCATATTTATTGGTAAAAAGGTGCACTTATGTGAAAGCGCTTGGTTACAAAGTTATATACATTAACATCATTACATACATCGTGGGGTACAAAGGGTAATAAAAAGTCTTTCAAAGAAGATCCGCGACATCTTGAATACAAATAATAGATACAATAGTGTCCACAAACAGCTGTTACATTGCTTTGTAGAGGCATGGGGCTGTACTCTTGGTGCTGGAACGTAGAAACAAAGTCCGAGAGGGGTCCTTTAAAGGCTGTAGGTGGGTGTCCATAAGAATCAAAGAATTCTATCGAGTCTTTATCTTGCATGTAGAAGGCTACCCAATGGCTTCCTGGATCGGTCGAAGCGTCCACGTTGGCAACCAAACAGGCTGGGAATGTCACAATGTCTTGGGGTAGTAAATCACTCGGAAAAACGCCCAGAAATGCGTTCTTGGTTATAGGATTCTTGGAGAGGGCTTTATCCAGTTGCTGGCTTTCCATGATTAATTGGCAAAATCACACAAAATATGTCTAGACTTGTTAATTTCAACCACGTTTTCAAATTCAGCATACAGTAGAATGGAGATGGTTTCCTTCAAAGCTTCCGAAAACTTGATTTCCAATCGTAAATTTCCCTGGTGTTGTAGATTCATATGAGGGCCATCGCACATGTCAGGTGATAAATCAAATGCGTACAAGGTAAATCCTTTTGCAAATTCGTCTCGGGTCAGATGAATTCCTTTGTCTTGGTTAAATCCAGGGAATAAGGTATGATAGGCACGGATATAGTTGTTTTGGTTAAAGTTCAATTCCAAGGGCCTGCTGGGTACTGGAAGTCCATCCACGTAGACACATAGAAAATTCACGTTGTAATGGCCTAGCAGGAAAGGGTTAGAATCATACTGTCCATTCATACCCGCATTGTTTAAACAGGCAACGACCACTCTTTTGGGCATCACACCTAAAAAGGCATTATCCTGCATAAAAGACCAACTGCCTTTAGAAACAGAATACGTCTTACACAGAACGCGGTCAATGGGATACTTGGCCGTGTGCTTCTCCAGGGCTTTTATATGTCCCAGTAACACGCCGGGGCCCACTTTCACTTTTCGAATAAACATGGAAGCATGCTCTATCATCACTTTATAATCAGGTTTGGCAGCACTAGACACTAAACAAAAGTCTGATTTGCTACGTGTCATCTTTATCTTCATGTCCACTAAATTCAATATAAGGCGATTCTGCTGAAAAATGTCTGAATGAATCTGTCCAATCATATCCACAGTTTGGCTTTGTTTGCTTAATTCATATCTTTGTTTCAGTCCTTCGTTAGCATCCTTTTCTGCAAGAGGGTTGGTATTGTTCAGATGGGTGTCTTTAAAAAAACATTCACAGGTCAATAAACTTTTCTTGGCATCGGCTCCATAGTTCAAGAGGGTTTCTATATAGGCTCTGTAGGGATAGGTGTTGGTCGCTGAGGAAATAACTCGGTCATTCAAACTCACATCCACTTGGGAGAACAGGGAATGTAGAAATAAGTTCACGGGAGCCACGGGTTCTTTGTCGGCTATAGGCGATCCATCCGATTTCACAATCTTTGCTTTCACGTATAGAAAGGAAGAACCCAGATCCATATATTCATCTCCGCTTCCAGATATGTTAAATTCCACGGGGCCTCCATCTCGTATATTAGAGAGGGGGTGGTATTCGATAAAATGTCCTTTTTCTATAGCTGTCTGAGTAGGTGGGGTCACGAATAAATCCAATTCGCTCTTGGTACAAGGTGAAGAATCTTTATGGATAGACATCTTTAGGAGAAAATATCTCGTGTTCTCGCTTTCTTTGCTGAAGTGGGAATGAAGTGATTCTCGGATCGCTTCCTCTTTTTATTGCTTTTTCCAGAACCAATCATAGTCTTCATCTGGGTTGCAGCCTTGTCTGTTAAATTACGACCTGCTTCTTTTAAATGGCGTTTGGCTGCCACTTTTAAATCTTCTCCTCTGGATACATCTCCCATCACATTGAGTCCACTCTGCCATATTTGCTTTCCCACTGCTTTGGCACCCGATTTTAGAATGGGCACAGCCGCTCTAAAAAAGGAACGAAACAAACTCCCAAATCCATATCCTTTTTGAAATGCAGATCCTTGATAATAATCCAATCCATTACCGGTTTGCTGAAGATAGTAGTCTTCAAAAGATTTTTGGCAACATTCATAAGGCACATACATCATGAGAGATACTTTTGACGAAAGTGTAGCTTCACGTACGAGCGTCCGCGTTCAAATGGCGTGAGTTCGCCTGTGTGCGTCCTTATAACGATTTCCAAAGTGTCAATCATCTTTCTACTCACAGGTAAATAGTGGGGGCGGTCGAATGTTAGAGAAACCAATTCACCGTCGTTTCCGGCCACTTTCACTATGCGTAAAAGGGGTGCTAGTACATCTCCCACAATTTGGGGTTCTACAATGTCGGAATACACAAACAGTACATGATAATGAGCGTTCACATCTGCAACGTAGGGTCCTTACACACTGGTTTCTAAATGAGAGTCCGATTCAATCACCATGGGATTAAAACCCAGTACTTGGGCCATTCCTTTGTCTAAAATCACTCTTGCTTTGTTCTTTACTTTAATGCGTACTCGTTTCGTAACAGGATTATAATGAAAAGAGATCTTGTTTTGGTGGTCTTTGATGAAAATAGCTTTCAAAATGTCTGGGATGGTTTCGTAATATCCCGCTGGTATTCTACGTACAAGCATTTTACCATCTCCTAGATCAAATCCAATAAAATTGTTCTCGGCAGTTATATTCATCCACGTATGGGGGTATAAAAACTCTGTAATTCCAATCTCCCAGCTTCCCTTTAGCTCTATAGGGGTGGGTAATCTCGTAATAAAATGTGAAATTTTATTCTCAGGAAAGTAGCTCATCGAGCTATCACTAGGAAGTGTCACGTAGAAACTCATCGTATCAACTGATTTCAGAAACAGGCGTCCCTTGCTTTTATAGGGCGGATAAATCAGAGGCAGGTATCCACTGATTAAACTTGTGGGGATAACCTCGGTATTTTACAAAGTATTCCATATTATTCTTCTTGAAACGTTTCTTTAACACTTTTTCAATGGGGAATTCCTCTTTCATTCTCACTTTTTGTAGTTCTTGCAGGTAAAAGGTACCTTGTATGGGTTCTCCCAGTAAATCTTGGATTCTGTATACAGCAGGTTCTCGTTTCACACATTCTGTCACTTTAAATAATTCTTCCGACCAATTTGTTTCATACCCCTTCTCAAAGGTCATTTTAATTTTGGATACTCGCACAGTGTCCCCCGCATTTAAAATACATTTGGATACACCCTTAGGCAGGTTACCATAGAGCGTAAACCACACTTCTTGTTCATTGTCCGAATTCACATTCACAGGGGCTTTCTTAATGCTGGAGTGATAGGTATGATTATAGCTGTCCATCAACGAGTCCAATACATCCAAATAGCGATAAGTATTCTGATTGGTGAAGTATTTCCACATTTTTGTCTTAAGGGTTCTGTTAAACCTCTCAACAACAGATGCTTTTGTGGTGTTAAACGTTGTAAAAAACCTGATATGATGTTCTTTAAGTAATTTTTGAAATTTCTGATTCTTAAATTCTGTACCTTGATCCGTCTGCAGAGATTTTGGAATGCGCTCTTTAAATATAGTCTGAAAGGCGTTCACGATATCTACCCCTCTCTTATGCTTCAGGGGTATAGCCCATGCATACTTGGATAAAATATCAATGCATGTTAAGATGTAGCGAAATCCATCATTCTGTCGACTGAGCGTTGACATATCAGCTAAATCGGCTTGCCATTGCTGATCTATAGAATACACTATAACACGGTTGGTTTTAAATTTCCGCTGAACTGGCTTGTGTAATGTATAGGCATCCACACCTTGTAGCCAATTCTGAATTTCCTTCTTGGGTACTTTTCCTTGAAGAGCACGATATATGCTATCCACTCCACCGAAACTTGCGGGGTGCTTGGGGTCTTGATAGGTTCCGTCCATCATTCCAACATGGAAATATTCACAGATTCGTTTAAATGCAGAATAAAATCCCTTGGTATATTTAAATCAATCAAAACTTCCGTTGTAATGTATACTATTAAAACAGTTATCAGATAGACACACGTCACAATAACCTCCTCTCTCGAAGACATAACTTTAAATAAACTTAATCGCTCTTCTCGCCTCTTTTATATACAGATTTAAAAATAACGCCAAATCTTAAAATGCGCTCTCTGAAACGCTGGGCGTCAATTTCCCAGAATCCCTTGCGATCTTCATCTTTGGGTACCTCTATAATGCATACCTCCTCACGAAATCTAACTCGCTTCATCCTGACCGACCTCTTTGAACTCCAAGATCGAAATGGCTGGAGAAACACACCCCTCCTATACACCCGATTCATGCGATTCTGCTACTCTAAAAACACGCTTTTTTGGCCGCATTTTTGCAAAAACGCACATTTTCTTTTAAAAAATTGCAAAAGTGCGAAAACCTATGTTAATTCCCATAGAGAAATCCGACAGTTTGAAAAAAATCGGCCGATTCCGCGTTTTGCAAAAAACACATTTTTGGCCGCATTTTTGCAAAAAACCACATTTTTTTTCTAAAAAATTCGCAAAAGTGTGAAAACCCATGTTAATTCCCATAGAGAAATCCGACAACTCCAAAACTTCAACTTGTTGAAAAAACACACATTTTTGTTGTTTTTTTAACGTTTTGAAAACTTTTTGTGAAAAAAACGCAAAAAGCGGCACATTCTTAAAATTCATGTTCGATCCTCTTGGCATACCCCTACACCCTACAAGATTCTCAAGTATCTCACGCTACCAGATTCTCGCAGTTCACTTCGTAACCGTGATATAGGAAAAGCACTCTTTTCTTAGGCGGAGGGATATTGACATGACCTTAGCATGTCTTCAGCATACCCCTTGGTATACCGCGGGTATACCCTTAACATGTCCTTGGCGGAGGGATATTGGCACGCTCCTAGCATGCAATAACATAGACCTTGATATACTTAATTACTTTATTTCATTATCCTCATTAACGCCTTTCATTCATTTTAAAAAAAGAAAAAAAATACGAATATTTCATACTTAATCACTTCATTTAGAAAAAAGAAAAAAAAAAGTCCCAACTATCAGAAAAATCCCAATTTTAATTCTCCTTTCTGCCGCTAGGGGACGCTGATGGTTTCATACCTCCTTCGCAGCTGTTGCCACCTCGAAAAAAGTTTATCCCATACTTAGAAAAATCTCATTCCAAAAATTTATTTCCCCCTGAACCCCTCGTACAAGACTACGGCATCGTTGCCACCCAGAAAAAAGTTTCGAAAAATTTTTACCCCCACCTTTTTTCATTCTCCCCCCTTTTACACCCCCGTCCAGGATTACGAAAATCCAAGATGGCGGCCCTACCTCATACCTCATACCTCGCATACCTCCTTCGCAGCAGAACGCCCCTTTCTTATCTACTATCATTTTTCAAAAAAAAGGCAGGTTCATTTTATCCCGAATCGTACCAAAATCTAATCAGCACCAGGGTCATACACAAGTGACTTACCTTCCAAATTTTATGAAATTTGGTCCATTAGTTTTTGAATTAGAGTGGATACATACATTGCAAAAGCAGACAGATACATAGATAGACATCACTCTGAAATAGTTTTTTCGCATTCTAGAGGTACTAAAACGAGTAGATCCGTTGGAAAATCAAGTTGCGATTTTCGACAAAATTCAAATACTTTCCCTATCCATTACCATGTACTGTAAGGAAAGTAAAATTTTGATGTGGGCAGCACACGACTTTCCCCGCAGACTCATATTCACGTTCTCTTTATTTCTTCAATAATTCATTAAACTGAGTTTAATTTCACAAAATAACACTCATAATTACTTTAAATTACTCAGAAATTGCACTTTTAATTCAATTTTTGTTTTCATTTGGTAATTGGACTTATTTTCAAAGATGGCGTAGCGAAAATGTGAAAAATCTAAAATACATGTTTCAAGAACGGCTAGTCCTAGAGTAATGGGGTTGTTCTTATTCTTTTCATCATCAAAAATGACATATAAAACAAGCATTTAATGGATATATTTGAGCATACGTAGTCTTTTATTTTAGATTTTTAAGATTTTTGCGGGCCATTTCGCAAAAAAAGGCAAGTTTTGTTTTCGAATCGTACGAAAATCTAATCAGCACTAAGATAGCCCACAAGTGACTTATGTACTAAATTTTGTGATATTTGGTCTATTAGATTTTTTAGCTAGAGTGGATAGAGGCAATTTTTGAGGGCTATTTCGCAAAAAAAGCGGGTTCTCCCGAATCGTGCCAAAATCGAATCATAGCATCAGGGTCACCCATAAGAGACTTACTTACCTACAAAATTTTATGAAATTTGGTCAATCAGTTTTTCAATTAGAGTGGATACATACATTGCATAGACACACACACACAGACGTCACGTTAAAAGTTTTTTCGTGTTTTAGCGATCTTGAAACGTGCTGATCCATCAAAAACTCGAGTTGCGATTTTCGGCATGATTCCAATACTTTCCCTATCCATTACCATGTATTGCAGGACAGGTAAAAATGCTCATTCTCGCATGGTTTGCATCTTCCAGGAGTACATTCGTAGTACAGTAGACCCCCCTATAACACGGTTTCATATAAGATGGATTTGTATAACACGGCGGAAAAATTGTGATCGTGTTCGTATAACACGCTAAAAGAGACTCGTATAACACGGTAAAAGAATGAGACAGATGTTTCGATTTTATTACGTTTTAGCTCCAATAATTAATATAACTTTTGGCTGGTAACACTAAACGTCATTGTGCTTCTCAAATTTCGGGGAAACCCCATTTTTAGAGGGATCGCCTCAGTTTGTTTCTAGTTGTGATGCACATTAAACGTGTCTGAAAAAACTTTTATATCGTATGATTCATTTTATTCAACTTAAATTTGAGAAAAAAATAGTTTTATGAAAATAAATCTTTGCGAAATTAAACCCGATTTCATCTAGAGGAAGTACTTATCTGTTATCTCTGGTACATACATACTGTGGTAGCGGTTTCAGTACCAACTTGTAGGAGCAGACTCCGCCACACACAAAACCAAAGTGATCGTAAATATCACAAGAAAAATCAAAGTTAGTACCAATTGTAACCCAGGTATTATTATTTGTGCAAAACTTTCCCAGTCTAGAAAAATTGAATTCTAGATGGTAAACAGTGAGAAGAAGGAAAAATGAAGGGATACGAGATTGAAAACACATTTATCAATCAAATATAATATATATTTATTCAAGTTACTTAGCATTTAGTTTACTTTTAATATTCAGTATCATCTTTCATTAAGAGCATTTTTCTCAATATCACAATCAACAATTTTAATATATGCTCATCATTGTGAAGATTATTAAACATACAGCTCAATTCAAATTATAGATAGTATAATATTTACTTAAAACAATGGGTGTGCCTGTTTTGAATCCTTTAAATTTAATCTTACTTGGAACTCTAGTTCCAGCATTTATATCATAATGTTACCTTGTACCGGGAGATGAACTTAAAGGTATTTTACTCAAATATATCCGAAAGTCCGAAAAAAAACTTCACAAGAGGAAAACAGGATTGTTCATCCAAACCGAATAATGTTCCATAAATTCAACCAGAAAAGCACGATTCGGAATCATCAGAAAAATGTCTACCATGAGAACAAAGCCTTCTGCCAGCACAAAAAGGAACAACCGGAATTCCTAAAATAAAATAATAAAATTTAGAAATTTATAAAAAGAAATTTGAAATTCTACAGGATCCGCAGCTTCATCTTCAAGGATCTTGAAATGGTTTCTTAACAGAAACAACGGTACAGCCATTGAATTTTAGCCATTTCGGCCAAGGCTTTGTCTTAAGTTTTTAAAACAAAAATTCAATGCGTCTTCACTGCATGAGCGTCCAGGAGAGAGAAGAGGCGAGCGAGAACGAAAAGATTTTACTTCTCCAAAAAGCCGCTTCCTGATTGGCAGGAAAGCGAGCGCACGGCAACAGAGCTTCTCCTCGAGACGTTACGTCACTCCAACCGAGACAGAAATCTTCTTCCAAACCATGAAGACTAGATAGACTCTCTCTAGTCTTCATGCTCCAAACCAACCGCTCCGAACAAAACTCCGTTTTTAATGAAATGGCAATCCGGACAAGGCTTAGCGAACTTTCAATACAGGCACAAGAGGGAAAAGAGAGTTTTTCTCTCGGAAAACACAAAAAGTTCATGGCGCACAGAATGGCGACATGACACATACTATCAATTATTGTGTTTAAAGTCAAGTATGTTAAATAAATTTAAAAAGATATTATAGTAGTGAAGAAAACTCATTACGAAATTTCTGTGAGCCAGAGCAACACTTTACTTTAGAGATCTTAAATGAAGGATTAGAATTGGCAAAAAATCTAGAAGAACATTTTACGAATAATGATCCATCAACAAAGCACTCTGAGGAATTTAAGAAAAAATTGAAAGATTGCTTAGCTCCATATTTTGAAGTAAACGAAGATTTAGAAAGTAACAATAAATTGTTGAAAGCACAAGAAGATACCCTTTTAAACAACGAAAAGAAACAAGTATAACAGAAAAGAAACAAGTGAATCTTCAAGCTATGAAATAGCATAAACAACATTTAAAAGAAGATGTCGTTGGAACCTAATTATGGATAGCTCCGACAGTGAATAAATGTCAAAAAAGTGTAACTGCTTCTTTTATTTAACGCAAAATGAATAACAAAACATTTTTAATTTCAATATTTGTTTGTTTCGAAGAGAAATAAAAAATATTTTAACTCTTACATATTAAATATTTATTTTACATCTTTATTAAGTACTAACAGCATACCCGTTTTTCGTACGGAGTATATAATATAAAAAAACTTATAATTCGCAATCATGTGCAAATTCTGTTAAAATATTAAATTTATTGCGCATAAAGAGAAGTTTAAGAATATCTGTTCTCACGATGCAAAATTATCTTCACTGGCAGATCTGAAGAATAAAACATCCTGGTCCCTTTTGTAAGCAAATTTACAAAAAAAAAAATGAATTGAATCAATATATGCAACCACGTACTACTTATATTGTCGCAGATTAGAAAATATGCCAGTGTGTTAGTAGAAGCTTACTCATATTGCAATATGAGTCTCAAAAATATTTGCCAAAATAAAAGAGATGACGTAATAAATTGAAAGCATCAAAAATCCCCGTAATCCTAATACCAGAAGGTCGTAATTGATTCCAATATATGCCAATATATATCAAAATATATGCCAATATACCTGTACTACTTATATTCTCGTAGATTAGAAGATATACCCGTGCATTTGTAGAAGATTACTCGTACAACGTACTATATATGAGTTTCAACAATTTTCGTCATAATGAAACAATGGCATAATAATTTGAAAATATCAATAATCCCTGAATCAACTGTCCCCGAAAATATCAATAATAATGATGTTTAAACCTGAAGACCGTAATTGATATTATCCAGTCAAAAATGCATTGTCAATGAAATTTATTTTATATATATATTTTTATTATTCAAATTGGAAAAGATTTAATAAAAATCGTATGCCGCATAACACATAGGATCCGTTGCTAAGCGACATGATATCATTTGCTTCAAATAAATTGATGGAAATCATATCGTCTGAATAATGCGATCTCCATGGAAGGTTTGGCGACATTTTCGTCAATTTAGCGATAACTTAAAAATTCGCCAAATTTATCGCCAAGTGGGACTGTAGAACTGATTTTTGCGACAAATTGACGAAACATCATCACAATACTATCCCCTAACAAAACACAATTAATTTGATTTATTAAGCGCGATTTTATCAATTAAATGATATTTTTATGGATTTACAAATATTTTTATCAATTTGGTGATATTAAAAAAAATCGTTACATGTGTTACTAAGTAGGATGGATGAACTGACCGACAAATGCTACAGAAACATCATTTCAGTACTCTATTCTAAAAAAACAAATTTAATATCATTGATTTGGGTCATTTTTATCAATTTGGAGACATTTCCGCTAATTTGGTAAAGTTTAAGAAAAGTTACCAAGTTATTTAGAGATATTCCGCTAAATTCGTAGCTTTAAATTTGCAGATCTGAAGAATAAAATATCCATATCCCGTTTGTATATACTAAATGAAAACACTAAAATTGTATTAGAAGATACATACACCCGCTCTACTCTTTTTCTTCTTCAACAATCGGCTAAATGAATTTATTGGGTAAACACAATGTATGAGTTTATTAGCTAAACACAATATATGAGCTTGAAACCTCTTTGTTAAAATAAATGAAAGTGATGTACGCAGTCCGCAATTTATATAATTAAAAGATCAATCAAACCGTTCATTTATAAAATATATTTTTACATCCATTTATTTATTATTCAAATAGAAAAAATAATAATAAATATTAACAACATATTTAATTTCATTCCGTTGCCGAGCAATATGATATAAGATAGAATCTTCCTCATAAAATGCAAAATTAAATAGCCATTTTGATTTCTTTATACTTTTCATCGTTGAGTAAAATCTTGTGAAAGAGGAACCATGGAGGTAGATTTTTCCATTTAAATTCATGTTTCAAGCAATTCATGTTTTCCTATAATGACTAATTAATGCAAAAATCCTGCACCAAACTCGGAAATAAAGTTGTATTTCATTTTGACGTTTTAAACAAACGATTTTCATCCTTTCCGTTTGGATAAACCACGGAGTTGGAGAGTAGAACTCCTAGGATAAAGTTCCGTTTTTCATTAATATCTCGATAACCCCTATTCTTAGAAACTCGAAACTTGGACTAAATTTATGGAGGTATATTTCAAGGCCATCCACAAAATTTCATTAAATTTGGTGCAGCCGTTTTCCAGTGATGAATAGACAAACGAAAATTTCGTTTTTTACTAATATCTCGAGAACCACTGGTCATAGAAACTCAAAACATGGACTAAATTTTAAGTTGGGCTATTTTTAGACAATCCACAAAATTTCATCAAATTCGGTTTAGCCGTTCTCCCGTGATGATGGGACAAACAGACAGACAGACAGACAGACAGACAGATTTTCAATTTTATTTATATAGATCTGTATAAGTGTATGTTTATACATAAGTAAACTGTATGGGAGCCGCTCATTTGCCAAAACGATTAAGTCCATAAAAGAAAAGGTAGAAAATATGTATTGATAAATTTTTATACATTTCTTGTGAAAAAAAAACATTTATTATTCAACAGTCATAAAAATTGATGTCATGTAGTGTCTTAAGCCTGATTATTAAGAAAGTTATTTTAAATATAACATGTAAGTTAATCGCTTTGGGCTGTGAACGGCTCATGTATTAGTATAATCTAAGTGACTTGTACAACACGGATTCACATATAACACGGAACGTATCTACCCTGTTATAGGGGGGGGGGGGTCTACTGTATTATCTTGGCTAGCCAGGTCCCCAGACTTGTCCCCAATTGAGCATATTTAGTACATGCTGGGACTCAACTGATGCCACCACTGAATATTTGGGATCTGAAGCAACAATAGCAAAATGCTTGCCACAATCTGTCACAGGATAATATTCAATGTGACGCCGTGATGCATGCCATATGAGCATACATCACGGCCAGAGAAGGTCGAAAACCCAGACCAGCCGACTGACCCAAAGTTTTACAGCAGCAGTTTGGGTGGTCGCGGCCAGAGAAGGTTGAAAGCCCAGACCACTCGGCTGGCCCTAAGACTTACAGCAGGTATTTGAGTGGCCAACGGCCAAAGAAGGTGTCATTACTTACTAATCTATAACTGTTCTAAAATAAAGAGTGTCCTGGATTTAATATTGTAATCATATCTTCATGTCTTCATCTGCATTGCACGTGCTAAGTTTCACTCCGACTGGACGCTTGTTTTAAAGTGCTTTTATTTGTTCATCAAAACTTAAAATTTTTTGAGAAAATGTCAAAACACACGACTTCGAATATTTCGGAAGCGAAAAACTTTCTGCTGAGAGAACGCTGGACATCGACACATGTATAGAGATTGCAAAGACTCATAATGGGAAAAATGTTATTATTTTCCGATTATGTAAACCAACAGCTTGTTCTACAGATCGGACTATCAGTTATTGTCTTATTTTTTGGCCAATAATATGAAAAAATCTGATGTGGGCAGCACATGACTTTCCCTGCAGACTCAAATTCATTTTTTCTTTATTTCTTTAATAATTCATTGAATTGAGTTTAATTGCACCAAATAACACTAAATTTGCTTTTTTAATTCAATTTCTGTTTTTATTTGGTAATTGGACATTTTTCCAAAAGCGGCATAATTCCAAATGCGAAAAATCTTAAATATCTCGAGAACGGTTAGTCCTAGAGTAATAGAGTTGTTCTTATTCTTTTCCTCATAAAAAATTACGTATATAAAACAAGCATTTAATTTATATATTTGAACATACGTAGCTTATTTTTTAAATTTTGGCGATTTTTGAGGGACATTTCGTAAAAAAAGGCAGGTTGTTCTTTTCCGAATAATACCAAAATCTAATCAACACCAGAGTATTACGAATAACTTATATACCAAATTTTGTGAAATTTAGTCAATTAGTATTTTAGCTAGAGTGGATACATGAAATTTTTGCGAGTCATTTCGTAAAAAAAGGTAGTTTTTTTTTTTTCGATTAATACAAAATTCTAATCATCACTAGAGTATCCTACAAGTAACTAATCTACCAAATTTTCTGAAATTTGGTCAATTACTATTTTAGCTAGAGTGGATACATGACATCTTTACGGGCCATTTCGTAAAAAAAAAGCGGGTTCTGTTTTTACGAATCGTACCAAAAACTAATCAACACCAGGGTCATACCCAAGTGACTTACCTACCAAATTTTATGAAATTCGGTCCATCAGTTTTCGAGTTAGAGTGGATACATACTTTGCACAGACAGACAGACACACAGACAGAGTCACGCTAAAAATAGTTTTTTCGTATTCTAGAGATCTCGAATCGTGTAGATCCGTCGAAAACTCGAGTTGCGATTTTCGGCATGATTCCAATACTTTCCCTATACATTACCATGCATTGAAGGGAAAGTAAAAGTAAAAATTAGCATTCCAGTATTTCTTCACATACGGACAGATACTAATGTTGCATCATTCATCAATTTTTACTTTCTCATAGGTGTATCGTGTATAGAGAAAGTATTGTTTTCCTGAAAATTTTCTAATTCCATGTTTTGATGGATAAGCGCGTTTTACTCCTGAGCTTAGTTTGAGCACTTTTGGAAGATGTATGACCCTGTAATTGTGTGTGTGTGTGAGAGTGAGTATACGTACGATAACTCCACGAATATTGCTATAAAATTTTAATATGTAAAAACATTATATGAATAACTAGAACCAGATTGAATTCTCAGTAATTCTCATGGTTAGAGCTCAAATTATTCGAACTTTAATATTCTCATAACATTATTGCCGATAGAAAACAATGAGAGTAGTATATAGTTTATGGTGAAAGTGGATCCTTTTAACCTTTTGCTTACGGGTGGGACAGCGATGAACGCCGTGGATGCAAATGGCGTCCACGGACCCCAATGCCTGCAAAGGGGGATCGAACTGTTTGGGATAGGGTATGCCAAATACCTGTCTTTTTGAGAGGTTCTTCGTTTGGGATGGATGCTGTCTCACTCGTAAGCAAAAGATTAACTACGCTAAGGATATTAAATGATGTTAAATAATTTATATAACACAGATAGTCCGAATCTTTCCATTGGTGTTTTTAAAATGTTGCGAACTTGAAAAAGGAACTTCCAAGGAATTTCTATGAAATAGTTTAAAAGAATAACTTGGATACAAAATCATTAAAAAATACATATTTTTACCATTCCGATGACAAATGTATGAGAAATTCGAAAAGAGACTCACATTCCAAATGTTCTGACATAAAAAGAAAATTTCCAAGCCATTTTAAACAATTATACCTATTTTACGTAAAATGTTCATAATTGGATTCAAAGCTTGTGAAGAAAAAGAGTTGCACTCACTGAGGACGGGGAAAGTTGCCATTACTCATGATGTCGAGATATGTATATATCTATTTTATACTAATTACCGAGATTAGAATCTTCTCACTCTTCCCAGTCATCCATCGTATGAATATCAATATTTAAAAAAAAATGGTTTTTCCCTTCAAGGTGTGAGTGAACTCTTCTCCTTTTGCGAACCCATACACCAAGAAAGACTTCGCAGATAATTGCAACGGCCAATGGATCATCTTTAAATACAGGCATTTAGTTATTTGTTTAGCTGTCTCTGCTCCTGTCATGTCAGAGCTATAAAATGATAAGTGTGCATAATTTGTTTCATGTTTCATTTTTTTTTGACTTTGGTAATGAGAAGTGCACTTGCAAGGTGAACTGGATGGAGATCCCAGTAAATGCCTCCAGAGAATGCAAGGGCAGTCCTTGCCAAGGTCAAGGGACAGGTCATTCGGACCTGACGATTCCATCTTGGCGCCTTAATGTTTTGCCTTAACCTTGACTCATTATTTCTAGATTAATTAATCATACAAATACGCCTCAATTCGCTAACTTCCAATGTGACCTCTGCCACATGATCGTATGTGACATTCTTTTTTCTCCCTCAGGAACGCCGGTTAAATTTAGTTCTACATTTCAACCATGTTGACACCCTGTCTTGCTTGTCAAAAAATAAATTGGAAGGTCGCAGAATGTATCATCGTTTAATTAGTTTCAATCTTGTGTTTTTACTCACTCGAAATATTCAAGTCACACATCTCCTAAAAAGAAAATTGTTACGCCGCAAGTGGTTACACGCAATTGTGTAATCCATCTCATTAGACGCAGTTCAAAAGTAACTCTATCTTCAAACCCTGCACAGAACTTTAACAATAAAATCGCTTGTGCCTCGTCATCTCCCGAACGTACGGCAGGTTGGGTTTCAGAGCGTGTCCATAAATGGGAAAATATCAAAGCCAAATCCTCCATTTTCCCTCCTTTGGAGTAGGTTACGAAAATATTATTTCTTAGTGTGCACCTGACGAACTTTCCTGTAAAAATTCAGGTTCCTAGTTTTTACATCATGGGGGAAATACGTTAAAAGTCATTCAGTCAGCTCTACATCAATCGTGCTAAATTCGTTTTATTGTACTATGTACTCTCACTTCAGGGACATAACCGAGGGGGGACGTAACCACGGACCTCCCAAAATTTCCTTGGCCTCCACCCAGTCGCCCCCTCCCTTAGGAATTTTAATTTCACATGAACTGAAATTCGATATGTTATAATATTTTAATAAAACAAATTTTTCATTTTTTCATAATTTTTGGATCATTATGAAAGATTTATCCTTATCATATTTTTTTAAAGAATATTCATTCGGAGGAAATTGTTGGGGAATAATAAGGATGTGATTGATTCATTAAGGATGTGATATGCACATACTTTATTCAGTACTGATTCTCTGAAACTGTACTGCTACTTCTGAAAGACGTATTTCTTGACGTCTTTTAGCTCGGATTTGAAGTGAATAAAGAAAGGGTTATTTGGGTGCTGTGCTCAGCTAAAGATAAGCCTGAAGTATTAAGTTTACAAGTTGATTTACAGATGATGGGCTCCATGGCTTCGTTGATTTTTAAGGTCCTCCTACGATTTTTTTTATAAATTTACGTGCACGTCAATCGTAAGTAAATAGTTATATTGTTTATATTGTTAATCGCCCAACTGACTTAAATTCTTTTCCCACTACAAAGATCATGACTATCTTAAACCAAATATGTATGTTATAAATGTTATGCATGTCATAAAAAACTGAAATTTTTGACTTATTTGCTTTTCTCGCCATCTCTAGATATGTTATTTTTCAAAGTTCTCAATTAACACAGGACGGGCGGGGATGAGGACCAAGCTGCTGTATTATGGCTGGGTACCTTCATTCTGAAGATATTCTTTCCCGACCATCCTTATAATGACTCAATACTTAATAGGTGAGTTGCATGGTCTGGGTTTTTAATCATAATAATCGCAAGTAAATGTGTAAATTGAGCAAAAAGAGTTATAACTCAGATTATAAATGTAGAAAATCATTTCGATGTAAATTTAGTTTAAAACCACAGTTACGTTTTTAACAATAATAATTTTGCAGAGATTTTCTTAAACATTACTGATATTGAGTCATTTTCATATTTTTACTTTCCTTATATACATAATGTATAAGGAAAGTATTGTGACGGGGTCGAAAATTCGAAATCGAGTTTTCGACGGGAGAGCACGTTTCAAGCACCCCTGATCACGAATCAAACATTTTTGAAGTGATGTCTGTGTGTGTGTGTGTGTGTGTGTGTGTGTGTGTGTGTGTGTCAGTGAGTCTGTGGTGACGATAACTGACGAACGAACAAACCGATTCGAACAAAATTTGATACAAAAATCACAATCCGTAAACACTGGAAGCCAATTGTTTTTATATGCAATCGAATGTTCAGAACCCCCCTAAATTTTCAAATGAAATTTTGAAAAAATCGTCAAAAATCAAAACAACTAATAAAGTTACGCAAATAGGCATTTCTTATGTAATTTTTCAGTAGAAAACGATTGACATAAATTTTAGAACGCTAACAGGAACCGTTCTCGAGATATTGCACAATTTTCAAATAAATTATTAAAAAGTCATATAAAATGAAAAAAAATATTTCCTATTGAGAAACATGATCATTTTTCATATATAATACCATGCGATAAATTGGGTGACATCATTCTCGTGGATCTAGCTCGTTCCATTCATGAAAAAAGATACTTTGAGTAATACTTTTGTATTTGAACGCCAATAGTCATTTATCTGCTGTAAGAACAACTTATTTCTTCGTCCATAACGCTTGGCGAGATTTTGGCGACGAATTTGGCGGAATGTCGCCAACTTGGCGACTTTTTGAAATGTTGCTAAATTAACGAAAATCTCGCCAAATGGATAAAAATGACGCTAAATCAATGAAAATGACAACTCATTGTCGAAAATTCAATATCTTGGAAAGAATATTAGTATCTACTATAAGAAAAACCTATTTTTTTACTGTAAAAGTAGTAAATTCATTGCATTATATAAGGAAAGTCATGTGTTGCCCACATCAGAATTTTTACATCGTGATTGTGAGCATGCTCAGCTAAACGAATGCCTACAGTACGTTTTGCACTACCAATGTAGAATTTAAAATTATTTTCGGGAGATAAATGAGGGACAATGTATACCCCGACCTGACACATGCAGTTATTTTTATCCTTAAATTTATCAGAACGAATACGATTAAACAACGTAGTAACGGTGGAATGGGCAGGCTTAAATTCTTGGCAAAAATGAATTAGAGGACGAAAAATCGCAGGGTGAAAAGGAAGACTATATTTATACGGCAAAATGTCAGGGAAAGGAGCATAGTATTAGGGTAAATAACATTATAGGAAATAGTAGAAAGGATTTTATATATAAACTCAAACGAGTAAACGACCTCACAGCCAAGGTTAAAGATAAAGTTAATTTCAGTAACTAAAGCCGAAATAGATGAATAAACGATAAAAGCAGGATTAAAATAAGCAATAAAAGAGGATTTTTTAGAAGAAATTGGGTGATAGGAGTTAGCAGGAATAGAAGAATTAGAGAAGGTAGGTTTACGATAAACAGAAGTATGAAAGCCAAGAGAGTTACGGGAAACTGGGAGGTTCAAAAAAGGCAAAAAAAAAATTAGACTCATGTGCAAAGGTAAAATTAATAGAGGGGTAAAATTAATTAATTTTGCCATGAATTTAAGTTAAGTCCGACAATTCTATCGTTACTACGTTATTTAATCCTATTCGTTCTGATGAATTTAAGGATAAAAATAAATGTATGTGTCCAGCCGAGGTGTACATTGTCCCCCTTTTATCTCCCGAAAATAATTTTAAGTTCTACATTGGTAGTACAAAACGTACTGAAGACATTCATTTAGCTGAGCATGTTCACGATTGCGATGTAAAAAATCTGATGTGGGCAACACATGACTTTCCTTATAAAATGTAATGAATTTGCTACTTTTACAGTAAAAAAAAAATAGGTTTTTCTTACAGTAGATACTAATATTCTTTCCAAGATATTGAATTTTCGACAATTGGTTGTCATTTTCATTGATTTAGCGTCATTTTTATCCACTTGGCGAGATTCTCGTTAATTTGGCAACATTTCAAAAAGTCACCAAGTTGGCAACATACCGCCAAATTCGTCGCCAAAATCTCGCCAAGCGTTATGGACGAAGAAATAAGTTATTCTTACAGCAGATAAATGACTATTGGCGTTCAAATACAAAAATATTACTCAAAGTATCTTTTTTCATGAATAGAACGAGCTAGATCCACGAGAATGATGTCATCCAATTTATCGCATGTTATTACATATGGAAAGTGAACATGTTTCTCAATAGGAAATATTTTTTATTTTATTTTATATGACTTTTTGATAATTTTTTTTAAAAATGTGCAATATCTCGAGAACGGTTCATGTTAGCGTTCTAAAATTTATGTCAATCGTTTTCCAGTGAGAAATTACACAAGAAATGTCAATTTGCGTAACTTTATTAGTGGTTTTGATTTTTTGATGATTTTTTCAAAATTTCATTTGAAAATTTAGGGGGGTTCTGAACATTCGATTGCACATAAAAACAATAGGCTTCCAGTGTTTACGGATTGTGATTTTTGTATCAAATTTTGTTCGAATCGGTCTGTTCGTTCGTCAGTTATCGTCACCACAGACTCACTGACACACACACACATACTTTCACACACATACACATAGACATCACCTCAAAAATGTTTGATTCGTGATCAGGGATGCTTGAAACGTGCTCTCCCGTCGAAAACTCGAATTCTAATTTTCGACCTCGTCACAATACTTTCCTTATACATTATGTATATAAGGAAAGTAAAAATAGAAAACTGTCCATTGCTTTTGCTCAGTTTGTTATCAACGATAATTTGCATCCTATATTCGATAAGACTGTTCTTTTAATTAGCTGCAATAACCATATAGCATTCTACTTTATGAATCCCTTTTAATTTATCGTTGCAGTGATTTTATTTGCAATTTTGATCCCGTTCAGACTCTGACTTATACTTGGCGTCTCGTTCTCGATTCACTACGTGTTAAACCATTGTATGATTTCCTGGATATTTAGCAGCTACTTCATTTTGCTTTTGACGCCATCACTATTGTTAAACCTGTAATTTATGAATTTTTACTTTCCTTATATGCATATAATGTATAAGGAAAGTATTGTGGCGGGGTCGAAAATTCGAATTCGAGTTCTCGACGAGAGAGCACGTTCCAAGCATCCCTGATCAGGAATCAGACATTTTTTAGATGATGTCTGTCTGTGTGTGGGTGTGTGTCAGTGAGTCTGTAGAGACGATAACTGACGAACGAATTGACCGATTCGAACACAATTTGGTACAAAAATTACAATCCATGAATATTGGAAGCCTATTGATTTTATACGCAATCGAATGTTCAGAATCCCCCTAAACTTTCGAGTGAAATTTTGAAAAAATCATCAAAAAATTAAAACCTTTAATAAAGTTACATAAACATTTCTTTTGTAATTTTTCATTAAAAAATGATTAAAATAAATTTTAGAACGCTAGCAGGAACCGTTCTCGAGATATTGCACATTTTTCAAAAAAATTATCAAAATATCATATAAAATTAAAAAAAATATTACCTATTGTGAAATATGTTCACTTTTCATAAGTAATATCATGCGATAAATTGGGTAACATCATTATCGTGGATCAAGCTATTTCCATTCATGAGAAAATATATTTTAGCTAATACTTTTGTATTTGGACGCCAATAGTCAGTTATCTGCTACAAAAATAACTTATGTCTCCGTCCATAACGTTTGGCGAGAGTTTGGAGGAATGTCGCCAACTTGACGACTTTTTAAATGTTGCTAAATTAAAGAAAATGTCGCCAAATTGATAAAAAAGGAGCTAAATCAGTGAAACTGACGATTAGATGATGAAGTAATTGCTAAAGTATTTTAATATGTGGACTCTATCGCTTATTGAGGATGCTATCAATATTGATGATTCTTTAGTTGCGCGAAGTATAAGTTAATAGAAATAGAGTATTTTGAAATAGTTTTACATGTTGTCATCCTGAAAATCGTCCAATGTACAATTCAACGGTAAAAACACAGCGCCGTGGATCTTATACATTATTACTTTCCTTATATACATAATGTATAAGGAAAAGATTGTGACTGGGTCGAAAATTTGAATTCGAGTTTTCGACGGGAGAGCATGCTTCAAGCATCTCTGATCACGAATCAAACTTTTTTGAGGTGATGTGTGTGTGTGTGTGTGAAAGTATGTGTGTGTGTGTTGAGTGTGAGAAAGTATGTGTGTGTGTGAGTGTGTGTATGTGTCACTGAGCCTATGGCGACGATATCTCACGAGCGAAAGGAGCGATTCGAATGAAATTTGGGACTGAAATCACAATTCGTGAATACTGGAAGCCTATTGTTTCTAAACTCAATCTAATGTTCAGAACTCCCCTAACTTTTTGAGTGAAATTTTAAAAAAATCATCAAAAAATCAAAACCTTTAATAAAGTTACGCAAATAGACATTTCTTATGTAATTTTTCCTTAGAAAACGATTGACACAAACGTTAGAACGCTAGCATGAACCATTCTCGAGATATTGCACATTTTTTAAATAACGTTATCAAAAAAATCCTATAAATTAAAAGAAAATATTAACTGTTGAGAAACATGTTCACTTTTCGTATGTAATATCATGCGATAAATTCGGTGATATCATTCTCGTGGATCTAGCACGTTCCTTTCATGAGGAAATATACTTTTGAGTAATTCTTTTGTATTTGAACGCCAATAGTCATTTATCTGCTGTAAGAATAACTTATTTCTCTGTTCATAATGCTTGGCGAGATTTTGGTGACAAATTTGACGGAATGTCGCCAACTTGGCGACCTTCTTAATTGTTACCATATTAACGAAAATCTCGCCAAATGGATAAAAATGATGCTAAATCAATGAAAATAACGACTAATTGGCGAAAATTCAATATCTTGGAAAAATATAAGTACCTACTATAAGAATAACCTATTTTGTTTTTACTGTAAAAGTAGTAAATACATTGCATTATATAAGGAAAGTCATGTTCTGCCCACATCATGTATTTTTTTAAAGTGTTGATGATTTGACGTGTTTTAAATACAATTTATTATAATATTACTTCTCTTATATACATATAATGTATAAGGAAAGTATTGTGAAGGGGTCGAAAATTCGAATTTGAGTTTGTGACGGGAGAGCACGTTTCAAGCATCCCTGATCACAAATCGAACAATTTGAGGTGATGTCTGTGTGTGTGTGTGTGTGTGTGTGAAAGTGTGTGTATGAAAGTGTGTGTGTGTGCGTGATTGCGCGTGTGTGTGTGTGTGTGTGTGTTTGTCAGTGAGTCTATGGAGACGATAACTGACAAACGAATGCATCGATTCAAATGAAATTTGGTACAAAAATTACAATCCATGAATACTGGAAGCCTATTGTTTTTATACTCAATCGAATGTTTAGAACTCCCTAAATTTTCAAGTGAAATTATGAAAAGATCTTCTAAAAATTAAAACCTTTAAAGTTACGTAAAGTGACATAAAGTTTAGAACGCTAGCATGAACCGTTCTCGAGATATTGTACAATTTAAAAAAAAAGTATCAAACAATGATATAAAATAAAAAAAAATATTCCCTATTGAGAAACATGTTCACTTTTCATATGTAATACCATACGATAAATTGGGTGACATGATTCTCGTGGATCTAGCAAGTTCCATTCATGAAAAAATATACTTTAGATAATACATTTGCATTTGGAAGCTAATAGTCAGTTATCTGCTACAAAAATAACTTATTTCTCCGTCCATAACGTTTGGCGAGATTTTGGAGGAATGTCGCCAACTTGGCGACTTTTTATATGTTGCTAAATTAAAGAAAATTTCGCCAAATTGATAAAAATGACGCTAAATCAGTGAAAATGACGACTAGATGATGAAGTAATTGCTAAAGTATTTTAATATGTGGACTCTATCGCTTATTGGGGATGCTATCAATATTGATGATTGTTTAGTTGCGCGAAGTATAATTTAATTGAGTATTTTGAAATAGTTTTACATGTTGTCATCCTGAAAATCGCCCAATGTACAATTCAACGATAAAAACACAGAGCCGTGGATCTTATACATTATTACTTTCATTATATACATAATGTATATTTCATTATATGTAATGCAAAGTATTGTGACGGGGTCGATAATTCGAATTCGAGTTTTTGACGTGAGAGCACGTTTCAAGCAGCCCTGAACACGAATCAGGCGTTTTTGGGATGATGTCTAAGTGTGTGTGTGTGTGGGGGGGGGGGGGTGAGAGTATGTGTGTGTATGTTTGCGTCAATGAGTCTGTGAAGACGATAACTGACGAACGATTGGAGCAAGTCGAACAAAATTTGGTACAAAAATTACAACCCATGAATACTGAAAGCCTATTGTTTTTATACGCAATCGGATGTTCAAACCCCCCCCCCCCCCCTACATTTTTTAATGGAATTTTGAAAAAATCATTAAAAAATCAAAACCGTTAATAAAGTTACGCAAGTAGACATTTCTTATGTAATTTTTCCTTAGAAAACGATCGACATAAACTTTAGAACGCTAGCATGAGCCGTTCTCGAGATATTTTACATTTTTCAAATAAATTTATAAAAAAAATCCCATAAATTAAGAAAAATATATTAACTGTTGAGAAACATGTTCACTTTTCATATGTAATATCACGCGATAAATTGGGTGACACCACTCTCGTGGATATAGCTCACTCCATTCATGAATAAAGATACTTTGAGTAATACTTTTGTATTTGAACGCCAATAGTCATTTTTCTGCTATAAGAATAACTTATTTCTCCGTCCGTAACGCTCGGCGAGATTTTGGCGACGAATTTTGCAGAATGTCGTCAACTTGGCGACTTTTTAAAATGTTGTCAAATTGATAAAAATGAGGCTAAATCAATGAAAATGACGACTAATTGACGAAAATTCAATGTCTTAGAATATAAGTATCTACTATAAGAATAACCTATTTTTTTTTTGCTCTAACAGTAGTAAATCCATTGCATTATATAAGGAAAGTCTTGTGCTGCTCGCATCAGATTTTCTTTAGTTTATAAAATTGAAATCTACTTCACTTCATGCTGAATCATCTTATTGCCTTGTGTATAAGAAGCTAATGAAATATTAATGAGATACTGCATGTTTCGTTTTAGTAAAACAATAATATTAACTTTCTATAATTTCAGTGTGTACACAGTTTATACACAATTTTTATCGAAAGTTCGATCTGTGGTTCGAATTCAGGTGGGAAGCTTTTTCACAATGATGCCCGAGTAAAATGAGCCCTACCGGTTACATGCAGTATTTCACTAAAGCCTAAAAAATACCAAATTTTGATTCATCCTAGGACTTCTTTGGAATTTTTAATTCACAAAAGTTACTATGAACAGTATGCTGTTCTGTAATGAATTTAGTTTAAAAATCATATTGGATAAGAAATTTTTTTTCGAGATTATTTGAGAAACGCTAGGCAGTGATTTCTTACTTAGAATGAAAGTACATTGAAAAATTTAAACACGAAGATAGATTCTAAATGATGGAAACGATTGTAGATGTATATCAGAGTTCTTCGCGAATTTAGAAATAATAAACTGAGTACAGAAAATTGAAGTATTAATAAAAGCGAGTGAAAACTAAAGTAGTTTATAGAAAGTTAGAGACAATGTAAGAATTTCTGTAATAATGACGAATATATATTATAAGGAATTATTCTGTAATAATATTAATTATATATTATAAGGAAAGTACTACACAGCCCAGGCTGGGTGGCTTGATTTACAGCTTGGAGCATCTAGTTGCTCAGCCGGTAAAGAAAAGTATGAATCATAGAGTTTACGCGTTTAAAATAACTCGTGGGCATTAAATGTGACACCTACACTTCATAAAAGTTGCTGATAACTTTTCTGGATATCAAATACCTTTTCAGATTTATGCATAAAAATGGTGCACATTTTGTAATTCTGTTATGTTAAATGGGAAAAGATATTGAATCTCATTTCCAAACGCGATAAAATGGCCTTATTGCTTAATTTTTCGGATTGGTAGCTAAAGGATATCAAATTGTGTTTTTATTATTTCTGAAAGATAAGGTGGTAGAAGTTTTTTTTTAAATCCACCTGCTCCTCACTCGAAATTTTAAAATTTTTCGATTTTCCCGTTGAGCTGGAGGTTAAAATGAATCGAATGAGACTCAACTAGAATCTAGCTAGAACGGGAGCGCTAGTAGTTTTGAGATTTTATTGCTGTGAACGTGTAATATGCACTCACTGGCGTCCTCCGTCTTGTCTGTCATCTCTATTGCAGACCAAACGGTGCCATCGGAGTGTTTTCGCCAGAAGACAGCGGAACTAACATTCTTTCCCTGAAGTCACTCTATGGTTGCTAGAATTTCAAGTCAGAAGAAGGATTGTAGTTTTGAGAACGGTGCCATCGGAGTGTTTTCGCCAGAAGACAGCGGAACTAACATTCTTTCCCTGAAATCACTCTCTGGTTGCTAGAATTTCAAGTCAGAAGAAGGATTGTAGTTTTGAGAACGGTGCCAACGGAGTGTTTTCGCCAGAAGACAGCGGAACTAACATTCTTTCCCTGAAGTCACTCTCTGGTTGCTAGAATTTCAAGTCAGAAGAAGGATTGTAGTTTTGAGAACGGTGCCATCGGAGTGTTTTCGCCAGAAGACAGCGGAACTAACATTCTTTCCCTGAAGTCACTCTCTGGTTGCTAGAATTTCAAGTCAGAAGAAGGATTGTAGTTTTGAGAACGGTGCCATCGGAGTGTTTTCGCCAGAAGACAGCGGAACTAACATTCTTTCCCTGAAATCACTCTCTGGTTGCTAGAGTTTCAAGTCAGAAGAAGGATTGTAGTTTTGAGAACGGTGCCATCGGAGTGTTTTCGCCAGAAGACAGCGGAACTAACATTCTTTCCCTGAAGTCACTCTATGGTTGCTAGAATTTCAAGTCAGAAGAAGGATTGTAGTTTTGAGATTTTATTGCTGCGAATGTGTAATATCCTCTCACTGGCGTCCTCTGTCTTGTCTTTCGTCTCTATCGCAGACCAAACGGTGCCATCGGAGTGTTTTCGCCAGAAGACAGCGGAACTAACATTCTTTCCCTGAAGTCACTCTCTGGTTGCTAGAATTTCAAGTCAGAAGAAGGATTGTAGTTTTGAGAACGGTGCCATCGGAGTGTTTTCGCCAGAAGACAGCGGAACTAACATTCTTTCCCTGAAGTCACTCTATGGTTGCTAGAATTTCAAGTCAGAAGAAGGATTGTAGTTTTGAGATTTTATTGCTGCGAATGAGTAATATCCTCTCACTGGCGTCCTCCGTCTTGTCTTTCGTCTCTATCGCAGACCAAACGGTGCCATCGGAGTGTTTTCGCCAGGAGATAGCGGTACGAACATTCTTTCCCTGACGTCACTCTATGGTTGCTAGAATTTCAAGTCAGAAGAAGGGTTGTTAAATTTAGCGACTTCCAGAATGTTTCAGAAACTTCTCGATAGAACGATTATTCTTAGAGATATAGATAACTCCAGAAGTTTCTATGGAGAGACTATGAAAAGGACTCACCCCTCCTCTGCAGGGGAGTTGACGAGTTGACAACATACGACCGACATTGGGTGACTTTTGTCAATGTTTTGCGAAAAGTAACTGCTGTTTTGTCGAAAGCCCAGACCGTCCGACTCGTCCTTGGACATGAGCAGCTGTTTGGACGGCCTGAACTGCTGCTTTGTGAAATTATTTTTTATGCTGTTTTGTTAAATGAGTGGAGTATTTAGGTGTTGTTTTTCTGTGAACTGTTCCTGTTTAATTTGTGCTTGGGAATAAACATAAGTTATCCAGAAACTTGGACTCTTTCTTGTATCCTGTGTCTACACCCACGATTCCAGAGGATATGCTTCGTAACATTATTATTTCTTTGCTTCGTCACCCCTAATTTGAATTTTTAAAAGATTAGATTTTTCTGTTGACCTGGAAGCTGACGCAGATCGAATGAGGCCAAAGAAAATATTCTGGTTCGAATGACAGTGCTCGATGATTTTCATAAATGGTTTTAAGTACTTCGATAATCTCTTCGCACTGTCACTCCTAAGTCGAATGTTCAAAAAAAAATTTTTTTTTTCGACTCAGACCGTTCGACCTACCCGAAAGTGTATGGTATCTGCTTTGACGGCAGAGAAGAGCCTCCCAATTTAGACCAGAATCCAGTAGGGGCGGCATCCACAGGGACCGTACCCTCCTTCCCCTACCACCAACCTCTCAGAAGGACTTACACACCCACATATTTAACATGCCTGTGCTCCGCGTGAACACGAGGACAGTTTGGGCAGAGCCGAGAATCGAGCTCTGGTCGTCCGAGTTCAATCTCCGCGCGCTAACCACTGGACTGTCCCACTCCCTAAAATTTTATCTCGAAGCTGAGACGAATTGAATGATACCCAAACCTAGATTGGAAGTGCTCGATGTTTCTGATCTGTCACTCACAGTGCATATTATATAAATATAATCCCGCTCTCATTACAGCATTTCCAAACACTCTGCGGAAGTAAAACTTGGTACTAGTCATTGATTGTCGTGCATGCAATGAGAATATAAAAACTTGTACGTCATCATCTGTTACTTTCGTCGCATCACTTATATAATATTTAAAAATCAGCGACAGTCCTTTCTGCGGGTGATCTGCATTCAAAGTCAGCTTTTTGGAAAGGATATAAATACCATATCGCGGTGACATTAAAAAATTCTCGACTGAGAGGCGACAGCGTGTTCTGGGTTTCCTTTGCATTCTCATTGGCATCACGTAATGCAAATTAAACTGAGTGGCTTTGTAACCGCTCATTATAAAAGAATGAATTAGCTGTTGGATTCATTGATGCGATAATTACATCTTTAAAGAGCGCTCGTTGGCAGCAGGGAAGTGGCTTTCTACGCAATTCCAGTTACCAACACTCGGCAGTAAGACTCCTGAAAGGAATGCGATGACTGGCACGCGACATTCTGAGTAATCATGATCATTCTCTTTTTCTCCTCCCATCATTAAATTTTTAAATTTCGCAAACCAGAATGGGTTTTACCAAGCAAGAAAAAATTCACACATTATAATGCAAAGCATAAAAGGAATAAAAGAGGGGCAGAATTCTCTAGTTTCATTACTATATAATCATAGATGACAACGCCCAATGTTCGCATCTGTTTTAAAGCGTAGAGCTAGCTCAGTGCTTTGAAGCAATAGAACGTGATAACATTCAATAAGGAAAACTACGAAAAACACTCAAAAGATAATTCATTCTGTGAAAATAAACTTTGTGTCACAAAAGTCTGACAAGAATAAGATTACTGTGTAAGTCTTCACTCGACTCTCTCATGCATTGATCCTCCATAGTCTTTAGCTCCATTTGTATCACAGTCATTAACAGAATGGAAAACAAAATATGTTTTTTTTTCAGTCGTCGACTAATCTCTATCTCTAGCCAGTACTAAGAGAGAAATGTTCTAAGGAAATTTATTGAACCAGAAAAGATACATAAAAACCTGGAAGTGGATATCTTAAGTTAACTCCTGCTGAATTTAATGCTTAATTCATATCAATCATCATCTAAACTCTATCTATAGCTATTCTTGAGAAATTGATGTTTCAAAAAGTGGAAATCGTTAGTGAACCCTCAATTTCTTTCGGAATTTGATGCTGATTCAACATTAGTCATAAGCTAAGCTATATCTATTCTATAGCAGATTTCGAGAAATAGATGTTTTAAAGGAAACGTAAATGTTTGAATTGGAATGTCTTCAGAACCGAAAGTAGAAATCCTTAGTGAGATATTTTACCACCTCCAGAATTTGATGTTGAACCCATATTAGTCATTACTTAAGTTCTATATATTGCCAATCCTGAGAAAGAGGTGTTTGAAATAAATTTTTAAAACCGGAAGTGGAAAAGAAATCAGAAGGAGAAATTCTTAATAAATCACCCTACCGCCTCTAGAATTTACAGCTGTTTCCACATTAGTGTTGAGAACGTGTAATAATCTTTCACTTGCATCCCCCGTCTTGTCTTCCTTTTCTATCGCAGACCAAACGGTATCATCGGAGTGTTTTCTCCAGAAAACAGTGGCACGAAATTTCTTTCCCTGACGCCATTCTATGGTGAATTTCAAGTCAGAAGAAGGGTTGCCAGATTTGGCGATTTATCGCAATTTGGCGACTTCCCGAAACTTCGAGAAACATCGCCAAATAACGATTATTCTATTCGATATTAGATAATTCTGGAACTTTCTACAGAATAATTTCCAGAAGTTTCTAAACAGATACTATAAAAAGGACTCATCACTCCGTTGGAGTTCAGTTCACGAGTTGACACTATACCAGCTACAGTGAATTGTGACTTTTGTAAATATTTTGGGAATAATTGCTGTTGTTTTTGGTAAATTATTTTCGTTAGTAATTTGAGAATAATATCGCTTATTTTGTGTAATTAGTAGAGTATTTAAGTGCTGTTTGATTGTATATTGTTTCTGTTTACTTTGTGCTTGTGAATGAACGTAAGTTATCCAGAAACTTGGACTCGTTCTTACATCCTGCGTATACACCCACGATTCTAGAGGATACGTTTCGTAACAACTGGTGTCAGGAGTGGGGTTTCTGGAAACTTTACAAGCGTATATAGTAGTAACTAGAAAAGCGACGGAGGAACAATTAAAAGAGATGTGGCTTTGATGAAAACCGGACAGAAAGCTATGGAAAAAAGATTGCAGCCGAATAGAAAGCTGTGGCAGAAAAGATTGAAGCCGGACAGAAAGCTATGGTAGAAGAGATTGAAACCGTACAAGAGGCGATAAAAGCCGGACAAGACGAGATGAAAACCAGACTAGACGGGATGAAAGCCGGACAAGACGGGATAAAAGCCGGGCAAGACGAGATGAAAGAAGCCATGAAAGCTGTACAAGACAAGATGAAACAATAAATTAAAGCAGGGCAGGAAGCTATGAAAGAAAATTAATTCCGTGAAAGAAAATATTAAAGATGAAAGTTAAGCAAGGCAAGCTGAATTGACGGAAGAAATTAAATCCTAGATGAAAGAAATCATAACTATACAGAGCGAATTGGAAGCTGGACAAGAAGAGGTGAAGGAGGAGATGAGAGTACAAGAGAGTGTTCAGCAGAAATTTGGCGATATAAATGAAACTGTGAAAAAGCTTGAAAAGAGATTAATGGCTGTGGAACGCAAATCGTTAGTCGTCAATGCGGATTTCTGTATGCCGTCATTATGCAAAGTAAAATCTCTTACATATGCCTACAGAGCATTTGGACGAATTTTCGGGCGCACTTCGACATCATCGCAGAGGCGAACGAATGGGATGAAAAGACAAAAACCTACAAACTTGCTGCTTTCCTTCGAGGTCCTGCAGCTGATATTTTACAGATGCTCCCGACCGAGAAACGTCTGGAATTCGTAGCCCTGACCAATGCCCAGGAACTCCTCTATGGGGAGAATAATTTGAAAGAAACCAGCAGAGTACAGTTAAAGTCTCATCGACAAAAATCTGGAGAGAGTTTACAGGAGCTGGCATCGGATATTGAACGACTTTCGCAATTATCCTTCGCGGAATGCCCTATGGTTGTTCGTGAAGGCCTTGCAGCTCAGTATTTCATAGTTTCTATTAGTGACCTAGAAATCCAGCACGCCGTTCTCATGACCGAATGCAAGGATTTGAGAGCTGCATTGTCCCAAGCCAGTAGGTATGAAGCCTCTTAACGAGCATCTCGCGGGTTTCATCGATCCATTGTGCGTGGTGCGACTGGGACTGAGAGTACTTCAGAATCTCAGATGCTGCGTACCATGAATGAAATAAAAAACATGCTGCAAAGGCAAAGTAACGATAGATTCAAGCGGTTACCTTGCTCGTTTTCGAAAGAAATAGTGTGCTGGACTTGTGGAGAAAGAGGCCATACAAGGAGAAAGTGCCCATTATTTGAGCAAGAGAATAATAGGACACTCCCTTCGAAAATGCTACAGGAAAACTAATCAGCGGGCCATTTTGCTGGGCGGAGGTTTCCGTATGAAGGAAATGTCCCATCTAAGACCTTCCAGATATCATCGCTGTACGCAGGAGATAATGGACATGGGGTACTTCATGGGTCGTATAAACAACACGACCATCATGGATCCATTGATGTACTTACATCATGGGTCGTGTAAACAACATCGAATGTCAAATGCTTCTAGACACGGGTGCGAATGTTATCATCATTAAAAGTGAAGTAGCTCGTCGAATGAACTGTCAACTTCTTTATACGGCACTCTCCAACAGTGAATGTTCAAGGGAAAATGGTGCTTACTATTTCAGTCGGGGTTAGCCGTTATCATCATGTTGCTTACGTTGTAGATATTTCTGACCCATGCATTCTCGGACTAGACTTTTTAAGTAAACACGGATTTGGTTTAGATTTCTAAAACAACGAACTACGGACAGCCACTGAAGAGATTCCTTTATTTGGAACGAAAAGGGGAGACATTCTAGAGTGCAAAATAGTTACTGCTGAAAATGTTCCGCTGCCCGCACGAAGCATATGCCCGGTGAGAGGGATCCGGGAAGGTCCCAGCATATGTGGAATGGCAGTAACAGAATTTCCATCTCCGGATTATAAAGAAAAAGAAATTCTCGTGGCCACAGCTCTTGTGGATATTTCAGGAGACTGCGTACCTGTCCGAATAGCTAAAAAGAGCGACAGGCCCAAAATAATTCATAAAGGGGAGCAGTTAGCTTCATGCTCTGCGGTTACCAGCGTAAAACGTGGTTGTCCAAAAGATGGAGACAACAGTCCTGAACATCTAAGTACCATCGTAAACAATCTCACAATCTCGACGAACTAAATCGTACAGAACACGAGGCGTGTAAAAGCCTAATTTCGGAGTTCCGTGAAATCTTTTCGACTGCTTCAAAAGACATGGGATGCACCGGACTAAATAAACATAGAATCGACACTGGTAACCGAATTCCAATTAAAGAAGCTCCGAGAAAGCTTATATATATATATATATATAAAATATAGAATATAAAGAAAGTGGATTATCAGAAATATATGTGTTATAGAAATTATGCGCAAAGCAGCAAGAGGTACTATACACCATATAATGCATAAAAAAGGAATGGATAAAAAGTGAAAAAAGGAAGGAAGGCTTAGCAAAAAGCTTACTTGATGGCGGTAAGGGGTTGTGACCTCACGCCCCAGTTTTCAACGAGCTCGTCATAAATGCCGCGGCACTGCACTCCTGGTCGCCAGCTTTGGCTCAAGCCCACCTCCGGAGTGACAATAAAAATTGTCACAAGACCTTCAAAAAGGAATGAACCGAGGACGAGAGTAAATTCACTACCGTACAAGCGATCTGTATTGCTGACCTCGGTGAAATGTATACAGCATCCTATGATCGTGCTGCGGTCCTGTCATATGCATGATGCGATCCTTCATTCTCTAAATGAATATAAAAAGACTTGAGCTTTACACCATACGCTAAATTGTTTCGGTATAAATTATCTATATTTTTAAGCATAAAAGGAACTGGATATTTTTGAATATATGCTTGCTTTAAAAATACTTGATCAAAATCAATACGTAAATTTTCTTCTTTAATAGTTCTTTTAATTCTGACCAATCCTCCCAAGAATACATTGCGAAATATATTCAAGTGTAGGTTGGAGTGCCAATGTATTATTCCATTTATAGGTATTTTAAAATGGTTTCTTTTGTCATAGATGGTAAATATGATTGGGATTTGTCCAAAGTTGATACTCAAATCCAAAAACTCAACCACGTTGTTATTTTTAACTGGATTTTCTTTCAATATGAGGTTGGGTGGGTAGAAATCAAAGTTCATACAATAGTTTTCATTTTCATATCCAATAATCACGTCATCTACATAACGCAGGTAAACGATTTCGTTGTTAATATGAGACTGGCTTTCATAAAAACTAAGGTAGAGATCGGCTAGTATGGAAGAACATCCCCCCCCCCCCCATGGGGATGCCTTTAATTTGTTGATATGCAAAGATTCCATTGAAAAGATAATTTTCTTTGATGACTATTCTAATTATAGTCTTGCATTTATTGAATTCTATATTTCTTTTTAATTCATATTCTTCATATAAACGGTAAAGGATATTTGATAAGTCTTCTAGATCTATAGTGTTGAAAAGTTCTTGGAAGTCATAAGTCTTTAAGTATAAAGGATTTTTATGATAATTTAATGAATTTATCACTTGTTGGCTATTTTTTATGATATAACTTCCTTTATTATTAATTTGTAGCAAAATAGGTTTTAAAAGCTTTAGTAACATAGAATTGGCTTTTGTGAGATACGTATTACATCCGACAGTAACCGGTCGGAAACATATAGGGCTTTTATGTAGTTTTGGAATATTTATCAAGTAGGGGTACTGTATGATTCCAGTGTATTTGATGCCTGTTAATAGATATAAGGCTTTAATTTTATTTGAAATTTCCCTAAGGGGAATGTTGATTTTACAATAAAGTATATCATTCTCATATTTTGCTCTCAAGGTGTTAATATAAAAGAACTTGCATGTGAATGCGTAGTTGCTTGAGGCTTTGTCAGTATAAGTAATTATATACCGTTCTTGAATGGTCTTGAGAAGCTGGATGTTCAATTTACATTTATCAGGTGGTTGGTAAAGTTTATTATAATAATACTTGAAGTCTCTGCATATCATATATCTCCATTGATGGAAGGTGAAATCAGGCAAACTGAATCGGATGATTATATACCGTTCTTGAATGGTCTTGAGAAGCTGAATGTTCAATTTACATTTATTAGGTGGTTGGTACATCCGATTGGTCAGAATTAAAAGAACTATTAAAGAAGAAAATTTACGTATTGATTTTGATCAAGTATTTTTAAAGCAAGCATATATTCAAAAATATCCAGTTCCTTTTATGCTTAAAAATATAGATAATTTATACCGAAACAATTTAGCGTATGGTGTAAAGCTCAAGTCTTTTTATATTCATTTAGAGAATGAAGGATCGCATCATGCATATGACAGGACCGCAGCACGATCATAAGATGCTGTATACATTTCACCGAGGTCAGCAATACAGATCGCTTGTACGGTAGTGAATTTACTCTCGTCCTCGGTTCATTCCTTTTTGAAGGTCTTGTGACAATTTTTATTGTCACTCCGGAGGTGGGCTTGAGCCAAAGCTGGCGACCAGGAGTGCAGTGCCGCGGCATTTATGACGAGCTCGTTGAAAACTGGGGCGTGAGGTCACAACCCCTTACCGCCATCAAGTAAGCTTTTTGCTAAGCCTTCCTTCCTTTTTTCACTTTTTATCCATTCCTTTTTTATACATTATATATATATATATATATATATATATATATATATATATATATATATATATTTCGATTTTTATTTTTTTCCATTTGCTTGAGGATTAGTTGATTTTTACTTTTGTTTTGTAAGCCAGTTAGATAGTTGAATTTAGTTTAAGTTTTTCTTTTTTTGTTTCCATACCTTTGAATTTTGTTGATTTTCTGTAACTTGATAGCTTGTGTTTTGTATTTTTTATCCATTTGATTGATGATTTGCTGTATTATTTTTTTCTGTGGATGTTTTTAAAAAGTTAGGTTTATCGTGTTACATTTTCTTACTTTTTGTTCATTGGATTTTCAAACTACTATTATTATATATATATATATATATATATATGAAATGTAATAATAAGAATTATGTAAAAAAAAAAAAAAAATAATAATAATAAAAAAAAAAATAAATAAAAAAATACAATTAAGATAAGGGATAATGAGATAAAAATGAAGTTAAAATTTGACACCAATTCAGCGCAAATGCAGCTAACTTTAGTGTAATTCAGTTCTAACTAATTAAAAATGAATGTTACCACAAAAACTCGTAAACAACTAGACAGAAAATAAGAAACCAATGTACAATACGCGCATAATGCAGCAGAAAAGTATATGGATAAATATTTGAAATGTAATAATAAGAATTATGTAAAAATAAAAAAATAAATAATAATAAAAAAAAATAAATAAATAAAAAATACAATTAAGATAAGGGATAATGAGATAAAAATGAAGTTAAAATTTGACACCAATTCAGCGCAAATGCAGCTAACTTTAGTGTAATTCAGTTCTAACTAATTAAAAATGAATGTTACCACAAAAACTCGTAAACAACTAGACAGAAAATAAGAAACCAATATACAATACGCGCATAATGCAGCAGACAAGTATATGGATAAATATTTGAAATGTAATAATAAGAATTATGTAAAAATAAAAAAAAAATAAATAAATAAAAAAAAATACAATTAAGATAAGGGATAATGAGATAAAAATGAAGTTAAAATTTGACACCAATTCAGCGCAAATGCAGCTAACTTTAGTGTAATTCAGTTCTAACTAATTAAAAATGAATGTTACCACAAAAACTCGTAAACAACTAGACAGAAAATAAGAAACCAATGTACAATACGCGCATAATGCAGCAGAAAAGTATATGGATAAATATTTGAAATGTAATAATAAGAATTATGTAAAAATAAAAAATAAATAAATAAATAAAAAAAATACAATTAAGATAAGGGATAATGAGATAAAAATGAAGTTAAAATTTGACACCAATTCAGCGCAAATGCAGCTAACTTTAGTGTAATTCAGTTCTAACTAATTAAAAATGAATGTTACCACAAAAACTCGTAAACAACTAGACAGAAAATAAGAAACCAATATACAATACGCGCATAATGCAGCAGACAAGTATATGGATAAATATTTGAAATGTAATAATAAGAATTATGTAAAAATAAAAAAAAATAATAATAAAAAATAAATAAATAAATAAAAAAAATACAATTAAGATAAGGGATAATGAGATAAAAATGAAGTTAAAATTTGACACCAATTCAGCGCAAATGCAGATATATATATATAACATTTTCAGTACCACTATTTTAGTAAAGTGCACTAGAAAGTAAAAAATAGTTTTCAGCTATCTCAACATTCTTTGTCATAAGCGACTCAAAATGAAAGCGCTCATAAAAAATAAGAGTTATATTCGGACATTAACAGAATTTTAGTGAACAATAGAAGTGATAAAGTAGAAATGACATATATTAGATTGGCGGATTGTTAAATTAAAATAGTCAAAGGAACATTTAAAAGAACTGATTATAATCCTTCTTATTATATGATTTCTATGATATCGCTTCTATTGTTCTTTAAAATTCTGTTAATGCCCAAATACAATTATTTTATGGCCGCTCCACGGTTTTATTTGAGTCGCATATGATCAAGAATGTCGTGGTAGTTAATTTTGTTTTCAATTATTAGTGCTATTTACTAAAACAGTATAACTTAAAAAGATTTTTCATAATATTTTATGACACTTAAATTTAAAATAGTTTTTGACATTTAAAAACTTTATTAAGTGCGTGGGTGTCCCATTTAGTGACGACTAGCTAGTGAGTCCGAAGCGAAACGTGATAAAACTTATTAAAAAAGTGCAATTTAATTTTTCAAGAGTAATAGTTTCCTTGTTTTGACAGACTTAATACTAATACTAATTCAATGTTTTTAAGACTATTGTGCTCGCGAAATTCTTTTGAAATTCAATTCAATTGCGGAACCCTAAACTGAGAAAAAGTCCAGTGGGGACTAAATTACACGTACGAAATTTTATGCGTTTTTCTTTTACTTCTAAAAATTTATACTGAACTATCAAGTTAACGAACCTCTAGATTACTGTCGTGGAACCCCAGCGTTCCACGGAACACACTAACACACTTTGAAAAATACTGTGTTAGTATAATATAAGTTTATTCGGTATTTGTTTTCAATTTTGAAATATTTTGCACTTTTTTAACCGAATTACACAAAATCGCATTAGTTTCTTGCATGTATTTTAAAAATGTGTTTTCCTTTCAGATGACCCATCCAATGACATAAAACGGATAATGCTGTGAAAATGGCCTTGTTGAAACTGTCTACGGAATTGGATATCAGTTTGAAGAACATCGTATGCAATCCCCCATCATAACGAAGAACATCAATACCTGTCGAAAATTGCATAATGTTTATATAACGCTAATGTGACAGTCAAACGTAAATTTTCCTGTTCGAACTTCATTAACTGCATAATGTTTATATAACGCTAATGTGACAGTCAAACGTAAATTTTCCTGTTCGAACTTCATTAACTGCATAATGTTTATATAACGCTAATGTGACAGTCAAACGTAAATTTTCGCGTTCGAACTTCATTAATAAAGTGTAACGCCGTCCACTGGAGTCTCATATTTCGGGTTCGAATGTTATTTTTACTTTCTCATACGTAGTATTGAGAAAGTATTGTTTTCGCAAAAATTCTCGATTTCGAGATTTTAAAGCCAATATATGTTTTAAAACCGCCTGAACACGTTTTGACTAGTTCTGGGGTGATGTCTGTTTCTCCGTCTATTTCTAGTCGATTTATGTGCAGGATAGCGGTCACAAATATTTATGGGTTTTCACGAAACTTCATATGCGGATTTGTTATAAAAAAATCTTGATAGAATTTTTTTTTAATTCGAGTGAAAACTTCGAAATTTATTCAAAATTTTATATATTTTTTAAAATGACAGCATAGGACACAATTTGACAATCATGCATAAAAGGGTTTATTTATGGCTCAATGATCGCGAGACTTTGCAGTTTCAATCATTGTGAAAAATAGCCGTGATGCAATTTTTTTTCTTTGTGACGTCATGAGTCCCTTTGTGGGGCAATCTAAGATTGTTTCAAGAACTTTAAAGTGAAAGGTAACACGCTATAGTTACAATCATTTGGATCCACGGTACCAATTTTTAAAAAATTCCCTTGTAAAATTTGGGAGAAAAAAGAAAAAAAAATGAGTTCTGGTATGAGGCAGTCGAATTACATTCCAGTTGATTTACTGCTGGCGCCATGAAAAGTAAAACAAACATTATAACACTTAAAAATACGCTCAAACTCCTGTTTAAAATAATGTGAAATTAAAATACTTCATAAGTAAGAGCAAAAACAGTTCATGCCAGCAAGTATTAACCTTTTGCTTACGGGTGGGACAGCGTCCATCCCAAACGAAGAACCTCTCAAAAACACAGGTATTTGACATGCCCTATCCCAAACAGTTCGATTCCCCTTTGCAGGCATTGGCGTCCAAGGACGCCATATAGGCCATATCGCCAAGGACGATAGGGCATGTCAAATACCTGTCTTTTTGAGAGGTTCTTCGTTTGGGATAGGCCCTATCCCACCCGTAAGCAAAAAGTTAACCGGTTTAAAAGAAAATCATCTTCTTTTATTAATGAACTAGTGGGTGCCTATGAAAAATCATGAAGAAACTTTCATGTGTTGTATTCTACAGAGCTTAAATATACTGAAATCGTACCTCAGAAAACATTCAGGAGGGATTAGGTTATTATAGTACCTGGTTGCTAATCCGACTTTAATCAAAACCGTGCTTTAATGGTTTCTGCCTCTGAGAGAGGACGAAACAACTGAGGAAGAATTAGACTAATGGAGTGAGGAGTTTTTTTGTTGGCCCCAATGAGACAGTATATATAATACTACCTGGATAGTTGGTTCTCATCCGAGAGGCATTATACAGATGAAATGGGGAATTTATTTGTTAGTCCCCACTTTGAGAGGGGTAAACCAATGAGGAGGATCCATTGAGGAGGGATTAAATACATGAAGTGCGAAGTTTCTTTGATAGTCCCTACTCTGAGAAGGTGAAACCCTTGAGGAGGGATTACTACAACACTCAGTGTTGTAAACACTTTTTGAAAAAATGTATATAAAAACAGTAATTTACTATATTTGTTAATCATTCTCTAATTCTCCTTAAGTGACACAGATGTGCACATCTCCATCTCTGCACGCGTGTGTAATATGAAGATGATTGTTGATTAAAAAATCTCTCTGGAAAATGTTGCCGCAACAAAATTTTGATCCAATTGACTATGTCCGCTTTTGAAATTCCGTGGGACGTCGATTTACACCGTGAAAATGCTCAACATAGCACACATGAAATTCTATGTAAATAAATTTTAAATATTTTATTTTTCCCAACAATATAGTCATATATAAGTTCAGATGTAGAGAAATTCTCTACTATGACTCAGAAAAAGAAAGCAACATGTATTGAATTTATTCAGACACTTTTATTTTCTTATTATGACTAAAGATGGCAGCACTAAAACTCGCATTGCAATGATCTATTCCATTAGATAAGTTCTTGTATATTTTCCTATTAGTTTTATATAGAGGTAAAAACAGCCTCCATTGCAAATATCTTTCTAATAGAATGTTCACACTATACAGATAGATGCATGTGAAAAATACTTTTCAGGGATGATTTATTTAGCCCTTAAAACAAAACCCACGCCATATGGATTAGGCTCGACCCTTCTACAAGACCATATAAAATTTTTGTCCCCTTACCAATATTTTTCGACCTCTATAATCATTTTTGACCCTATAATCATTTCTGGCCCCTTCATACACTATTTTCCCTTGAATTTAGGGAGCCTGCGCGTAACGGATATTACACCACTGACAAAACATATTCATGGATATAAGAATGACACAGATTTTAAATTTTACAGTTAAACTTACACCAAAATTCTTCCTCGAATGGTTCGTGAATCTGTAGCCCTCAGATACTAAGTAGTCCAAACTGAGATTTGAAGAATAATTGTATAGATGTTGTTAAATAATTGTATTAAAATCCGAAGAGGATGGAGGAAAATTTTATTCGAAAATGATCAAATGTCGCATCAAGGCTTTCTTAGTGGACTTTTTAAGGGAAACTGCGCCTCATATACGTTATATACTTAGAAAATCACCAAAACCTAGCACGTGTAGCCCTTAATGCCGTTTGGAAGTGAGAATCCCTCTCCCCAGACCTAGATTTCCCATGCCGAAGTGCTCCGCAGCGTACACAGTTGACCGTGAGCCGATCTCATATCGAAAAGGATCGATTTCAACATTGGAGGAACATCCTATGAAATATTGGGTCTAAACGCCCCCTTCCGTCTAGAAATAAAAATCGCAAAAGTTTCACGAAGTCTGGCAAAGTGACAGTGTCGCGACATGAATTCTCTTCTTGTGCTTTTTTGCATTTGTCGCATATCCTGCAACCGCTCATAAAACCTGAATTCTGCATGTACTTTAAAGACTACACTCAATAAATTTGCACACTAGAACAAATTGCCCAACGTTGCCAGGGTCCTAAATAGGCGCCCACTACTTATAAATAACTAAATAAGCGCCCACTACTTAAATAATACATTTGAACGAAATTTAAAATGGCTGCGATCTGGAAATTGCACGCTCCAAATCACACAGCAAAAGAAAAAAAAATCTGTTGTGGGCAACATGACTTTCCCTGCAGACTCATATTCACGTTCTCTTTATTTCTTCAATAATTCGTTAAATTGAAATTTAATTGCACAAGATAACACACAACTATTTTAAATGACACTGAATTTGCAGTTTTAATTCAGTTTCGGTTTTTATTTGATAACTGGACTGGTTTTCAAAGGTGGCATAGGGAAAATGCGAAAAAACTAAAATATCTCGAGAACGGCTAGTCCTGGAGTAATAGGGTTCGTTTTATTCTTTTCACCGTCAAAAATTACGTTTAAAGTAAGCATTTAATGGATATCTTTGAGCATACGTAGTCTTTTATTTTTAGATTTTACGATTTTTGCAGGCCATTTTGCAAAAAAAAAGGGGGTGGGGGGCAGGTTCTTTTTTCTGAATCACTGAATCGTACCAAAATCTAATCAACACCAGGTTAACTTACAAGTGATTTATATACTAGATTTTGTAAAATTTGGTCTATTAGTTTTTCAGCTAAAGTGATACAGGTAATATTTGCGAGTCGTTTCGCAAGAAAAGGCAGGTCCTTCTATCCCGAATCGTACCAAACTCTAATCAGCAACAGGGTCAACCACAAGGGACCTATTTACCAAATTTTATAAAATTCGGCCCATTATTTTTTCATTTAGAGTGTATACAAAATCTGCACAGACAGACACACACAAATATCAAGCTAAAAATAGTCTTTTCGTCTTCTAGAGGTCCTAAAACGTGTAGATCCGTCGAAAACTCGAGTTGCGAATTCCGGAACGATTCCAATACTTTCCCTATTACCACGTATTGCAGGGAAAATAAAAAAAGGGAGAGGGAAGACATGGCTTAAACTCCTATGTGAGCACACCGGTTGAAAGCCTGAGTCCTTGAACGTTGTTGAGACCCAGACCGTCCGACCTACCAGAAAGGTGTAAGGCAACTGTTTGGACGGAGTCACCCAATTTAGACCAGAACCTAGTGGAGGAAGCATCCACAGGGACCTACCCTCCTTCCCCTACGACTAACCTCTCGGAAGGATTTACTGATCCACATGATTAACATGATCGTACTCCGCGTGAACACGGCGGCAGTTTTGACAGCGGGGGGAATCGAACCCGAGCATACCGAGTGCAATTCCCGCGCGCTAACCACTGAACTACCATGCCCTAAGTCCGTCAACGTGTCGGAACTTCGTGGTCAATGCTTTGTGATCATTTAATGCGATCACTTAAAAAACAACGAAACTTAAAATTACTTAAGAAATTGAAAAAATTTTGTTAGAATGTTAAGATACATCCGGAACTTTAGCTAAATTATAAAATTGGGCTAATCTTAGTTTTTCGGATGCGACGTATATATATATATATATATATATATATATATATATATATATATATATATATATATATATATATATATATATATATATATATATACAAGGTAAGATCAAAAAATTCGGAGACTGTTCTGATATCTCTAACCCTGATAGGCGGAGAAGAGAACTATTTTACCGTGGCGTAGAGGCACATGGGACGCGAGATGTGAAAAGGAAGAAGCAGGTCCGCAGTGCAGGGTTTTTCCAGATAATGCGTGTCAGTGAACTGGAGTCGTTCGCGTTCGTCGAAAATGGAAATGGCGTTTGAAGAGCACCGTGCGAATATCAAATTCTGCCAGCATTTGGGGAAATCGGCGATAGAAACATTGCACCTGCGGCAGCAGGTGCAATGTTTCTTTCGGAGATTAGTTTTAAATTTAGTCTTACCACGTAGCTGCATTTAATAGGATGGAAAAGTATAAGGAAAATATCGATTCAAGAAGTGACGCGGCTCATAACTGATTTCAGCGCTATGCACAGTGCTGAAAAGCTCCATTCATATCTCGATTTTCAATAACCGGATCAGGATCATTCAACTATGTATTTCTGTTGTCCAATAGAAAACTATTTATTTGGAAATATATATTTTTACATGGTGTCTCCATAATAATTATTTTGAAAGAAACCGAACTTTCACTGAAGTACCACTGGATGCGAGTGCATGAATCAATATTCTGCTCAACAATACCAATCATTAAAAGGATACAATTTGTTGTCACTGTAATTATATGTCTGGAGAAGTCACGAAATGGGATTATAAAAATGAGAAGGGCTGGGAAAAGAAGAACATGACAGATGATACAAACTCAATAAAAACACAAAATATATAGGATTGTGAACTCTGCGTTCGGCGTAGGAAGCAAAAATTGTACCTAGCACGCACCTTGCGAAAGAGGCGTGTCATGTTTAGTCAATCTCCCCCTCGCATTCAAATAAAACTTCAAAATGGAACGAAAGGCAATGTTAACACTAGTAATTTTTAATTTTTTTTTCTCACGTTCGCTGATTAAAAAGAAAAAACCTTATCCAATATAAACATAAGAAAAATTGAAGTACCATAATTCGCATGAATAAAGTTGCCGTTGTGTAAATTAATTTATGTTTCACTAAGTTTCTTCTTAAATTTTTCCTTATCCTTAGCAGGAAGGGATTTTACTTTTTGATAAATTTAAATATGTTTAATGGTTCCATTAATGCTGGAAAACACCTTATCATTAAATAGGCTATAGCTACATATAGTATCGTTAAATAGGTTAATACTCCGTCGTTAAATACACTACCCGACGTAGAAAATGCAACACCATGAAGCTTTGACCGTATAATTATGCAAATTGCGAGATAAATGCAGCTGCACGATGTATGCAAATGATCTGAAATGCAAGTAGGTCATGTGATTAGAGCGCGGGATAAAAGGAATGGAAACGGCAGATGAGCAAACAGTTGTTACTGTCTGTCGCCTAAGGAAACCCGTTTTCCGAGCTGTTTTTCATTTCAGAAGACACGTGTTGTTAAAGAGATGCCTGGACGACGACGACGAAGTCTGTTTAAGCATTTGAACGATTCGTTTTAGGCTTACGCACAGTTGAGTGGCCGTACCGGCGTATCGCCGCTGAAACACGAGTAAATGCGTCCACTGTGCAAAGGATTTGGAGAAGATGGATTGAAGAAGGGTATGTGAATCGTCGCAGTGGTACAGGTCCATCCAGACGTACATCAGCACGGGTTGATCGACGCATTCGAAGGCGTGAGGTGCCGGCCCCACAAACGACGACTGTCGACATTCTGCAGAAAATTCTGGGTACATTCGATGTTCCAATATCAGCGAGAACAGTCTCTCGATGATTGGCCGAAAGCCGTTTGTACTCAAACCGTCCTTTAAGGACACTGCCATTGACGACCAGACACCGACGTGAGAGATTGCAATGGTGTCGGGTCCGAGTCTCTTGGACGACTGAATAAGACAGGGTAGTGTTCAGCGACGAGTCTCTTCTTCTTCGACCCAGACCGTCCGATTTACGCGAAGTTGCAAGGTATCTGCTTGGACCGCTGGGATTTAAACTGGAACCCAGTAGAGGAGGCATCCACAGGGACCGTACCATCCTTCCCCTACCACTAACCTTTCGAAAGGATTTACAGACCCACATGTTTAAAGTGATCGTACTCCGCATCAACCCGGCAAGAATTTGGGCAAAGGCGGAAATAGAACGCGAGTCGTCCGAATGCAATTCCCGCGCGCTAACCACTGGGCTGCGTGAACCTAGCAACGAGTCTCGGTTCTGTTTGTCGAATGACAGTCGCCGTGTGAGAGTCTGGAGGCGACGTGGAGAAAGATCCAATCCTACTGCGACTGTTGAACGCCATAGTGCTCGACAACGAGGAATCATAGTTTGGGGTGCCATTGGCTTCGATAGCCAGACACGTCTAGTTCGTATCAGAAGCACAATGACAGCACGACGATATGTGGATGGGGTGCTACGGCCGGATGCACAGCCATATCTTCAGCTGGTGCAAAATACTATTTATCAGTAAGATAACGTGCGACTGCATACGGCAACCATCAGCAGACAAGCCTTGCAATGTATCGAGGTGCATCCTTGGCCTTCGTTGTCTCCAGATCTTTCACCCATCGAGCATGTATGGGACGTGATTGGCCTTAGTTTGACTGCTCTGTCGACCTGTAGAGGATGGCTGAAAGCATATGGTCATTTATCCCTCAGAAAATTATCCACATGCTCATCGCATCTGTTCCTCGAAGGGTTGCTGCTTGTATGGCCGCAGGAGGTGGTCCTACTGCCTACTGGTCACCATGTCTATGTCATTACTGTATTGCATTATCCTTCTGGAATTACCATCACTTATTTATATATGACATCTTTGTCTGTGTGCTCTTTACCATCACACTATATTCGCTCTTTCATGGCGTTTCATTTTCTGTGTCGGATAGTGTAAGTTAATGCAGTATTATGGGATACATTTACTGAAATTTTTACCGTGATCTATATAAAAATAAAAAAAGCCTTTCTCTCTGTCTGTTTTTCTGTATACCTGTAAAGCTTGTCGTTAAATATGGCGATCTCAATGAATAATTTGCGAAATATCGCCAATGTGACGACTTTGGAAAACATCGTCAAGTTAACAAAAATGACGTTTAGTTAACGAAAACGACCACCAAATGGATGGAAATTTAATATCTTTGAAACGGAAGTTCAATTTCTTTGATAATTCTTGTAACTTTAGGTGATTTATTATTCTTGAATTCTTGATTCGAAATGTATTGAGTTACACTGTTTGTGGGGCAGGTACATTCTGTTAATATAGTGTTTTTCAAACTTTTTTGGTTGCGAAACCCTTCAATTGGATGGCGGAATCCCAAAATGAGGAAAAATCCAGTGTGGTCCAACTTACGCATACAAAATTTTACGCGTTTATTTTTTTAATTTAAGAAAATTTTCACGCAACTGTCAGCTGCAGAATCTCTGGAAAATTGTCACGGAACTCCATGGAACATACTTTGAAAAACACTGTGTTAGGATATCCAGGATAATGTAAATTAATTACGTTTTGTAAGTGGTGATATAGCAACTATGTTTTGATAGGATTTCATATATATAAAAATTAATGTCATTGATTGGAAGAGGAGTGTGGTCTGAATGTCTCCAAGGATATTGGAACTTAGAAGCGATGGTTGTCATAAAGAGATTCGGCGTTTCAAATTAAGGGGACGGTGAAATATTTTTTATTTATTTATTGACTTAGAAACGTGAAAATTTGTATAAATATTCCTCTTAACATTACTATATACAATACCATTCAATTTGTTTTCAATTTTGTTATAATTTTGTATTTTTTTTTTAATTTAATGCTTTTTTAACGAAAATTTGAAAATGCTCCTTGCGTGCCATTTGTTCACATTATTGATTAATTTTACATGATGATCACTCAAAAACACATTATGAATAAATTTGGGTATTCATTTTTAAATCCATTAGAAAGTTTAATTTTTAAAAATATTTTTCTGCATTAAAACTTAATTTTCATCATTTAATTAGGTTCTTATTCACTTTTAATTACCTTAATAAAGTCCAATTATAAAATGCATACTCAGTTTCATTAAAAAGTATGAGAAGTGTCTTCTTGCCAAATTTCATGCATCTCAGACAAAAATTAAGACGCATGGAGCATTTTAAAAGTGTAAAACTTTTGAAAATTCCGTTTCGAAAAAAATGTATTCAACCTTTTACTTACGGGTGGAACAGCGTTCATCCCAAACGAAGAACCTTCCAAAAAGACAGGTATTTGACATATTCTATCACAAACAGATCGATCCCCCTTTGAAGGCATTGGCGTCCATGGAAATCGCCGACAGAAACATTGCACCTGCTGCAGCAGATGCAATGTTTCTGTCGGCGTGTAAAACACATTATTTCACACATCTTAAATGTGTAAAATAATGTTACATATTAAAACTTTTTTTAGTCGATTTTTGCTCATTTCAACGTCCACTGTCCCTTTAAACAATAAAAAGTTAAATTCATTACTGACATATAGAAATCATTATTAGAATATAGATTTTAGAAATCCATTGATTGAAACTCAAATTATCGATTTTATAGATTAAAATATCAGTTTCTAATTATTGAAATCAATTAATATATGGACTATATTACTTAGCGGATGCTAACACTATTTCAAACTGCCAAATTAGATTTGTGTAAAATGTAAGTTAATTTTATACTTCAAAATAGTTTTACACGTTGACATTCAGCAAAGCATTCAATGTTAATGCATATTGGCATTGGATGCTACACTCTGAAAACATTGTGCGTGAATATTGTGCATCAATATTTCTCTGGGAAAGAAGTCACTGCGTTGTGTTGGGAAAGTCATGTGCTCCCCACATCTGATGTTTTTTTTTTAATTTGTGTGTGTAGAATCAATATGTTAGACTTTTTGTTCATAAAAATAATTAAAGTTTCCATTGCCTTTATCATTATAGAATTTAGTGTAGGTTTCAAGTTGAAACCAACGAACTTATCTATTATTAGAGAAAATAGTTACATCTCTCTGGAAGAATTCCAAATTAAAATTGAGATCGTGATTTGCCTTTCTGACTCTCAACCGTATTTATAACTAAAAATTGGAGGGATTCCCACACAAGAGTTAATTAAAATCTAACGACGCAATAAAATTATTCTTGTCGAACAGATAAGAAAAATGACTCAGCCGAAACCAGTTACGGTTACAAACGAATTTCGTACGTTTGTCGATTTCTAGAATGATCACGGATATATCCCTGAGCAAACTTGAACAAACAGATATCATTTGTGACAAGTTTTAAATAATTGATTTCCTTGTACGTCAGGAAATATTAAATTCCAGATCCCATTTTCAGATTTTCTATATTGCATGGTAAAGAGAAAGTGTTGTAATCGAAAAAAGAAGTAAACGCTTAGATTTTTGGTGGCTGGACACACTTAAAGCGCTTGTAATAGTCTAATACTTGTGACTTATCCCCTATTAAAGGCCGGTGTTCATACAGCACATGAAAAATAAAGTTACTCAATGTTGTGTATGAGAAAAAGCCAGTTATACATGAAACAGGAACTAAACTTCTAGTTTCCTGTTCTATATATAAGTGCAAGATAAATCAACAGTAAAATATTAAGCAGATACAGCCACGAAAACAGTTAAGCCTGTAACCGCAACCAAATAAAATGATATTAAAATACAACGAAAATTTTGATATGTAATACAGGTACTAAACCCCTTGTTCCCTGTATTAACATACATGGTGAATGTAGAAGAAATGGTAAAGAGCAAATTAACATCAAGCAGAAAATTCAACATATGGAGTTAAGCCCTTTATCGGCACTCAAATAAAATTGTGACAAAATCACATTTAATGTAAATAAAATAAAATAAAATAAGTATTTCTGAAACCAGAAAATCTTCCGTTTCTGTCTGCACAATTGTAATATTTATTACAGAAATTATGCATATGGCCTGACGTAGATAATTGGAGAGATCGTATGAAAAATAACAAAAACAACAAAATACAAATGCCTGATCATAGCAATTGAATAATAATAGAACCCAGAATATTTTATACAGAATAAGTATATAATAAAACGAATTACTATTCCCATAAAAGCTCGTGTTAAATCTCAAAACTGCTTTCCACAGAGTCATTGAAATTGCTAAAGCAATAGTGACAGTTAAAGTCATAGTCAAAGAATTGAACATGGAGAAAAGAAATAAGCTGGATCAGCAAAAGGATTCAATGTATGAATTAATGCATAAAGGGTGGTAAATGGTACTTCAAATAATATTTAAGCACAGTATTTAAGTATATAAATTGGATTTAATGTATTTAAACCCAAATAAAAATGTATACTGGTAGATGATGCGTGTATACATGTAGTGTTAACTACTTGATGAATAGTGCTTTCATTTATTTAAAAGCTAATGAGACTGATCTATCCATAAGTATCTGTAATTTGAGTTTGGTTTTTAAATTGAAATTTATAAAGGAATAAATAAGATGTAGATGGTATTTATTTTTATGGCAGTGGTTATCAATTTTTGAATATGTTCTTCATAAAAACTTGAAACGAAGGATAGAACTCACAGACGGTTCTTTCTTTCCTTTAACTCTAATTTAGCAGTTTCAAATGTTTATAGTAAAATAATTTAAAAAAAAAACTGAAGAATGAAATGCAGACGATTTATTTTTTAATTTACGTATTTATTCCCAGTATTATTTCTATTCAATACAACTAAACTTTTTTTTTAATATTATACCAAAATAAAGACGATTAGAAATCATTCAGTGATTCGTCAGCATGTTTAGTTCTGATCTGATGAATTAAGAATACGTAACTGTTTGCGCATTATGGTATTTTAAACAAATAACGAGCTTTTCGAATTAATAATGATTTGTACTCTGTGTAATAAAAATATTGCAGAAACTGCTGGGGATTTTGGACGGCGATATCCAAACTTGCCTGAAATTTCTCGTACATTTGTTTATCGGATGATGAGGAGATTAAGAACTACCGGTTCATTTCATCCAAGACGTGGCCCTGGAAGAAATCGTTTGTACACCTGAGGACCAAGAAACTAACATCATCGCATATTTTTCTTTCAACCCACGAACAAGCATTTGAAAAGCAAGCGAAACGTTGGGGCTACTTAGGATGTCAATTGCTACATAGAACACTTGGAAAATACCATTGGCATCCATTTTGTATTCATGGACTTCAAGCACTTCATCCCTCCGATTTTGACCGGCGTGATGAAGCATTCTGCAGCATTCTGCAACTGGTTATTAATCCAGCAAGACATCAATTCGAACTTTGTTAAGATCATTCTGTGGACTGATGAATGTTTGTTTACGGAAGGCGGAGCAATCAATACTCACAACGGTCATTATTGGGATAATATACGAAACCATTTTTTGTCCGTGAAATACATCACCAGAGAAAGTTTTCTGTGTCTGTATGGAGCGGAATTTGGAATAGAAAACTTATTGGTCCTGTGTTTTATGAAGGGACTCTTACAGCTGAAAAATACACGCAACTTATTTTAAACGGTACTATAACGGATTTTATGGAGACGACAACATTATTGCTTCTAAAAAACATTTATTATCAACAAGATGGCGCGCCTGCACACCAGGCTATAATTGTGACAAACTGGCTCAACGAAAACTTTGATAAAACAGTGGATTGGTTTGAAAGGAACCACAGAATGGTCCCCCAGATCCGCTGGTCCCTCTCGATTTTTACTTATGGGGTCGTCTTCGAACACTAGTTTATAATACTCACCCGCTAAACGCAATTGACCTTAAATAAAAGATAATTGATGCTTGTAACAATATCAGTGGTTATTAGTGGTGTAACAATATTAGAATTCCAAAATATTTACAGAATCATTATTAGAAGAGATCAGTTATGTATTGGAGTTGAAGGAAAACATTTTGAGAATGCTTTGTGAATTGCGTTTTGTGAATTGTATTTCTAGTATTTGTAACGAAATTTGTCCCTTTATATCAGTGGTCTTCTATCAATGTATGCATATTTTAATTATGTGCCCCAACCGCGCAATGAGTACCACTGCTTTATATGATCTCTGTCTGTGTAATGCTTTATTTAGATGCATTTGTCTTAAAAAATTTTGACACATATTAATGTATTTTTGATCTAATCAATTTCCATCGTCCATTTGTTTATGATCCCAATTTTCACTGATGAAACAGCTTTGCACATGGTACGGAAAAGTGGCATAAATCAGATTTTTTCCTTTATCATAATTCAGTTGATTTTAAAGATACAAATATGCGGGTTTTTTAATGAACTTGTTGTATTAAAAATAAAAATTTTCTGATTGACCCAATTTGTCTAAGGGGGTCGTATAAAAATTTAAAAAGTGTAACTTTTTGAAAATGAATGGGAGGACTATTTCGTTAACGCAGTTTTATTTCCTACCTTACTTTCAACATTTTTGCAATTTACTTTGACCACTTATCTCCAACAGATAAAGAATTAAAGCGCATTTCAATCTTTTCGGGACACCCTGTATATGCATATATATTTTATGAACAAGATTTTGTGATAATTACTGCAACCTTTTTGCACTCCAAATAACATATTTTTTAAGTAATTTTTAAGTAATAATAACATATTTTTTAATAATAATGAATTCGCATGTTTCTAAGAATATTATGAATTCAAGAGCTTCACTAGTGATCTAAGAATGATTGTAAAACAAGCATAATTCAATGCAATGGAAAATATTGTTTTAAAAAGCAGAATGGAGACCACACTCCAGAGGTTGGGTAGCATCAACAGACACTGAGTATTAGAAGACACTTGAGATCATATGCTCTGCGTGGTTACAATTAGTTCAAATGAAACTCGGTATGATGATTGGGAGTATATAGTAATCACAAGAAGCTTATTCAATACTAAAACAAAAACAAAAAGCTTCCGTTTTTAGATCTTTCTAACACAGTTGAAAAGTGTTTATGACTTTGGTCATTCTGTCTGCCTGTCTGTACATTCGCACGATAAACTGGCATAAAAACGACTTTATCAAAATGAAATGTTAGTATGTTGTTGAGACGGTCTGTGGGATATATAGGAATGTAAATGAATGATATCAGTCAATTAGTTTTGGATTGATCCCGGGTTGAAAAAATGAAATACATTGAACCCTATGGGACCTAATTTTTCAAACATTTTTTAAGCGAAGTTAAAATTCACAAATGTTTTGCTTCGAAAATTATAGTAAATATTCATATTATCCCATAAAATATATAAAAGAAAAATTCAGCAAAATATGTTCGGTAGTTTTGAAAATAAAAATTAAAATGATAATGACACCCATATTATATGAAGAGATCACGTGACACGCTTCAAAATAAAATATGGCATCTATCTTTTTTGCCCAGCGTAAAAATTGTGATTTTTAAAGTTCTTTTAAATTTATATTTAGTGTTGCATCCGTCCTAAAACCGCTTTATTTTTGCGTATTATCTGTGTATCTAAATTCTGTGGCAACGCAATAACAATATTTTTGGTTTTAAATGATCACTAAACTTTGATTATTCCTACAACGAAGTTTAATTTTAACGCTATACTATAGCATGCAAAATATAAACTAACAAGTTAAGCGATTATAAGGTAAATTGTATAAGAATTGCAGAATTTTTTTCACGCAAAATTATCTAACTCTGGAATATAAGTGATAATGAAATATTCATTGATTTTACATAGAAAAGGCAGACGATTTATATTTCGATATCATTTCGCGTCATTTTAATAAAGTTCATTTTGTGCAACTAGCATTGTCTTTTTCGATAAAGTATTAAGTTTCCAAGTATAATAAATTAATGCAGTACTGTAATAATTAAAAAAATATCAGCGCTTAATGTATCACATTTTAGAGATGTTTACATAAAACTCCATTTCAGTTGAAAAGTAATTCATAATCAATATTTTATGAATGTTTCTTGTTTTCTAAACATTTGTTTCAATGAATTTTGTTTCAATTGATTAATTGAAATCAGCATTCTTGATTTTTCAGCTACAGAATCTCACTTATGCGATCCATGGAGAAACCTTAACGTATAATGTTGTTTCGCTCTTTTGACATAAGCAATGTTATTTTAAATAATTTAACAGCAGAACGAATATTATAATAAAATGTTAAGAAACTATTAAAGAGTTTAAGCAGAAAACACATAATTTATCTATATAATAGTATGACTCATTGAAGATCTAGAGCAAATAAGAAACAACTAAAACCTTGAAGGGATTCTCAGATGACGACGTAGAAAATTCTTTTGAACAAGTGGGTGTGGGGTATCTACGAATCTTGGGTGTTGGGTCCATATACTGACTTTTCTCGCATTTTCTCTGGAAAAACAGAAACTCTAGCTTTAAAATGTACAGTTTGAACATGATTCTTTCGCGTTGCGCTAAGTTCATTACTTGATAACTCATATCAAAATGATTTAGTATGCTTATTTTGGTGAGTCGAAAAAAGGCGGAAAAACTAGAAGTCAAAGTTCTCCCTCAAAATAGTACAAAATTAATCTTACATAATGAAAGATATTTGTCTCTGTGTGTGTGTCTTTTGTAGCGAAAAACCCAAGCCTTGGATTGGCGCGAAAGTTGGTCCTGAGTTAGTTGAACTGATATGACAGACTTCATTGGTTTTTTTTTTAATTAGAATAAGTTTAAAATTTATAAACTTTTAAAAGATCGCCATTTCCCGCCATTTTGTCAAATCAATTTATCCATCGCAGTGCTGCAGCCGATATTCTGTGTTCCAGACGCGGGTAGTCTGCGAATGATATCACATATTATCTGTCTGGATATTGACCGCAATAACATTCGCGATTTTACAAATTTGTGACTCTGAAGTTTCAATTTTTGGAACATAGAATAATCTCAACATTATAAGTGTGCTCTGAAAGCTTTGACTTAAATCGAATGAAAACTCGCTGAGATAGCAAATAATTTTGTGAATTTCACTTCTAATGGAGTAAAATATGTATTTTTTATTTTTTGAGATTTCAAGTATTTTTATTTATTAGTATTTATTTTATGCAATCCAAAAGTCTAACTTCTTGACTGACGGCTTTCTGACTTCGCGAATTTAAATATACTTAGCCGAATTCCTTCTGATAATCACCGGTCTCACAATTAAAAAACCCCGAATAACATGCATTTTTTAATAAATCTATTTTTTCAGTGGTCTTTTTCAAACTGTTCACTCGTGCACCAAATTTCAAATATCTGTCTCACTTCGGACTGGGCATTTCTCATTTATTCAGCAAATTCAATATTTAAGTGTGCGATATCCCTAAATTAGGAAATATTAGAAAGCTGAAATTATACACTTTATTCCCGTCTAACGATTGATCCTTGCACCAATTTTAAAGTCTATATCCTATTACAAAGTCCATTTTACTATCATTTTACATTTCAAACGTTTTGGTGTAGAGCAGTCATTAAATGAACAGTTTTAAAAAATGCAGTTTTATCGATTCATTGTCCGGAGCATCACATTTCAAGTCTTTATCTTTCATTTCACCTTTAGAGCGTTTATATGTGAAGCTCCCCCCCCCCCCCCCCCCCATCTCTGCAGAACACTTTAGAAAAATTTGATTTTTCTTTAATCTTACGATTGACTCGTGTATCAAATTTTAAATCTATATCGCATTTAAAATAAATTATTTCTCATTTGTTTCGTAAATAGTAGTACATTTTGGTATGCGACATCCCTAAAAATATAAATATTGAAAAATTGCAATTGTACACTTTCTTTCATTCGAACTATCTACTCTCATACCCAATCCATAATCTATATCTAGTCGAAGTATAATTTTCGATCATTTTCACCTTTCGATAATTTTGGTGAGGAGGAATCCCCTTTACTAAACATTGTTAATAAATTTAATTTTTTTGCCGAGTATTTTATTGAATAATTAATTTGGGTAAAATATTTCAAGTCTCCATCTCACTTAAAAGAACACGTTTATAATTTATTTGTCAAGTCGAACATTTTGGTGTGTTGTAAGCCCTGAAGTAGCAAATATTGAAAAGCTAAAATTGCGCACTTTCTGTCTTTAGAACTATCTACCTACACATCTAATATGAAGTCTCTATCTCATCACAAGTATACTTTTCTATCTTTTTACATTTCGAACGTTTTAATATGCATGGAGATCTAGAGAAACTTTCTGAAAAATCTGATTTTTCCAGAAGGTTTTATTTAACGATTGACCCGTGTAAAAAATTGCAAGACTCTATCTCACTTAAAAAGAGCATTCTCCATTTATTTATCAAACCAAACACTTTAGTGTGCAGCACCCCTAAAGTATTAAATTATAGAAAACTGAAATTCCATTTTTACTTCTTTTCCAACTATCTACCATTACATCAAATTTAATGTCTATCTTATCGCGAAGCATGTTTTTCTATCTTTTCACCTTTCGAACGTTTTTGTGTGGACCACCCCTTCAAATGAATATTTTTAAAAACTCTATTCTTCTCAGGTTTTTATAGATCATGATTTGTCATATACCAAATATCAAGCCTCTGTCACATTTTAAAGGAGGCGTTTCTCATTTATTCAAAAATCGAACATTTTGGTCTGCTACACCCCTGAAATAGAAAATATTGGAAAACTGAAATTAAATTCTTTCGAATGTTTTCTGTTGAATGTTTTTCTCTCGAACGTTTTTCTTTTGCCCCCCCCCCCCCCCATTAAATGACAATTTTAAAACACTGCTATTCTTGTTCTTTTATCACATATTTAACCCATATACCAAATGTTAAGTCTTTATCAAATTTTGAAGGAGGCGTTTCTTATTTATTCGGCAAATCGAACATTTTGATGTCCGGTAGCCCCTAAAGTAGCAAATATTGGAAATATTGAAACTGCATACTTTCTTCCTTTCGAACGATTTACCCATATACCAAATTTGAAATATCAAAGCATGTTTTCTATCATTTCACTTTTTAAACGTTTTGGTGTGAAGCATCCCCCCCTCTACAAAATATTAAAAAAAAACTTGACGTTTTTAGGTAGTTTCATCGCACGATCGACTTATGTACAAGTCTCTATTCGTATCTATTCCAGAAGTACCTAAAAAAAGCGTGACAGTCGGACGGACATGACGGCGTCATTCTGCCATGTATCGACGAACTAGATGTTTTTGAGCATGTGTGGAAAATTGCAGCTCGCTTATTTAGGGTATATCAGTATTGGCGTGTGCATTGATATACGCCGGCGGTGTTAAGATGGGAATTCTGCGAGAATGTCCCAGGTGCAGAGGAAATTACGTTTTTGAAGCACGAAAAGTATATGACTTTTAAGAATTCAAGGAAATTCGTCTATTAATTGTATGAATTCCGTTCAAAGTTAGGTGAAACACATAAAGTAACTAAAAAGCTAATTCGAAATTAACAAAAAAGAACGCCGAGGTGCACCTTCTTTGGTCCTGAAGAACTTATGTATTAATTTTCAAAGATAAATTTGTCTCTTAGATTTTCCTCTCCCAACATGAATACACACACACACAGAGAGAGAGAGAGAGAGAGAGAGAGAGAGAGAGAGAGAGAGAGAGAGAGAGAGAGAGAGAGAGAGAGAGAGAGAGAGAGAGAGATCTTCCTTTATTATGTAAGATCTTTGACGGCATTTTCATTTCAGGTGAATTTTAAACCTATCTAGTGAGACTTAAATACGTACTAGATTTTCATACTTCCAATTCTCTCCAGCCATCATCCAGCATCATTGAAACCCCAAGTTCATTTCACTCCTCAATTTCTTTAAAACAAAATAAAATATCTCGTGCTTATGCACCCATATTTCATTAAGGAGGAAACACATTGAACTAAACACTCGTAACATTTTAAACGTTACAGCTTTATTTGACATTGGAAAACTTCGACATTAAAATATCAAAATTATAACCACTCTAGTTCATAAACTAAAAACTCGATACAACATCATATTACATATCCTTTGAAGGCTAGCATAAGCGATAGCCCTTTTAGTTTTCGAGGTAGAAGTTTCACCATCTTGAAAAATGGAAACATTTCAATATTCTTCAATTTAAGACGATTCGGCAATAACTATAAGAGCTTTGTAAAAACAAATTATAGATCTAGAAACTGGATTTCCTACTGAACACTTTTGTCGCTAATTATGTATACATCAATCTTATATAGTTTCGAAGGTATTTCGAGTGAAAGTAAGCAAAGTGAAGCAAAAAAGTCGCTAGGATAAGAACTTTAGTTTTTTTTGTAAAGAAAAAAAGTTCAAAATATTGAAATTACTTTTATATATTGATAATTTATTTCCGACAAAACATGTAAACATTATTTCCATTTTTAATTTCTCATACTATAGAATATAATACAGAGAAAGTATTATGTACACGAAAATTTTCAATTTTGATGCCAATATACGCTTTTTGATCTCTTGAACACGTTTTGGCTATCTTTAGAGTCATGCCTGTCTGTGGTCAATTTCCTGTGTACAACGATAACTGCTACAGATATCAATAGATTTTCAAGAAACTTTATACCTAGTTTTGCTATTGAAAAATCTTGAATTGGATATAATGTTTTAAAATTCATGTGAAAACTACGAAATGTTTTCGAAATTTTATATTTTCTTAGCGTGGTAGCACAGGATAAAATTGGGCATAATCATGCCTAAAAGGGGCTATTTATGGTGGCAACTCAAACGGGTCGTGTGGAAACTCTTTTCGAATGCTTCAAAATTATTTGTTTTTGTCACAGATTATTATTTTCTCAGTTTAAATTAAAAATTGGAGTGCGGCGCAATTTGACTCTCTTATACCAGAGTCCATTTTTATGTAGCTTAAGCTATTTTTATGTTGCTTTTTGATATTATAGATTATAGTATAGCGAAAGTATTGTTTTCACGAAAATGTTCGATTCCGATATTTTGCTGCCAATATGTATTTTAGGATCTCCTGTACACATTTTGACAATTTTTAATGCGATATACATCTGTCTATCTGTGGTCGAGTTCTTGTGTACAAATGCCACAAATATTAATGGATTTTCACTAAGCTTTTTATCCGGCCTTGTTAGCGAAACATTTAGAACTAGATAAATGTTTTTGAAACTCGAGCGGAAACTTCGACAATTTATAGTTTCTTAACATGGGCAGCATGGGACAAAATTTGGCATAAAAGGGGCTATATTTATGGCTTGATCCCGAAACTTAACGGTTTCAATCATTGTAGCGAAAAATAGCCTCGATACAATTTCGTGCTCGAGACGTCATGGGAGCACATAGTCATATGAGAGTACATTGTCAAACTTGGTATTAATCGAAAAAAATTCTCAAATATGTTAAATAAAAGGTAACATGCTGTAATTGTGATCATTTGGAGTATGAGAAAGTCGAGTTGAACCACACTTCCCTTAATTATCTAAAAGGCTCGTTATCATTATATATTATGATTATATAGTTTCGATTTTCTCGTAAAGCTCCGATTCCAGCCAGAGATACCCCCAAATTAGATGTTATTCCCATCCAATGTTTACATCGAGCGTTTTTAAACGGATTTAAATAAAAGTCCCGAAAAGGTGTCTCTATATCTTAAATGGTCTGTACGTATACATAGTATAAGATTATTTTCCCTAACGTTATTGGCGTTATGAAAACGATGTTCATCATTTAGATCCGCCGCCTGAAAGCATGGAGGGAAGCGCGCGTACTTTTTTCGCATTGAAAATGCTTACGGGGTCGATGCACAGGGCTGGCGATGTATACAAAACGAGCGAGAGAGCGAAGAGGAGAATTGGTTTTGGAAAATGTGAAATACTTTTTGAGACGGCATTCCAGGCATGTGGAACAGGATGTCCATTTCGCATACCTCTCGTCCGCGAGAGAGACAATATTCGATAAGAATGGAAAATTCCTCTTTCTGGAGTGTTATGCAACTCTTACTTTCGATCGATGCTTCCATACCAGCACGCTTTTTCGGCTTCTTTCCGATGCGCTGCACGTTGAAAGCACAAGGACGAAGCAAATGCTTTGGGGGAAAAGTGACAAGCAGCGCTACGAGTGGGGGGAAATGTAGAAAACCCATTCTACAAAGTTTCCCAACTTTTTACTTTCCCTACGTCACATGGTAAAGAATGGGGGAAGTATTGGAATCGTGTAGGAAATCACAACTCGACTTTTCGACGGATCTACCCGTTTTGAGCACTTTAAAACCCGAAAAAACTATTTACTATTTAGCCTGAATACTATGTGTGTCTGTATATACAATAAAAGTATTCACTCTAGTTCAAAAACTAATTGACCCAATTTTACAAAATTTGGTATATTAACCTTTTGCTTACGGGTGGGAGAGCGTCCATTCAAAATGAAGAACCTCTCAAAAAGACAGGTATTTGACATACCCTATTCCAAACAGTTCGATCCCTCTTTGCAGACATTGGTGTCCAAGGCCGTATCATGCATAAAGCATTGATTATGAAACATTTTCCAACCATCCAAATATAAATCGTCTGCCTCTCTATGTAAAATCAATGAATATTTCATTCATATCTCTTATATTCCAAACTCCAGAGCTAAATAATTTTGCGTGAAATAAATTCAGCAATTCTTATACAACTCATCTGACAGCTTGAAGACTTTACAATCTCCATAAGTGAAAATTAGGCTTCGTTGTAGAAAGAATCAAAGCTCAATGATCATTTAAAATAAAAAATATTATAATTACGTTGGCACAGAATTTAGATACACAGATAATACGCAAAAATAAAGCGATTTTAGAACGAATGCAACACTAAATACGTATAAATGTAAACTATCTTTATACATCACAATTTTTACAGATGGGAAAAAAAGATGGATGCCATATTTTATTTTGAAATAAGTCAAGTGATGTCTTCATATAATATAGGTGTAATTATTATTTCAATTTTTATTTAAAAAACTACCTAACATATTTTTCTGGATTTCTTTTTTCCACATTTTACATAATAATTTGAATATTTCCTAAAATTTTCAAAGAAATTTGTGAATATTAATTTTGCTTAAAATTTTTTTGAAAATCCGATAGGGTTCAATGTATTTCATTTTTTTCAACCCGGGTTACATCCGAAACTAATTGGGTGATATTATTCATTTTCATTCCCATATATATCTCACAGACCGTCTCAACAACATACTAAAATTTCATTTTGATAAAGTCATTTTTACGGCAGTTATCGTGCGAACACAGAAAAAAAACTAAAGTCATAAACACTTTTCAACTATGTTGGAAAGAATTGAAAAAGCGTTTTAAAAACCTGAGTGATAGAGTATTTTCGATTTCAAAGATTCATTGGCTCTACATTTTACTAAACTTGAAAGAATTATACTGTCCGTTTTAGATTTGTATAAAATAGGAGGGTTTTATAAAACCCTCCTATTAAAGTAAGTTAAAAGTACAATGTAAAAGTTTTCTACTTAAAATGCTCTCCTCACTGCAGAAAAATGAGACACATGGCAACAGTTCCCAAAATACCAGTTTGTTTCTATGCGGTCAACACGTGAACATCATCAAGCAGTACCATTTAAATCTTTCGTTATTTTCGTTGGGAAAAATCTTTACCTAAAGTAATATCACTAAATTAATATAAAAACTTCGTATAGGTTTGTCCCGAAGTGAGAGTTTTAAATTATATAAATCAAACATTTCATAGTGTTACTCAAATTAACCTAAATTGAGGTTCAACAAAACAAAGCTTTACTCGGATTTCAAAATTCATCTTCTACGTTATTTATATCCAGCTGTAGCATATTCAGCATCAAAATAAAAACAAGAAAGATCAATCATGAATAAAGCATTGATTATGAAGTACATTCCAACTGCAATGCAATTTTATTTAAACGTCTCTAAAATGCGATACATTTAGCGGTAATATTTTTTAAATTATCACAATACTACAATAATTAATTCTATTTGAAAACTTCATTGAAAAATAATGAACTTTATTCAAATGACGTCATTGAAATATAAATCACCTGACTCTATGAAAAAGTAGTAAAAATTTCATTCATAAACTTCTATTCTATTCCTTTCATTCATTACAATACTACAATAATTTATTTTACTTAAAAACTTAAAACCGTGGAGATAAAAGTAATTTAACCCTGTGCCTAAAACTGCACCGAAAAAGTCTGCTATAAAATCGTCTGTTCTCTATGTAAAATCAATTAATGTTTAATTCATATCAACTATATTGCAGACTCCAGCGCTAAATAATTTTGCGTTAAAGAAATTCAGCAATTATTATACAACTCATCTGACAGCTTGATGTGTTTACAATCTCCATAAATGAAAATTAGGCTTCGTTGTAGGAATAATCAAAGTTTGATGATCATTTAAACTCAAGTATATTGTAATTGCGCTGTTTCAGAACATTGATGCACAGAAATTAAGCAAAAATAAAGCGGTTTTAGGACGGATACAACAATAACTATAAATTAAAAAGACTTTAAAAATCACGATTTTGACACAAGATGGATGCCATATTTTATTTTGAAATGTGTCACGTGATCTCTTCATATAATGGATGTAATTATTATTTTAATTTTTATTAAAAAACTACTGAATATATTTTCTGAAATTTTTTTTTATATATTTTATGGGATAAGTTGAAGATTTCCTAAAACTTTCGAAGTAATTTGTGAATTTTAAAATTCGCTTAAAAAATTTGAAGAATTAGGTTCCACGGGGTTCAATGTATTTCATTTTCTCATCCCGGGTTCAATACAAAAGTCATTCATTGATATTATTCATTTATATTCCCATAGGTCCCACAGACCGTCCGAACAACATACTAAAATTTCATTTTGATAAAGTCATTTTTACGATAGTTATCGTGCTCCCGGACAGACCGACCGACAGACAGACAGAATGAATAAAGTCATAAACACTTTCAACTATATTGTAAAGTGTTGAAAAACGTATTCTTTCATGAGCTTTCGTTGATGTGTTCTTAATTTAAATATATTTCGTAAAAATTTTGGAATTTTCTCTTTTTTTAATTGGTAACAGATCTCCCACACCAATGAATTGAAAATTTTTGGGTAAACAATATTTTATTTGCAAACAGTATGAAAAAGTATAACTAATAGTTCAAACAGAAAATAGTAAAATTTATAAATAACAAAGTTTGATATCTGATTCCACAGAATAACTTAATTCCATAGTCAATAGACTTCGATACAGATAGCTATTAAACGAAATAAATTCAAGGAATAAAAATATCCAGGTTTTAATTAAAACGTTTGAAGCACAAACTGTAGCTTAGGAATAATTTCAAACGCACTAATTTCTCGTATAATGCCGAAAAGCAAGAAGGAATTATATACAACGTTATATTTTGCATTCATTGCTAAATTTGTAATGTAAAATATGCTTTTTTACTTCTATTAAATTTTCGAATTTCTAAAATTTTATCATTTTTCAGAAAGTATTTATTATATATATACATAGTATAATGAATAGGATTTAGGAATTCAATAGGAATTCAAGGAATTAAAATATCTAGATTTTAATTAAAATGTTTGAAGCACAAACTGTAGCTTAGAAATAATTTCAAATGCACTAATTTCCCGTATAATGTCGAAAAGCAAGAAGGAATTATATACAACGTTATATTTTACATTCATTGCTAAATTTATTATGTAAAATATGTTTTTTTACTTCTATTAAATTTTCGAATTTCTAAAATTTTATCATTTTTCAGAAAGTACTTATTACTTCCCCTATATACATAGTATAATGAATAGGAAGAGTATTATGACGGGGTCGAAAATTCGAATTCGAGTTTTTGACGGAAGAGCACATTTCAAGTATCCCTGAACTAGAACCCTAACATTTTTAAGGGGATGTCTGTGTTGTGTGTAAGTATGTGTGCGCATGTGTGTGTCCGTGAGTCTGTGAATGCAATATCTCACAAACGAATGGAGCGTTTCGAATGAAATTTGTTACAAAATTATAATCAGTGAATATTGGAAGCCGCAGGATTTAAAAGTTCCGATTTTAAACGCAATCGAATGTTTGAAACACCTCCAAATTTTCGAAGGACAATTTGAAAAAATCAACAAAAAATCAGAACTTAATAATGTTACACAAACTTAATAATGTTACAGAACTTAATAATGTTACATAAATAATCATTTGCTATATAATTTTTATTGAATAACGATTGACACAATGTTTAGAAAGCTAACATGAACCGTTCACGAGGTATTACATTTTTTCAAATTAATTTAACAAAAAAAAAAAAAAATATATCAGATAAAATAAAAAAAAATATTAACTATTATGAAATATGTTTACTTTGCATATATAATTTTATGCGATAAACGTGTTAACATCATTCTAGTGGATCTAGTTCGTTCCATTCACCAGAGGAGATACTTTATGAAATAGTTTTGTATTTTGATACCTAACAATTCGCCAAAAGTCATTTACATATAAAAAAACGCTTTTATCTCCGATTGTCTATAACGCCTGGAGATAAATTTAGCAAACTTGGCGATATTTCGCCCCAAATTGATGAAAATATTGTTAATATTGCAAAAATTGACGCTAAGTTAACGAAAATGTCACTGAATTGAATGAATTCATTATTAAAATATTTTAATATATGGACTCTATTGCTTATTGCGGATGCTATCCATATTGATAATCGTCAATTGAGAGTTGCGTCAAATATAAATTATTTGGGTACTTAGATGTAGTTTCACACGTTGACATCCAGAAAAGCACCCAATGTACAATTCAACGTTAAAAACACTGTGCCGTGGAACTTCATTTTTTCACTGTGACAGAAGTAAATTCGTTGCATTATGCAAAGAAAGTCATGTGTTTCCCACAATAGATTTTTTTAAAATATATCTCATTGCATCCAATAATGTTGTATGGTTATTCTATTATCATTATTTTACTCCGTTTTCAGCGGGAGCTCGAAAAATTCACCAACTCTACTTGATTTTTAATGCTAGCCATCCAAATTTCGAAGCTATTCAGAATGCCTGAATTGAGACAGAATCGAATATATGACGAGCACTGATATCAGTCTCTTGCTGCTTAGCTCGAAAGTTTCTACACGATGGAACTGCATTTACAGGGAAAGAACTCTCTGCACACATTGAAACAAGTTTTACAGATAAGAAAGTCACATGAGAAGATACTCATGCACGTGATCTTGGTGACAATATCGCACATTTCAGTCATCATTTATCGAAATATCATAAAGTTGGCAATACTTTGCCAGTTTCAAAATACGCATGAAATAGGACGCAACTGACGTGAATAAGGAATGCTGTTTGTTCTATTGCAGTACCCACATTCGTGAACTGGTTTTAATGTTTGAAAAAATTCACAATTTTGCGAACCTCTTTGGAAGCCAACACATTTAATCTTGCCATCTAGCCGGTGCTAAATTTTATGAAGATTGGTTGTATTCAAGTTCGCATAGTCTAAGCTAAATTATTATGGAATTTGATGCTGCCTGCGTTGTAAAACTGAAAATATCTGTTTCCAACATAGAGGGTCACAAAACTGATATAGCTAGTTTACTTGCTGTATTGGCTATTTCGTAATGGAGAATGCTAAAAAGCTTAAACAAGTCTACATACAGATTGTGGTATCTGCAATGTTAGCCCAATTCTAGCTTCGGAAACGCCCCTAGATTCTAAAATAATTACGTAAATAATTTTCTGGAAAATGTATGGAAGGGACACTAAATCAGTTTCGGAAAAATATCTGTCCTAAGTTTATCTTAAATACATTTAGCGACACCTATCGATTTTGTTAACTATCTCCAATGTCAGCATTATTATAACTCAATATTGTGACATGGAAAATAATTATTATTAAAATATCATTATTTTCTTCTAAAATCTGAGGGGTTGTAAAGAATTTTACTGTTCCAACCGGGAATTGAACCCTGGGTCTTCAAACTGGCCAGTCGACGCTCTACAGTTGAGTTACTGGGATGCAATTGTAAGTTCTTTTTATCGAAGTGGACTCTGCATGCTCCACCCTCTAATGTCAAATTGGTGGGCAACTGACAATCTGATTGACTACCTCCTGCTATTTTTCTACCCCAGGTTAGTATCCTGCATGGTTGTTATCCTCTCAATTTGAAATCGGTCCCCAATCTTCCAGATTCTACTGAATCCGTACTAGGGTCACTTTCAGACCTCCGACATCTTTACACTAAGCTACAGGGTTGATTTGTTCGGGAGCCTTGTAAAGAGCCTTGCTGTCCCAACCAGGAATCGAGCCCTGGCCCGCCGACGCTCTACTGCACAGCTACTGGGAAGAAATTGCAAGCTCTTATCGTCGAAGTGAACTCTGTAGGGTCACTAGTCCTTGGATAAAGAAGGATGTAAGAAATATAATATACACTGTTGTAAGAAATATAATATGCAAAAAGGATTGATATGCCATCCAATACATACTTGTAAAGTTCTTTAACTTTGCATAAACCTATTAAAATGATATAAATGAAACATAAACACTATCGACAAGTTTGTCAATGCTCATGATTAAAAATATTGTGATAAAAATTTATTTCATGCCTTCCTTAATAAATATGACAAATTTTCTTGTCAAATTTGAAAAGCACTTTGTGAGGTAAATTTGCCACTTTTATGAAAGAATACTTGAATTGCAACTTTGAGACGCAATAAAAATGCAGTTTAAATTTTATTATCCCGATCCCGAACACTTTCATTCCATCTAAATATTTTGCAGCAAGAAACATCTTTACATTAATGAGGTAAATATGCTAAGTTTTTAATGAAATACATGAAATAAGTTTACAGATGGGTCATTCCATATAGAATTACCCAGTGGTGGTTGCATAACCATTTCTGAAAATTATTTTGCTCAAATATTCCGACATATTTCAGCAGATGAAAAACGATTTTTAAAAAATTTTCATCTAGCTCGTTTATTTTGGTACAGCCATTTTTTCAACATGGCGGACTGCAAATTTGATGAATTTTGATGTTCAAGCAAATTTAAATATCTTCTAACCCAAAGAGTTAGATGAAAAAAGTGGTATATATTTCATGCTACTGTAAAGTTTGTAGAACTGCAACCTGGGTGGCTGAAATTCAGCATCAGTTTCGTTAAAAATGCAGTTTTTGGGCTTTTTAAAAATAATAAAGAAAACAATTTTAAATCTTCAAATTCACCATATCTTACCCTGCTCTCAACATTTTAGCTGAAGAAATTTCAAGACTGAGAATTTTTTCTTTTTATTTTATTAAGTACCAAACACGGAGACTTTTTTAAATTCACAAATATTTAAGCCTTAATATCTCTGGTAAGAGAACTGGGAAAAATCTGAAACTTTCAGAGAATCAAGTACAACATAATCATTAACTGTAGTAAAAATTTGAAGTTTGAGACTTTTCTGGTTTTATTGATATGGAGCGAGGAATGAGTCCTAAAGGTAACAAATCTTAATTTTCATTTATCCATAAAGTTCGATAACTTTTATTAAAAATAGTCATTGTACAATCGTGATATTTCATTACAGATTTTGTCAGTAATCTTGTAGCTCTGTTCTGTAGGTGAAGTTCCAGAGACGTGTGTTTTCTCAGTACTTTTGATGGAGGAATCCATTATGCATTGGATGCCTTTCGAAAAAAAAATTATTGGACCTGGTGGATTGAAGATTGCAGATATTGGTCTTAATTTCCAAAACACATTTTTAAAATTGCAGTTAGCGATTACTGTATATCATAAATACAAGTTACTACTGGCATATCTACATATTCCAAAGATATAGATGTTTGGTAACATATTATAATGGATTTGCTGAGAGGTAAAAATCTGTACTTTTCTCTCGTTTGAGGTACAGATTTACATTTTTCAAATCTAGGTTTCAACACTTTCTCATTTTATTTCACTTCCTCCATTGAAACAAAAATGTAGGATATTCTTTCGATTTTTTCCACATTAAAATAATATAAATCTTTTGGGGTACGGATCTGATTTTCATAAGCTCCTTGCAAGCTTGCTTTTGCCGCTTCCCTTTTTCAAGTTCCTCCTACTAGTATGTAGGAACTGTATGCTCTTTACAGGGATTCTTACCATGAGCAGTAGCAAAATAATTGCACTCAGCATGTAGATCGAAATCAAACTTATGATGACAGATGTTGATGAAATTCGTTTTGTTTTTATATTGACTACAGCTCCATCACTAAAATAAACAAAAATTCTTGACTGATGGAAGAGCTTTTTTGAGGTGGCTTGTAAGACACTTCTGAAATGTGTGATGGGTTACTGTGTGGTGTTCTAGTTAGTCCCTTATGATGCACATGCTGTGACTCTTTAAAACATCACCTGACTTGGAGTAATATACAAACGGATGGATGGTGGCCTGTGTGCATACCCAATGAAAACTTTGAATTTCATCTTGAAGTTTGAAACTGTAGTTTTCAGAAAAATCTGCTAGAACTATACGCTTAGTTTCTGCAAAGTTTTCTTCTGCAGCTCTTAAAAACTGTGGCTGAATTTTAGCGACAAAATAGTGTTTCTTTAGCGCCAAGAGTTTCTCGGTGAGGTTTTCAAGAAACTCACTTGACGTTTGTGTGATAGTTAATAGATTCGCACGATCTGTACTCACCCACTGTTTATAGCAGATTTCTTCTAGCATCTCATTACTTTCCTCTATGAGGAAATCAAATACAATTCGTGTTCTGGGACAGTTAGAATACGTATCCATCATGCACTCATATCTGTCTATGCTACAAATCAATAGTTCTAATAGATATTTTTAATTAACTTTGAAATTTGCCCCCTTCAACATTAGTTTCACATTATGGTGGTGCACACAGACACGAACTGTGTGAGTACCTGAGGAACCAGCTAAAACATCTTATTTTGGCCTAAGTGCGCAAAATTTAGATAAACCTACTTTTAAAGATAGGTAAATGATCTTGGAATGAACAAGCAGTTCTCTTAAATTACATAGAACTAAACGTTTTTGCCTGTGCTCTTTGACACCATTAACTTTGAGTGAGACATAATCTTGCTTACCAGGACATATCCTACTGTCATCATGTTCATAAAATTCTTCTATAGCCAATACTACAATTCCATCTAATTTTTTCCTATATTTCCTTTCTGCTAAATCAGGAAGAATGACATCTTTTCGTACAAGTTCTCTTGCAATCCCAACTAAGTATTCAGAAACCTGCAGCTCTTTGCATACTTTTGATTTAGACCAACAGCTAGGCATTAAACTGATAATCTTTACTTTTTGTTTATTACTGGCTATCTTGCATTTTTCTTTTAGTTTGTCAATTAAATTGGTATATTCATTACACAAAATAGTTAAACTCTCTTCATTATCTACTTGCATGTCTTCTGTAAACGAATGTTCTAATTTCTTACAAAACACCTTTGAAATTTTCTTTGTTTTGCATATTAAAACTCTTGATTTATTTTCTGAACTTAATCGCTTAATTTTTGATACTGGTGAAATATCAAGTACAGAACAAACTGCATCAACTTCACTTAAACAAACCTCTTCTGTAACAAACACTTCTTCAGTTTTTTCATGAATGCATAAGCTTTCGTTAGCCAAAAATGTATTTTTATAATACGTAGGGCATAACGATTTTCCTGGAACAAGGTGTACCTGATGCTGTGTGTTTTCCTTTAAATGTTCCAACGTAATTTCACGACTACCTTTGTAGCCGTTTTCTTTGATCCAGTGGGATCGCTAAAAGGATCACAACACATACAGTGGCTCCCAAAAGTGTTTTTACACTTACGAATTTCAATGAAATACTGCTCTATCCATTAATAAAAATTAATATTTCAGAATGGGAATTTTTTAATAATATCTATAACTTCTTCTTAACAAAACTGCATAAAATATTTTTAAAACATAGTAAAACTATTTTTTTGAAAAATTAATAATCAAAAAGTAACCCAAATGTTACGTCTTTGTACAATTTAAAAAAAATCTCTACATACTGTAAATATTGTAATATTTCGGTAAATTAGTACTTAGTAGGATATCTTCTAGCATCCACGACAGCTTTTAAATGTCAGTGAATAGAGTTTACTAGTTTTTTTGTAATTTCTACATCAATGTTCCTCCATACTTCGATCATTACTGTTTTTAGTTTGCTTTTCATTCTAATGTCGTGTCTTCGTACTCTAACCTCCAGTTCTCTTCATTGGGTTTAAAACCGACGACTGAGGTGGTGTTTTCAGAACTTGTGGACAATTAAGGAGACACCGGAGGTGAACATTGAGAGCTGTGTGCTTAGGATCATTACCTTGATGAAAAAACAGTTTCCAATACCCAAATTTTGGACTGATAATTTTAAATTGTCTTTTAAAATATTTAAATAAAGAGCATGATTCATTATGCCGCCAATAAATGCTAAATAACCTAGTCTTGATGCTGGCATGCACCCCCACACGAGGACGCCTCCACCGCCATGCTTTACTGTTCCAACTAAGTTCTTGGGATTAAGTTCTCTTAATCCCAAGATATATATATATAATTGTAAATCCAATGTTAGAATATAAGTAGTAACTCATAATACACTATCCCAAAATTTTCTACAAAATACAAAGAAATAAAAGAAGTTCAACCATAAAGAGGAAATTATAAAGCGGAATGCAGGTCATAAAGACAAAGACAATCAACAAATTTCAAAGGTGAAGAATGAAAATAAGAAAACAATAAAATCAAGCAAAAAAGCTTGCACTTGGAAGAGCTTTATCCTTAAGATAAGTTTATATATATATATATATATATATATATATATAACTTATATATATAAGTTTATATATTATATATATATAACTTATATATATATAAGTTTATATATTATATATATATATATATATAACTTATATATATATATATATATATATGAAAAATTCTTTACTTCAAATGATTATAAAATTTATAGATATGTAGATGATCTGATTTGTCTTGTATTTACTGATAACTATGTCATAGATATAGATTTCTATCCGGATAATTTGGAATTAATACCTAATGAAACTTCTATTAGTAATAATGTTCATTATTTGGATTTAAATCTAATTATAGAACCTGCTCATGGGATAGTTACTAAATTATATGATAAAAAAGATTTTTTTTAAATTTAATATTAATAAATTATTACCTTTTAATTCCTGCAACTCGATTCAATTGTTTAGAAATATTATACTTAATCAACTTTTTAGAATTTATAGATTATCAGATAAAAAATTTCATGCTTTGCACATTAATAACCTCAAAATTACCAGTAAAATGTATCAATATCCTGCATATTTAGTCAATAGTATAGTTAATAAGTTTCGATTAGCCTAAAATTCTCATATTCTCCCCTTATTATCTTATTTTAGCCGTACTTCTTCATTCTCCTGCAATTATATTTTCATCTTTTTATCTCGAAGCTTTAACAGTTGAATAACTCATTTTATTTCATTTTATTGCTTTTGCGCAGTACAGTTTTTATTACTCTCTTTGGCAACAGCAAATCACATCTTTTCATTTTGGAATATGGCAACATTGATCCAGTCATATTTTGCTCGTCATGGTTGCGCTGAAGAGGTGCGTTTTGAGGTATTTATGTTTCCTTTATTGTTCCAATCTATATGCTTGTCGTCCATATAACACAAGTTTATAGATAAAATCTATCTTGTGTTTCAGAAACAAGCATTTTTGTGTTCATTTCGAAAGGATATATGGACCCGACGAGAATTTTTTCGAAATGAACATTTCGTAAGCCTAATCTCGTAAGCCTAAATCTCCTCCATGTGCAAGCTTTTTTGCTTGATTTTTTTGTTTTCTTATTTGCATTCCTCATTTTTGAAATTTGTTGATTGTCTTTGTCCTTATGACTTGCATTATGCTTTATTATTTCCTCTTTTTGTCTTAATTTCTTTTATTTCTTTGTATTTGTAGAAAATTTTGGAATAGTGTATTATGAGTTACTACATACATTCTTACTTTGGATTTAATAATTTATATTTATATATATATATATATATAACGATAATATATAATGGGATATATATATATCGTTATATATATATATCGTTATATATATATATATATATATATATATATGTCGCATGGTAAACCCATGAGCCAATATTTTCGGGAATGCGACCTAGAGTCTTCTTATTTATTTTGGGGGTCAGCCTTTTAGTTCGGCCATCTGCACTCGAAATAGAAAACCAGGATGTCGAAGTTGCTTTGGATCTCGGATTCGTACCGAAAGATTTAACGTCCTTTTCGGAAGGGTCATAGGGTCCTCGGCGACTTTGAATTAGTGGCCGAAGGAATATCAGTTTCGCAGGGGCTTGAGAAGGGGCTTTTTGTTTTTGGAAGGCCTAAAGCCAATGGCGGTGCTTTGGGGTCAAGGGGTAAATTATTTTGTCCTAAGGTAACTTCCTTTTTAGGACACGCCCGGTAAGAGCGCGAAGAAGAATAAGGCCGTGAGTATTTACAAACATTAATTTATTTACACTATATAAAAATTTACAACATTATTTATTCAAAGTATTTGAAAGACCACTTCTCATATTCAAAAAATTGGAAGTATATCGAATTCAGATAAACCAAACGAAAGTGTATATAGTCTCATAGACTAACATTGAAAGATGGTAAACTAAAATGAAAAACAACTGACTTTTTCTATTAACTAAATAATTTGGAGTTAAACAAGTAGATATTTTAATTAGCGTTAATTTGTTAAATTAAATGGAGAGGGAGAGAGAGACAAAAGTTACAAATCAGGCACAGGCCCTTAAATGTGGAACTCACCGAACAATCGCCGAATAAACGACATCTCTCTGAACAGCATTTTTCAGAGGACCTTGCTATGAACACTTCTTTACTCACTCCAAACTCAGTTCCTTCTCCTCGCTCCTCTTTTAAATTCTGAAAAACTCTCTCTCTCTCCAAGATTTTAAAACACGCCCCTGAGGCGCATACAAACATCCCATTGGATTCAGGGTCTTAACCCCTTGACCCCAAAGCACCGCCATTGGCTTTAGGCCTTCCAAAAACAAAAAGCCCCTTCTCAAGCCCCTGCGAAACTGATATTCCTTCGGCCACTAATTCAAAGTCGCCGAGGACCCTATGACCCTTCCGAAAAGGACGTTAAATCTTTCGGTACGAATGCGAGATCCAAAGCAGCTTCGACATCCTGGTTTTCTATTTCGAGTGCAGATGGCCGAACGAAAAGGCTGACCCCCAAAATAAATAAGAAGACTCTAGGTCGCATTCCCGAAAATATTGGCTCATGGGTTTACCATGCGACAATATATATATATAATAATAGTTTGAGAGTCCAATGAAAGAAAAGTGGGAAGCTGTAGCTCGAAAAACCTAACTTTCGAACAAGCCTACAAAATAAAAGTATAAATCAGCAAATCTTCAATCAAATGGAAAAAAATACAAATTTCGAATCTTCAAGCTAAAGAAAATCATCATATATCTATGGTATGGAATCGATAAAAGATAAACAAATGAATTCCAAGCATTAATGCTATACACGTGGACAAGGGATAGGCCTAAATCATGGATTTGTTCACTTCGTCAAAACTCTTCTTAGGGTCCCAGTATTTTGGCGAAGCAAACTTAAAATATGTATGTTTCTGAAGAAATAGATATGTGTCGGTTAACTATCGCCATTTATGCCACCTGCACCAAAACGGACAAGAAGCGGCTTTTCTCTGTGTATCTGATACCTGAGAAAACCGCATACCATTTCCTGTTTTGGAACGCCTGACTTCCAAAGATTCCCGATGGGGATTTATACATAACTTTAACGCCGGTGACAATATGTTGGCATGTGAAAGCCATAATTTTCGTCACCGGCATGTGTGAAAAACAATACGATGGTGCACACCGGAGACACGTGGCGTGCATGGGGGGCACCCCCATTAATGAGCCCCAGACCGACGACGACCAATAAGATGGTCGGTCACTCCTTCTGGGGCGTTTACAAAATTCAGTTTAGAAAAGAACTTTCATCTTTTCGGACAGAGACTCGCTGCTGAAATCTCGACTTGATCGGTTGACTCTCCGTCGACTTGCTTTCGAACTTTGGAACTACGCAGTCAAAACCTCCTTCCGATTGCTTCGAACTTAACGTTCCAACAATCTCGATTTATCCGCTTGCCGCAGAATCTCTCTGCAAAGTATTAGTATGCTGTATATATATTTGTAAAATTTAATGTAAATAAATGTTATTTTTCGCAAGTTAACGTTCTGCCTAGAGAACAAAACAACAACAAATGTCGGGGGACTGTGCTGGGCATTAATACCGCATTGTCAGGTTCAGCCCACACAAACAAACAAACATAAACCCGCAATGGTGACCCTATGGACTTGAACGGCCGAGCATATGGAACAATTCTCCACGGATGCCAACAATGGAGCAATACTCTGCCAACAGCAATAAATCTCTGCTCATATAAGACTGCTCTCTCAGAGACAAGCATGCTCGCAGACGCAAGTAGTGCTACCCAACAGCTGATGACGACTTCGCAAAGCAACGGAGTTCCTTCCTGACACGATGAATGACCGCTTCCGATTACAAGCAATGAACGGAAAGTCAACCCAGGAGAAACCCAGTGGAGCAACTTCTCCTTCCTCGGACCCCGGATTCGTCTCCGGACTTTTAAAAGATATCCTTTTCGGCAGCTAAGAGCTCTCCCCTTCCATGCCAGCACAGACGTCGCTGAAAGGCAGGATCCTCCGAAACAACTGCAGTTCAGTTCAGTTCCTTTTTCCCCTTCCCTCAAAATTATTTTTATTTCGGGACAGTGTGTATTCGCGTTATTACCGCTAATTTGCAAACTTACGCGTGCTAGGGAACCCTGTTGTTGAGACCCAGACCGTCCGACCTACCAGAAAGGTGTAAGGTAACTGTTTGGACGGCCGGGAAGTGCCACCCAATTTGGACCGGAACCCAGTGGGGGAGGCATCCACAAGGACCGTACCCTCCTTCCCCTACCACCAACCTCTCGGAAGGACTTACGGATCCACATGTTTAACGTGATCGTACTCTGCGTGAACACGGCGGCAGTTTTGGCAGTGGCTGGAATCGAACCCGGGCCTACCGAGTGCAACTCCAGCGCGCTAACCAATGGGCTACCGCGCCCCTGTAAAATTTGTTTATATTCTATTATTTTGTATTTTAATTATATATATTTCTATTTCTTAAACATGGCTGGAAACGACGAGCAACCCCAAATTAACAGGGTTACATGCAAAGTCCCTCCTTTTTGGAAAAAGAATGCAACCCTATAGCTAGCTCAGGTTGAGAATGCATTCCAAATTTCGCATATCACGAAGGACCAGACGAAATATGCATATCTCGTAGCGGCGATAGACTCGGAAGAATTATCCCATGTAAGTGATGTAATCTTGAATCCACCGCAGGAAAACAAATTCAGGACCTAAAAGATAGGCTAATTACAGAATTTGCAGATTCGGAATTAACGCAAACGAGAAAACTTCTATCAGAATTGCAACTACGGGACCTCAAACCATCCGCATTATTGAGGCAAATGAGAGAATTAGCTCTCGATAAAGAGAACGAGGATTTTTTAAAATCGTTATGGCTAGATCGCTTACCGTCAAACGTCCGGGCAATTCTATCGGCAAGCACGGAAAATTTAAGCCAATTGGCAAATTTGGCAGATAAAATATACGAAGTTACGGCAAGCTCGGAAAATATTTGCGCAGTAGCATCGTGTAATGAAAATGCTGCATTAACGGAGCTATCGAGCATGCAGAAGCAGATAGCTGACTTAGCCTCCCAGATCGAGCGCCTATCTAGATCAAGATCATACTCAAGAGATCAATTTCGTGATAATAGACCACGCTCAAAATCGCGTAACAACGCCCGATCTTTCAGAAATCATGACAAGGGAAGCGACGTAGGGAGGAATAGCGATTTTTGCTTCTACCATAAACGTTTCGGCAAAGAAGAATGTAAATGCCATACCCCTTGCAAATTTGCCGACCAAAAAACTTGTAAAGCCTGTCATTCCAAACATAGGAATGACAGCGGAAATTAAAATAGATCCTGCTAGTAGACTTCATGTATATAACCGCAAAACAAATTGCAAGTTTTTAATTGACACTGGTAGCGACATTTCAATTATACCAAAACCGCTAAATAAAAAACTTCAACCATCTTCGTTGGAACTTTCCGCGGTAAATAACTCGAAAATCCAAACTTTCGGAACAAAATTAGTAGATATAGATTTAGGTCTAAGACGCGCATTTCGCTAGGAATTTGTCTGTATCCCAAGACATTATCGCGGCAGATTTTTTTGAAAGAATTTGGACTTCTTGTGGATCTAAAACAAAAGAAACTAATAGATTCCAATACAAAGTTGCACATACCAGGCAAATTAACGAAAGGTAGCGTTACTGAAATCAAATTGATTTCAGGCGACACTCGTTTCCACCAAATTCTCCGACAATACCCAGATATTGCTAACCCAACTCCTAAATTCAAAAATGTAAAACATAAGACGGTACATTATATCGAAAATCAGGACCACCAGTTTATGCACGACCCAGACGATTACATCCGAAGCTGTACGAATCTACAAAGAAGGAATTTGAATTTATGCTAGAGCGCGGGATCTGCCGGCAGTCTAAATCAAATTGGTCGTCGCCCCTCCACGTAGTGCCTAAAGGTTCCGGCGAAATTCGCTGCGTAGGAGATTATCGTCGTTTGAATCAGGTGTCTTTACCTGACCGTTATCCGATAAGGAACATTTTAGATTTTTCGAACGCTCTAAATGGCTAGCGAGTATTTTCGAAACTAGATTTTTCGCGCATATCACGCCATTCCAGTTTACGAACCTGACATTCCTAAAACGGCAATAACGACACCATTTGGTCTATATGAGTTTCCCTATCTTAATTTTGGATTATGTAACGCAGCTCAAACTTTCCAACGTTTCATAGATGAAATTCTAGGGGATCTAAATTTCTGTTTTGCTTATTTAGATGACATTTTGGTTTTTTCTGAGAGTGAAGAAGAGCACGAGCTCCATCTAAAACAGATATTCCAACGTCTAGATAACTACGGAATTAATCTAAACATTTCTAAATGCGTTCTGAGAGTATCTGAGGTATCATTTTTAGGCCATCTCATAAATTCTAAAGGCACTAAACCCTTGCCCGATAAAGTACAAGCGATATTGAATGTCAAGCAACCTGAAACAATTAGGGATTTACGCGCATTTCTCGGCATGATGAATTTTTATCGGAGACACCTACCCCATGTAGCGCATAAGCAAAAGCCCCTCAATGAGTATCTAAAGGGGGCACGAAAGAACGATAAGAGAAAAGTTAATTGGACTAATGAGGCTACGGACGCATTTTTAGCATGTAAAAATCAATTAGCTGGGGCAACGCTATTCGCGCACCCTGCTAAAGATGCGAATTTAATTTTATTCGTCGATGCATCAAATTTTGCGATAGGTGGTTCTTTGAATCACGTTCTTGATACGGGTAACGAACCCCTGGCCTTCTTCTCGCGAAAATTATCCCCGGCAGAGACAAGATACAGTACTTACGACAGAGAACTTTTAGCAGCGTATTCGGCTATCAAGTACTTTAGGCATATGCTGGAAGCGCGAAATTTTACCCTGTTTACCGACCACAAGCCGCTAACGTTCGCATTTCAACAAAAATTGGACAAATGCTCGCCTCGCCAAAATCGGCAACTCGCATTTATTTCGGAATTCACTACTGATATACGTCATATAGAAGGTACTAATAACATCCCTGCCGACGTAATGTCTCGCATAAATATGATTACGGTACCTGGTCCAATTGATTATGAAGAACTCGCAGATTTACAAAGCAACGATCCGGAGCTTCAACATATTTTAAAAGGAACATCCTCGATCGACTTGAAGCAAATCGCTATTCCAAATGCGTCAGCTAAATTATTTTGCGACGTATCCACGGGTACGGCGCGTCCTTATGTACCGCAGCTTATGAGATTCAACGTTTCAAATTTACATAATTTATCTCATCCAAGTATAAGAAAAACTTCGAAGTTAGTCCGCGATCGTTTTGTCTGGCCAAATATGAATAAAGATATTAACGATTGGGCGACAAAATGCATCCCTTGCCAAAAGAGTAACATTCAACGCACACTGTCTCACCCATTGGTTTTTTCCCCAAAACTTCTCAGAGGTTCGAACACATACATATCGACCTCGTGGGCCCCTTGCCCCCATCTGAAGGAATGACCTATGTACTGTCTATGATTGACCGGTTCACAAGATGGCCGGAGGCAATCCCAATTCCAGACATCACGGCTTCTACAGTGGCACAAGCTCTGATCGACCATTGGATTTTTCGTTTCGGTGTTCCTTCCAGAATCACCAGTGACCAAGGCCGACAATTTGAATCTAGACTTTTTCAGTCTTTAACACAGTGCTTGAGAGTCCAGCGAATACGCACAACTGCTTACCATCCTTCTAGCAATGGAATTATAGAAAATTTCCACCGGCCGCTGAAAGCAACCTTAAAAGCACACGGTAATAAACAGTGGACTAAGACACTGACAATAGTTTTGCTGGGGCTTCGATCTGCAATCAAACCGGACATAGGTGCAACGCCAGCTGAGCTTCTCTACGGAGAAACGCTGCGCCTGCCAGGGGATTTTTTCCCCAATAGCTCCCAAGTCACTGACCCCTCAGACTTCATAGTGCAGCTAAGAGAGTCAATGCGGGACCTTCGTCCCCCCAACACCTCTCACCATCGAAAACCGTGAATTTTCTCCCACCCGCTCTTCACACAGCGTCGCATGTATTTGTGCGTAATGGCGGTTAAAGCTCCATACGATGGACCATATCAGGTTTTAAAGAGAAACGATAATTTTTTTTAAAATCGATATCAAAGGTAGGAAAGTGAACATTGCACTTGATCGTATTAAACCGGCATTTTATGCGAATAATGATGAAGTACATGCACCGGCAACAACCGGCCAACCGGTTTCGACCACTCAAGCTTCATCACTGCCAAATATGCCTCCGAAAATTACGACACGATCAGGCCGTCGTGTTCGTTTCACGGATCATTATGGTTTCACTGGAAACCTTTAAGGAGGGGAGTGTGTGGCTGTTAACTATCGCCATTTATGCCACCTGTACCAAAACGAACTAGAAGCGGCTTTTCTCTGTGTATCTGATACCTGAGGAAACCGCATACCATCCTGACTTCCAAAGATTCCCGATGGGGATTTACACATAACTTTAACGCCGGTGATAGTATGTTGGCATGTGAAAGCCATAATTTTCGTCACCGGCATGTGTGAAAAACAATACGATGGTGCACACCGGAAACACGTGGAGTGCATGGGGGGCACCCCCATGAATGAGCCCCAGACCAACGACGACCAATAAAATGGTCGGTCACTCCTTCTGGGACGTTTACAAAATTCAGTTTAGAAAAGAACTTTCATCTTTTCGGACAGAGACTCGCTCCTAAAATCTCGACTTGATCGGTCGACTCTCCGTCGACTTGCTTTCGAACTTTGGAACTACGCAGTCGAAACCTCCATTCGACTGCTTCGAACTTAACGTTCCAACAATCAGGAATTATCCGCTTGCCGCAGAATCTCTCTGCAAAGTATTAGTATGCTGTATATATATATTTGTAAAATTTGATGTAAATAAATGTTATTTTTCGCAAGTTAACGTTCTGCTTAGAGAACAAAACAACAACAAATGTCAGGGGATTGTGCTGGGCATTAATACCGCATGTCAGGTTCAGCCCACACAAACAAACAAACATAAACCCCGCAGATAGATTATATCTATAAACTATTTCTACTTGGACAACATACATAAAGAAGAAAAAATAAAAGGAAACAAGAATACCAGTGCACGAACCCGCGAACCCTGAATGAAGAGACCAGTGTTGCCATTCGCAAAGGAAAAAGAAATGATCTACTATTGCCATTCGTAAGATATAAATAACAGTAATGCGAAAAGGCAAGAATAAGAGATAATATACAATCAGAGCTACAAAAAGGAGGGGCTAATAATACAAAGGCTAATGTTTAAGTGGATGTAAAAATTAAATATTATTGAAACAAGAGAATAGAGATGTCAGGCTAATATAAAAAAAACTATGAATAGAATTCATGAAAATCCAGTTAATCTAAATTTTTTAACTATACCATTTACAAAATAAGAGGGATATTTATATAAATTGCTGGTGATTTTTAGATTATTTATATGTATAGCATGACACTTTTATCAGATAATCTATAAAGTCTAAAAAGCTAATTAAGTATAATATTTCTGAACTGTAGAATCGAGTTGCAGGAATTAAATGGTAAGATTTTATTAATGTTAAAATAAAAATAGTCTTTTTTATCATATAAATTAGTAACAATTCTATTAGAAGGTTCAATAATAAGATTTAAATCCATAAAATTAATATTATTAGTAATTGTCTGGATAGAAATCTATATCTATGACATAATTTTCAGTATATACTAAGCAAATCAGATCATCAACATATCTGTATAATGTATAATCTATTGAAGTAAAAAACTGTTCATAATAATAACGATATAAATTAGCTAACATACTGCTACTGCAGCCACCCTGTGGAACTCCTGAGACTTGTAAGTATAATTTATTTCCTTGAAAAATATAATTATGGAAAAACACAAAGTGAAGAAGTTTAGGAAAATTTATAAAATTTGTTTGAGTTGATAGATTAGTAATATAAGCATTATATAGAGCTAAAATTACATCATACAGGTCTGCGGTCTTAATATTATTTAAAAGATCTTTAAAATCAAAAGTTTGAAATCCTATTAGTTTTATAAGTGATGTTAATTTATTCTTGAATTCTTTACTATTATTTAGAATAAGAAGAGAAGTACGAGAACGTAAACTATCATTTATTAGATTTAAAGAATTTAGTAGTAATTTACTCGCAGTAGTAGAGTAAGTATTAAGAACACTAGTTACTGTTCTAAATTTAATAGGATTTTTATGCTATAATATACATAATAACTATATATATATATATATATATATATATATATAGTTATTATATATTTTATCGTTATATATATATATATATATATATATATATATAACGATAATATATATATAGTTATATATATATATAATTTTCGTTCGGAGAAAAAAGGATGAAGGAGGAAGAGGCAAGGAGGCAGACTATACGTCGAGATTATACTCTGGCAATTTATTCTAATCCCACTTGGCCATGACTTTTAAAAATTTTGAGGAGCAGCGTTATGCGAGTGTCCGCCCCTTGGTGTAATGGACGTTCATTTAATGTTAATTAAGAGGAGGTATCAAATTGCCTTGCCCGCCTCTCTGAGAGCCCAGAAGCGAAAGAAAAGAGCCCTGAGGTTCATTGGCCCAGCTGCGAACGAGAGAGTCCTTGGAGCTGTGACCTTGGGAAATTTATTGCACAGTTCTGAGGGGGGGATGAAGAAGAAAATGCTCCTAATCTATATATTTGCTGGGTCTCGTGCCTCCGGGCTTCATCTTCGTTTTCGGTAATGTGCTAAAACTCGCAGATAAAGTGGTGCACAGGAATGCAGGAAATTCGAAATGTCTATTTTGGCAGAAATAGATGCTCTCTTCTCAACATAATTCTCAAAGTTACATGCAGGTAGAAAAACTCATGGAAATACGCAGCGATAATATGATATATGCTAATAGTTCTGTAGTCATGTTAATTAAATAAGTATGTACGATATGAGAATGCACTTGAATAGCAAGTCCACATCATATTAGGTATGTGGGTGCATGTATCAGTTCCGAACGATGTATACATATAAAGTCCATACTGCGTGTTTTGATGCATTGATTAAGAATAAAAATAATTTTATTCAGGCACAAAAGTTATAATAGCCTAAAATTTAGTGAACCTATAGAAAGTACTACCGAAGGTACCGCCACTTCGTATTGCTACGAATATGTAAAATTGCTTCACGATGATTTGCTTCTCCGTAAGGAGAAAGCATTTTTACCGGCAACTGTTGCTATTACATGAGAGTGGAGTTTCCTGAACTTGAATACATTTTCGTCACCTGGGTGCTAGATTTCGCGAAATATTAGAAACTTAGCTATATTTGGTGAGTTACAGATTCAACTGGAACTCCCTAGATCAATGGGTCAACTTCCAATATCAACGAGTTCCAATGCTGCTACTGTCGAAGTAATACGAATCAAATTGAATTGTGAGATATATTAGTGTTGCGAGAGTGTTGCGAGCTAGTTGAGCATTGAGTGGCTGTTTTATTGTACCTGACAGTTGTTTTGTTATCTTGTAAGATAGTTATGGTTACATTAGCTGTTAAATTGTTCATGTTTGTGCTTATTAGTGCTTTTTAAAAAAAGCGCTAATTATTCTAAAAATTGGACTCATTTTTGTATCCTGAGAATACACCCACGATTTAAGAGGATACGTCGTAACAGCATCAAATTGAGGCTTATGAAGCTATTTGTGAAAGCTCTGTCGATGAAAGTGCGGAAAATATTTTGAATACTTCGTATCACAATTTCCTTCCCTATCTAGTGCCAAGAGAGAATAAGGAATATTGGATGGAAATCAAATGAGAAAGCTAATAAAAGATCGCTATTTTGACCAAAATATAACAGATCCAGAAAAAGAATGGATTCACTAATGTTATCGATATTTTTTCAAGCAACCATAAAAGTTTTAATTATAAAGACATAGTGGCTGATATGCAATAGAAGTTCAAACTATTAGGATGCAACATAAGCAACAAAATTCACTTCCTATATTATCGTTCCTACTATATTCAGAAAATTCAGGCACACTAAATGAGGTGAGGCGTTAGGTAAAGGATTTCACAAAGACATAAAAGAAATGGAATGAATGCATGGGTGCCCATAGGGGAGGGCAACTGAAAGAATGTTTTATGGGGTGCCCATAATTGAATGTATCAAAGACGATGGGATAAATAAATTAAGACCGATTTTCGGTTGGTGCTTAAAAAGAGAGACCGCAGTCACAAAGGGAATCCCTTAAAAAAAAAAAGCATTTAGTGTTGTAAAAAAAAATTTTAAAAAAACTGTTGAAATTGCTTTAGGCTGTAAATTTAAGCAGTAAAATTTTAAAGCATGATGGATTCATATTTTTAATTATATATATTTATATGTATTTGTATTTGTACTTGTACAATATGTCCAACCCTCATTTGTAAAAAAATACTGTACATTACGAAAAAAAAATAATCTAGATTTTGTTGCACATTGGTACTTATAAATCAACTAGAAATTTGAAAACCAGGATTTCCCTCCCCCTTTCCTCCCATTTTAAAGCTTGTGTTATTTCATTCGATACTCTCAAAAGGAATTTTTTATAGGTATGTGCTCCCTGAAGGTCAAAAATTGAAGATCTTGAGCTAAAGATCATTTAAATATATCGCAAAATTTTGCAAATTATAAATCTTGTTGAAGGCGACAGAATAAGCTTGATAGATACCTCAACAAAAGCTTGATTAATTTTATCAATTTGTGCTTCTAAATTTTCAAAATAACCAGCACGTATTACTGAAACGATTCTTTATATGTTGTATAACTTTAACTATCAACTTGAATGAATAACCGAAAGAAAAAAAAAGCAAAGGAATTGGATAGAAGACACAACGTTCAAATAAACTTATTATTTCCCTAACTGCAATAAGCTAGAAATTGTTGAAACGATTAATTACTATTTACATTTAATGTTTTCATTTACTTTTAGTTTAAACTATAAAGTTTCATATTTTAAATTCATAACCAGATTAGTGGATTAATTTATCTAGAATGTTTGAGAAACCAAATGAGAAAAAATTCTATCTGTCCGCTTTAGAAAATTTACATGTGCACAATTAAAAAATTGAAAATTTTACTGATCCACGATGTGCTTTGGACTGAGAACTACTCTTTTATTTTATACTAACGCATTATCCCACAGGGGGCCCGTCACAAGATGGCTGTGTATGGAACATGGCTTCCTCATAGCCCTGATCTTCTTTACCTGTGGGGAAATTAATCTGTAGAGAGGCCGGCTGTTAACGTGGCTTTGGTTTCAAACCAAGTGTTTCTATGTGGCGGAGAGAAGCAGGCCCCTTATGACCTGTTTCCAGACCCGTCGGCGACTGGGGTCGAGACTCGACGGCTTTGCCGTCTCGCTGAATAGTGAATAATACTTCGTGCCGCCCTCCTCGTTGTGGCGTAAATCACAAAAGGTCGCCGCGGGGGTTGGTCCTTAATCTGTACTAATGCATTTTTTCTCGTCGGCTAAAAGACTAGTGTCTGCTCCTTGCGTTGGCTGGCTGTGGCCGATATGAAAACCTATACTGCGCATGCTCATGGAGTTGGGGAAAGAACTTTTGCAGGTTGGAAAACATATTTGGCGCAAAATCGCTCATTTGGCGATGTATGTTTTGACTGCTACTTTGCTGTAATGTATACACTAAGAAAAATTTTGAACTTTCCATAGCACGTGATTGTTCATTTTTCAGATATTCCAAACAAATATAAAAATGAATGCAATAAAGCAAAATTTCGAGAATCAACTTTTGGAATTTTAATGTCGACTCCACGTTGCTTATTTAGAGATTGTATAACTGCTATTTCCCGAATTGTAATGAATTTCTTTAATTAAAAAGTTCGTTCACAGAGTAGTTTATAATAGTTGCATGTAAATGTTTGTGTGTAGTGTAGCTTGACATTTGTAATTTCTGTGTTTTACTTTCAAAATTATATTGCTTTTTATATTTTTAATAAGAATATTTAATAAAGTGTTTAGTGGCGCCATCATGATATATAATTGAAAGATTCTTTCCAGTCCCTGTTTAAATTAGTTTAAAATATTGATTTTTTTTTTCTTTAGTTTAATATGTATGATAGGATAGTACCGAATTAAACAATTCTTTAGTTGTACTTGATCCATTAAAATTCCAAACTCAAAAATTAATATTAAAGGATATAATAAGATTATACAAAATGTAAAAACACAGAAAATATTCAAAACCGACATTTTGGGACTTTTAAATCTATTCGAATATTCCATATTTTTATGTATTTTAAAATAATTAAATATTTTATGGTGTTTAGTTATGCTCTAATAGCAGCACATTTTCAGTATCCAAAACTACACATTATTTGTCTGGATTTTAAGCATTATTATCATTAGAAATTATCCAACACAAATAACATTATATTGAAAATCTATTTTTTCCTCAAGATGATATTTCCTTATATGAGCATACATGTTCGTCCGTCGAGTAAACATTCGTTCACAATAACTGCAAACGATATTATTAACATCTTTCTCATCGTTTTCTGACATTATAATTTCTCTAATTATCAGGAAAAGGAAACTGTAACAATTTAAAGATGCGATGTGAAAGATTAAAAGTAACGTGCATTATATTGGTAAAGGCAATAGGCATAAACAACAAAGCTCCGGTCCAATACCATAAAATATCGCCAAAGCGCTAAGTATTGGGGTTGCTAAAAATTATATGAATCCGAAAGTTTCTTATTCAATAACTGCAAACGATATTATTAGCATCTTTCTCATCGTTTTCTGACATTATAATTTCTCTAATTATCAGGAAAAGGAAACTGTAACAATTTAAAGATGCGATGTGGAAGATTAAAAGTAACGTGCATTATATTGGTAAAGGCAATAGGCATAAACAACAAAGCTCCGGTCCAATACCATAAAATATCGCCAAAGCGCTAAGTATTGGGGTTGCTAAAAATTATATGAATCCGAAAGTTTCTTATTCAATAACTGCAAACGATATTATTAGCATCTTTCTCATCGTTTTCTGACATTATAATTTCTCTAATTATCAGGAAAAGGAAACTGTAACAATTTAAAGATGCGATATGGAAGATTAAAAGTAACGTGCATTATATTGGTAAAGGCAATAGGCATAAACAACAAAGCTCCGGTCCAATACCATAAAATATCGCCAAAGCGCTAAGTATTGGGGTTGCTAAAAATTATATGAATCCGAAAGTTTCTTATTCAATAACTGCAAACGATATTATTAGCATCTTTCTCATCGTTTTCTGACATTATAATTTCTCTAATTATCAGGAAAAGGAAACTGTAACAATTTAAAGATGCGATGTGGAAGATTAAAAGTAACGTGCATTATATTGGTAAAGGCAATAGGCATAAACAACAAAGCTCCGGTCCAATACCATAAAATATCGCCAAAGCGCTAAGTATTGGGGTTGCTAAAAATTATATGAATCCGAAAGTTTCTTATTCAATAACTGCAAACGATATTATTAGCATCTTTCTCATCGTTTTCTGACATTATAATTTCTCTAATTATCAGGAAAAGGAAACTGTAACAATTTAAAGATGCGATGTGGAAGATTAAAAGTAACGTGCATTATATTGGTAAAGGCAATAGGCATAAACAACAAAGCTCCGGTCCAATACCATAAAATATCGTCAAAGCGCTAAGTATTGGGGTTGCTAAAAATTATATGAATCCGAAAGTTTCTTATTCAATAACTGCAAACGATATTATTAGCATCTTTCTCATCGTTTTCTGACATTATAATTTCTCTAATTATCAGGAAAAGGAAACTGTAACAATTTAAAGATGCGATGTGGAAGATTAAAAGTAACGTGCATTATATTGGTAAAGGCAATAGGCATAAACAACAAAGCTCCGGTCCAATACCATAAAATATCGCCAAAGCGCTAAGTATTGGGGTTGCTAAAAATTATATGAATCCGAAAGTTTCTTATTCAATAACTGCAAACGATATTATTAGCATCTTTCTCATCGTTTTCTGACATTTTCTCTAATTATCAGGAAAAGGAAACTGTAACAATTTAAAGATGCGATGTGGAAGATTAAAAGTAACGTGCATTATATTGGTAAAGGCAATAGGCATAAACAACAAAGCTCCGGTCCAATACCATAAAATATCGCCAAAGCGCTAAGTATTGGGGTTGCTAAAAATTATATGAATCCGAAAGTTTCTTATTCAATAACTGCAAACGATATTATTAGCATCTTTCTCATCGTTTTCTGACATTATAATTTCTCTAATTATCAGGAAAAGGAAACTGTAACAATTTAAAGATGCGATGTGGAAGATTAAAAGTAACGTGCATTATATTGGTAAAGGCAATAGGCATAAACAACAAAGCTCCGGTCCAATACCATAAAATATCGCCAAAGCGCTAAGTATTGGGGTTGCTAAAAATTATATGAATCCGAAAGTTTCTTATTCAATAACTGCAAACGATATTATTAGCATCTTTCTCATCGTTTTCTGACATTATAATTTCTCTAATTATCAGGAAAAGGAAACTGTAACAATTTAAAGATGCGATGTGGAAGATTAAAAGTAACGTGCATTATATTGGTAAAGGCAATAGGCATAAACAACAAAGCTCCGGTCCAATACCATAAAATATCGCCAAAGCGCTAAGTATTGGGGTTGCTAAAAATTATATGAATCCGAAAGTTTCTTATTCAATAACTGCAAACGATATTATTAGCATCTTTCTCATCGTTTTCTGACATTTTCTCTAATTATCAGGAAAAGGAAACTGTAACAATTTAAAGATGCGATGTGGAAGATTAAAAGTAACGTGCATTATATTGGTAAAGGCAATAGGCATAAACAACAAAGCTCCGGTCCAATACCATAAAATATCGCCAAAGCGCTAAGTATTGGGGTTGCTAAAAATTATATGAATTCGAAAGTTTCTTATTCAATAACTGCAAACGATATTATTAGCATCTTTCTCATCGTTTTCTGACATTATAATTTCTCTAATTATCAGGAAAAGGAAACTGTAACAATTTAAAGATGCGATGTGGAAGATTAAAAGTAACGTGCATTATATTGGTAAAGGCAATAGGCATAAACAACAAAGCTCCGGTCCAATACCATAAAATATCGCCAAAGCGCTAAGTATTGGGGTTGCTAAAAATTATATGAATTCGAAAGTTTCTTATTCAATAACTGCAAACGATATTATTAGCATCTTTCTCATCGTTTTCTGACATTTTCTCTAATTATCAGGAAAAGGAAACTGTAACAATTTAAAGATGCGATGTGGAAGATTAAAAGTAACGTGCATTATATTGGTAAAGGCAATAGGCATAAACAACAAAGCTCCGGTCCAATACCATAAAATATCGCCAAAGCGCTAAGTATTGGGGTTGCTAAAAATTATATGAATTCGAAAGTTTCTTATTCAATAACTGCAAACGATATTATTAGCATCTTTCTCATCGTTTTCTGACATTATAATTTCTCTAATTATCAGGAAAAGGAAACTGTAACAATTTAAAGATGCGATGTGGAAGATTAAAAGTAACGTGCATTATATTGGTAAAGGCAATAGGCATAAACAACAAAGCTCCGGTCCAATACCATAAAATATCGCCAAAGCGCTAAGTATTGGGGTTGCTAAAAATTATATGAATTCGAAAGTTTCTTATTCAATAACTGCAAACGATATTATTAGCATCTTTCTCATCGTTTTCTGACATTTTCTCTAATTATCAGGAAAAGGAAACTGTAACAATTTAAAGATGCGATGTGGAAGATTAAAAGTAACGTGCATTATATTGGTAAAGGCAATAGGCATAAACAACAAAGCTCCGGTCCAATACCATAAAATATCGCCAAAGCGCTAAGTATTGGGGTTGCTAAAAATTATATGAATTCGAAAGTTTCTTATTCAATAACTGCAAACGATATTATTAGCATCTTTCTCATCGTTTTCTGACATTATAATTTCTCTAATTATCAGGAAAAGGAAACTGTAACAATTTAAAGATGCGATGTGGAAGATTAAAAGTAACGTGCATTATATTGGTAAAGGCAATAGGCATAAACAACAAAGCTCCGGTCCAATACCATAAAATATCGCCAAAGCGCTAAGTATTGGGGTTGCTAAAAATTATATGAATTCGAAAGTTTCTTATTCAATAAATGCAAACGATATTATTAGCATCTTTCTCATCGTTTTCTGACATTTTCTCTAATTATCAGGAAAAGGAAACTGTAACAATTTAAAGATGCGATGTGGAAGATTAAAAGTAACGTGCATTATATTGGTAAAGGCAATAGGCATAAACAACAAAGCTCCGGTCCAATACCATAAAATATCGCCAAAGCGCTAAGTATTGGGGTTGCTAAAAATTATATGAATTCGAAAGTTTCTTATTCAATAACTGCAAACGATATTATTAGCATCTTTCTCATCGTTTTCTGACATTATAATTTCTCTAATTATCAGGAAAAGGAAACTGTAACAATTTAAAGATGCGATGTGGAAGATTAAAAGTAACGTGCATTATATTGGTAAAGGCAATAGGCATAAACAACAAAGCTCCGGTCCAATACCATAAAATATCGCCAAAGCGCTAAGTATTGGGGTTGCTAAAAATTATATGAATTCGAAAGTTTCTTATTCAATAACTGCAAACGATATTATTAGCATCTTTCTCATCGTTTTCTGACATTATAATTTCTCTAATTATCAGGAAAAGGAAACTGTAACAATTTAAAGATGCGATGTGGAAGATTAAAAGTAACGTGCATTATATTGGTAAAGGCAATAGGCATAAACAACAAAGCTCCGGTCCAATACCATAAAATATCGCCAAAGCGCTAAGTATTGGGGTTGCTAAAAATTATATGAATTCGAAAGTTTCTTATTCAATAACTGCAAACGATATTATTAGCATCTTTCTCATCGTTTTCTGACATTATAATTTCTCTAATTATCAGGAAAAGGAAACTGTAACAATTTAAAGATGCGATGTGGAAGATTAAAAGTAACGTGCATTATATTGGTAAAGGCAATAGGCATAAACAACAAAGCTCCGGTCCAATACCATAAAATATCGCCAAAGCGCTAAGTATTGGGGTTGCTAAAAATTATATGAATTCGAAAGTTTCTTATTCAATAACTGCAAACGATATTATTAGCATCTTTCTCATCGTTTTCTGACATTATAATTTCTCTAATTATCAGGAAAAGGAAACTGTAACAATTTAAAGATGCGATGTGGAAGATTAAAAGTAACGTGCATTATATTGGTAAAGGCAATAGGCATAAACAACAAAGCTCCGGTCCAATACCATAAAATATCGCCAAAGCGCTAAGTATTGGGGTTGCTAAAAATTATATGAATTCGAAAGTTTCTTATTCAATAACTGCAAACGATATTATTAGCATCTTTCTCATCGTTTTCTGACATTATAATTTCTCTAATTATCAGGAAAAGGAAACTGTAACAATTTAAAGATGCGATGTGGAAGATTAAAAGTAACGTGCATTATATTGGTAAAGGCAATAGGCATAAACAACAAAGCTCCGGTCCAATACCATAAAATATCGCCAAAGCGCTAAGTATTGGGGTTGCTAAAAATTATATGAATACGAAAGTTTCTTCCACAGCCAGCCAGCGCAAGGAGCAGACACTAGTGGCTAAAAGTGGGGGTTCCTCGGTTTATCTGGGCGAATTCTTCGTACTCTTCCAGGTGGCGGGGTTGAACTGGCCAAATTGTGGTTTAACCGTCAGCAACTGAGATCTTGACTTGACGAGTGTTCTTTAGACACTATCCGATGAATGAGTCCATTGACCTTGCAACCGCGGATGCGGCTTTGCTGGATCGGTGATTAAAACACGAGGTCCTCATGTTATTGGCATAACACTGACTCTTGCTGTGGAGTATACTACTTCGAACTTGTTGGTTATTAGTGTGGTCAAGGGCGTCTTACATAGATGTCTATGGAATCTTTTTTTTTAAGTGTGCAGGTCAACCCAAAAGTCAAAATCTTCGAGCCGCTGCAGAACCGTTTCATTTGGCACGCGAAAACATTTTACCCGGTATATGTTTCTTCTCGCAGAGGCGTCGACAGAAGCATTTGCAACAATGTTACTTGTCTCGATAAACTTACGACCCGTACCTATTCTGCGCCGCCAGAAAAACGCGAGAAACCAGCTACTCTGTTGCAAAAAGCTTCATAATTTGTTAGCTCGGGTGATGGACGAGCCTTATCGCGCGGAGAGCGAGTTCCGATTCGCCTCGCAGTGTCACTTGGCGCCAGCCGATACCGCACAATTAGGGCTTCATTTGCGCATCTCCGGCAGGCTCCCGAGGCATCCCAACGCGGAACTATTGGCAGGCACGAGTCGGGCTTTTCCGCATCCACCTTTTACGTACTGTTTCATTTTTTTTTTTTTTTTTTTTAAATAACCGACAGAATTAATAGGGTATCAGCCTCAGTCTCACAGCTCTTCTCACAACTTGCTTATCGACGGGGTGAAATACGTGTGCTGAATTTACAGAGTAAGATTATAAAATCTTCGAAAAATTAAAGGGTTCAACACGAGTTAGCTTAACGATCCTCAGCCTGGCACGTGACTGGAAAGTTTTATTTACTTTTAACGTCGGATTCTTATCGAAACCATAACTCATATATCTAAGGAGTTGCTAGAAAAAATATATAAATAAAATGCATTTCATATTTTAAAATGACTGTCTTAGGTTCCTTCAAACTAGGAGGTTCTATACCACGTTATTTATAAAATTCTTCATGTATTAAGTCATTATTTTTCATCTTATTGTGTTTTCAAAAAGCATACAAGTTAGGCCAACTATGATCTACAAAGGTGGATGCATGATTGTAGCACAATGGAAAGGCGCACATCAATGATTCTAAGAACGTTTTGATTTACCACATTTGTCATTTGCAGTACAATAGTTTTAATGTGCTCTTCAACTAATTGTAGATTGCACACGGTCTGACTAAAAAATTAGATATTATTTATTAAAGTATGCATGGTGTTGTGCAGAAATTTCATTTTGAAAGGAAATTTTGAGTTCCTTTAATGCTGCATGTTCTGTTCTCATCCAATCCTATGAATACCCCCCCCCCCCAAAAAAAAATACATGGGTTGAGGTCTGAAGTGAAGACTCAACTAATCAACCACTGACGCTACTCCCATAATTCCCAAGGCAATGCAAGGAGATGGCATATCTATCAAAATGCTCTATCTGTACTCAAAAAACATCAGCTGTGCGATGAGGCAGTTTATGTTAAGTCTTGTATAAACTACTGTTGTTCTAAGTCAGTGTTTTTTAACTTATTTTGGTCACTCTCAGGTAGCTCTTTTGAAATTAAATTTAATGACGGAACCCCAAAAAGAGAAAAATTCCATTGTGGCCCAAATTATACATTCAAAATTTTACACGTTTATTTATTTATTTTAATTTACACGAAACGTTTATTTATTTACTTTAATTTACACGAAACGATCACGTCGAGGAACATAGAGATTCCGCGGAACAGCACTTCTCTAGGTTATCAATAAATAATCCGTGAACGACAGAATTTACTCAGCTTTACAAACTTACGTAATAGACGTACGTTAAACTTAATAATCGTAACAAATTAATACTTCCGTTAATAAATTGAAATCCATAAAATCCAAAAACTAACAAAAAGTAACAATCAAAGTATAGCAAAGATTTCATAACATTTTACAGAAGAATTCTTTTAATATACGAATTTAAATTTGGTAGGTAATTTTGGCCCACTCCATAGCAACCATGATGGGACTCTGCCCTACCTTTTGATTTTCAGGTATTGTGCATTATTTGATAACTTTCTACATTATCCAACTTACTAAAGTCTTGTATTTTGCATACATCTATCTATCTATCAATTCTATCTATTATCAATCTATCTATTATTATATATACTAATTGCCAAGTGTCCGTCTGTCTGTCTGTCTGTTTGTCTGTCACGCTTTTTTTAGACACTTCCCGAATAGATAGAGACTTGCAATTTGGTACACGGCTCGGCCGTTCGATAAAACCCCCTGGAAAAATCGAATTTTTCGAAAACGTTCTATAGAGGGGGTGCCCCCACACCAAAACGTTCGAAAAGTGAAATAATGGGAAAGCATGCTTTGCGATGAGATAAGAGACTTTAAATTCGGTGTATGGGTAAATCCTTTGAAAAGGAGAAAGTGTGCAATTTTAGATTTCCAATATTTTCTACTTAAGGGGGTGCCGCACACCAAAATATTCGATATACAGAATAAATGAGAAAACGCTTCTTTAAAATATAATAGAGGCTTGAAATTTGGTATTTGGCCCAAACATTTGACGAAAAGACGCAAGACGAATATAGTTTTTCAAAAATGTTCGTTTATGGGGTGCTCCAGAGTAAAACGTTCGAAAAGTGAATTGACATAAAACTATGCTTCAGAATGAGACAGAGATATCAAATTTGGTGTAAGGGTAGATAGTTCGAAAGGACGAAAGTGCGAAATTTCAGATTTCGAATATTTGCTACTTTAAGGGGTGCGCACACTAATATATTCGATTTTCCTAATAAATGAGGCACGCTTCCTTTTAAATGTGATAGAGGCTTGATATTTGGTATATGGGCCAATCATCTGATAAAACACACAAGACAAACAGAGTTTTTCAAAATTGTTCATTTATGAATGTGCTTCACATTAAAAAGTTCCAAAGGAAAAATAATAATATAGTGGTGCCTCGGGATAATATAGACTTTAATGTGGTGTACGGGTAGATAATTCGAAAGGAAGAAATGCGGAAATTTAGTTTCCTAATATTTTCTTCTTTAGGGAGTTTTGCACACCAAAATATTCGATTTGTCGAATAAATGTGAAACGCGAATTATTGAAAAAGATACATTATTCAGGAGTTGTTTATTGTGAGACCGTTGATTTTCAACGGGTATTCGGCTAGTATATACTAATTGCCAAGTGCCCGTCTGTCTGTCTGCCCGTCTGTCTGTCACGCTTTTTTTAGGCACTTCCCGAATAGATAGAGACTTGTAATTTGGTACACATGCTCGGTCGTTCGATAAAACCCCCTGGAAAAATCGAATTTTTCGAAAATGTTCTCTAGAGGGGGTGCTTCACACCAAAACGTTTGAAAAGTGATATGATAGGAAAGCATGCTTTGCGATGAGATAGAGACTTCAAATTTGGTGTATGGGTAAATCGTTCGAAAGGAAGAAAATGTGCAATTTCAGATTTCCAATATTTTCGATGTAGTCATATATCGATGTACTCATATTATGGACTTGGATGTCACTTTCGATTATACTTTTAACTTTCAGAGATATATCCATAAAATACTATTAACAAAGCCTAGCAAAGACTTGGTTTCACTTTAAGAAGATCTCGTGTTTTTGTCAGGTCTAATACTATTATTTGTATTTATTATACCCTTGTTAAACCAATTTTGGAATATTGTGCAGTGATCTGGGATCCTGTTTACAATCTACATTGTCAACGAATAGAAGTCGTGCAAAATAAACTTTGACGTACTATTGATTACAGATTGACTGGCTATTATCCTTATGATATGCATACGTGTGAACTCAGACAAAAACATAATTAAATGTCTCTTAAAAAAAGAGGAAAATGGTCCTGTCTCCTGTTTTATTATACAGTCTTAAATAATACTATTGATTGCCCCACTTTACTTTCTTGCTTGGAATTTCATATACCTGTTAATAATACTAGGAGAAAAACTTTGTTTCATAATATTACAGTTAAACACAATTACATTAAATGCTATTCTATCCATAAATTTATTGATCTACAATACATATTGTACTGATATCGATATATTTAATTTAACTCCTGCCTGTTTTAAAAAAGCCTGTTTGAATGTGTTTGACATGTATACTACCTAGTATTCTTGTATTTTATGTTCTGTTCTTTTTATATTTGAGTGGCTTCTGTATTTTATGTCCTGTTCTTTTTAAATTTGAGTGGCTTCTGTATTTTATGTTCTGTTCTTTTTATATTTGAGTGGCTTCTGTATTTTACGTTCTGTTCTTTTTATATTTGAGTGGCTTCTGTATTTTATGTTCTGTTCTTTCTATATATTTGAGTGGCTTCTGTATTTTACGTTCTGTTCTTTTTATATTTGAGTGGCTTCTGTATTTTACGTTCTGTTCTTTTTATATTTGAGTGGCTTCTGTATTTTACGTTCTGTTCTTTTTATATTTGAGTGGCTTCTGTATTTTACGTTCTGTTCTTTTTATATTTGAGTGGCTTCTGTATTTTACGTTTTGTTCTTTTTATATTTGAGTGGCTTCTGTATTTTACGTTCTGTTCTTTTTATATTTGAGTGGCTTCTGTATTTTACGGAATTACAACTGATAAACACCTATCGTGGATTCCACACATAGAAAACCTTCGAACAAAGATTGGCTGCCAAATTCATAATGTCAGAAGACTAGCACCATCTAGGTGGGGCATAAATTCTAAGATCTTAAAAACATGGTATCTATCAGTGACAGAAAGGATCATGTGCTATGCTGCGAGTAGTTGGGCCCTAAACTTGAACATCCATGCAAAAAGAAAACTAGAATCAGTTCAAAGGATAGCTCTTCTACAGATTTCAAGGGCTTATCGCACAACATCTATAGTAGCGCTACAAGTGCTTACCGGTATCCCCCCTATAACGTTGACAGCGCAAAAAGAAGCCATCATAGCGCAAGTAACACGCCTGAAACAAACAGTACAGTGGAATAATCTTTATTATGATCACAAGGAATACGAACAAAAAAAGGTTACCTGGTTAACGGACCCAGCAGTAGGTAATATCCGCTTACACTTTGCTAAGTCATCACAAGAAATATCTAATTACATAAATATTTATACGGATGGCTCTAGAACTGATTCTGGAACAGCATCAGCCTACTGTGCTTTTTACGATGGCATGTGTGTTCATAAGTGGTCAACTCGTCTGCACTATGAAAATAGCGTCTTCCAGGCAGAGCTGCTCGCAATAAAGGAAGCTGTATTTTGGGCTACCAAAAGTTTGCATAAGAATTTCATTATTTATTCTGACAGTCTGTCTTGTATCGAAACTCTTAAACAATATCAAACGAAGAATACAATAGCTCATCAAATCGTAACTATCATAACCAACAGCATCCATCAAAAGTTTTTTATAGGATGGGTTAAAGGTCACTCGGGTGTTCTGGGAAATGAAGTTGCAGACTGTTTAGCTTTTGAGGCGACGTCAGATATCTCTGTTCAGAGTACAAACTTACCATATCCCTGTTCATCGTTAAGGTCACATCTGAATATTAATACCATAAAAGAGTGGCAACAGCAGTGGAATGAAAGTGAGAAAGGAAGAGAAACATTCAACTATCTTCCCAGAGTATCTCAAGAGCAACTGATTTGCAGCAGATAATTGGTACAGTTTTTCTCAGGGCATGGCTGTTTCCCAACCTATCTTTACAAAATCCAAAAGAAAGACACCGAAAACTGTATTTGTGGTGAAATAAGATCTCCGAAACATTTTGTATTTGATTGCGAACTTACAAAGAACTATCACCTTAAAAGGCAAAGTAGACAACATATGCCAATATTTGCCGAAAACCTTCTGGGTAAAAAGCTGGGCTAAACAGAGAATAAAAACTATAATTCAATTCCTAGAGGAAAACGAACATATCCTGTGAATTATTACTGGTAACCTCCACACATTAACTCACTGTTTATTGCATATTTATCTATAGCACTTCTAAATTTTTTTTTATAAATACTGCAATCAAATTAATTTTAAATTCACATTTGGTTTAATCATTGTATGTATCAATATAGTATTGAAAGCCATGGTAATCTCTGAGATTTGTATGTATATGTTGTATATATAGTTTTGTATGTATGTTTGCATAAGAAATTTGTATATATATATATTTTTTATATATGTATATATCTTTGAAAATTATTCGTTTCATTTTGTATATGTAATAACCAATTTCAGAAATATTTTTATATATATAGTTGCTCCCATTTGAAACAGTTCTGCACATAAGTGTCAGTAGTGTATGGGATGGACTCTGGGACAAAATGACATAGTCATTTTGTTCCAGAGTCCACTCCATACATTACTACTTTCCCTCCATTTTTTAAAAATCAGGACAACCTCTTAAGACCAAAAAATGCATAAAATCATTCGAAAATGCATAAAATCATTCGAAAATGCATAAAATCATTCGAAAATGCGTATTTTTAAAAAATGGAGGGAAAGTAGTAGTGTATGGGGTGGACTCTGGAACAAAATGACTATGTCATTTTGTCCCAGAGTCCACCCCATACACTGCTAGTGTTCATGGATGTGAAATATTTGTGAAATACTATCTGTATCTAGTATAGACAAGCATATTGTATATAATTGTTTATCATTTTTATCTTGGCATTAAGTTTTAATTTCTGGTTTTGGCAGATATTCCTCCACCATAGGCTGTAATTACTGCAAACCTTCGGGTCGGTGCCTATAGGTGGTTAATCTGTTAATCTGTATTTTACGTTCTGTTCTTTTTATATTTAAGTGGCTTCTGTATTTTATGTTCTGTTCTTTTTATATTTGAGTGGCTTCTGTATTTTACGTTCTGTTCTTTTTATATTTGAGTGGCTTCTGTATTTTACGTTCTGTTCTTTTTATATTTGAGTGGCTTCTGTATTTTATGTTCTGTTCTTTTTATATTTGAGTGTAACTGGATTTTATCTGTAGTTGCCACGTAAATTGAATAAATAAATAAATAAATAAATTTTCTACTTAAGCGGGTGCCGCACACCAAAATGTTCGATTTAACGAATAAATGAGAAACGATGCCTGTGAAATTTGAAGAGGCTTGAAATTTGGTATATGGAATAATCATTTGATAAAAACACCCAAGACGATTATAGTTTTTCAAAAACGTTCGTCAAAGGAGGTGCTAAAGAGAAAAAAATTCGAAAGGTTAATTGATAAGAAAGCATACTTCGGGATGAGATAGGGATTTGAAATTTGGTGTACGAGTAGATAGTTTGGAAGAAAGAAAGTGTACAATTTCAGTTTTACAATATTTTCTACTTTAGGGGGTGTCGCACACAAAAAGGTTCAATTTTCGGAAGTAGAAGCACTCCTTTTAGAACGTGATAGGGGCTTAATATTTAGTATATGGGCGAATCATGTAATAGAAAACCCAAGAAGAATGGAGTTTTTCAAAAATGTATATTTAAGGGGGGTGGATACTCCACAGAAAAACATTCGAAAGGTGAAATGATAGAAAAAGCATGCTTCGCAATGAGATAGATACTTCAAATTTGGTATGCATGTAGATAGTTAGAGAGGAGGAAGTGTGAAATCAGTTTTCCAACATTTGCTATTGTAGGGGCTGCCGCACACTAAATTGTCCGATTGGACGAACAAATGAAAAACGCCTCCTTTACAGTGTGATGGAGGCTTGAAATTTAGTATATGGGGTAATCATTTGATAAAAAACTCTACGATTATTACGCTTTTTCAAAAGTGATCATTTAAGGGGGTGCAAAACAGAAAATTGTTCGAAATATGAAGTGTTAGATAAACATGCTTTACGATAGAATAAAGACATCAAATTTGGTGTACTGGTAGATAGTATGAAAGGAAGAAAGAGTGCAATTTCAGATTTCCAATATTTGCAACTTTAGGGGGGGCCCGAACACCAATATGTTCGATTTTCGGAATAAATGAGACAAGCTTTCTTTATATGTGATAGAGGCTTGATATTTGGTATATGAGCCAATCATCTGATAAGAAATCCAAGACGAACAGAGTTTTTCAAAAATGTTTATTTATGGGTGTGCTCCACAGAAAAACGCTCGAAATAGGAGATGATAAAATAGTATGCTTCGGGATGAGATAGAGACTTTAATTTAGTGTACTGGTAGATAGTTCGCAAGGAAGACGTGCACAATTTAAAATTTACAATATTTTCTTCTTTATGGGGTTCCGCACACTAAAATATGCGATTTGCCGAATACATGTGAAACGCGAATTGTTAAAAAAATGACAATATTCAGTGGTTGTTTATTGCGAGACATTGATTTTCAACGGGCATTCGACTAGTATATACTAATTACCAAGTGTGCATCTGTCTGTCCGTCTGTCACGCTTTTTTAGGCACTTTCCAAGTAGATAGAGACTTTACAATTTGGTACACGTGTCGATCGTTCGATAACCCCCCTGGAAAAGTCGAATTTTTCGAAAATGTTCTATTGAGAGGTTGCCCCACACCAAAACGTTCGAAAAGTGAAATGATAGAGAATGCTTTGCCATGAAATAGAGACATTAAATTTGGTGTACAGGTGGGTAAATCTTTCAAAATGAAGAAAATCTACAATTTCAGATTTCCAAGAATTGCTATTCTAGGGGGTGCCGAACACCAAAATTTACGATTTGTTGAATGAATGAAAAACGCCTCCTTTAAATTTTGATAGGGGCTTCAAATTTGGTATATGGGCTAATCATTTGATGAAAACAACCAAGACCAATATAGTTTTTCCAAAATGTTCGTTTAAGAGGGTGCTCCGAGGAAAACGTTCGAAAGGCGGATTGATGAAAACACATGCTTCGGGATGACAAAGAGATTTCAAATTTGGTGTACTGGTAGATAGTTTGAAAGGAAGAACGTGTACAATTTCAGTTTTACAATATTTTCTAATTTAGGGGTTACCGCACGCTCCTTTTAAAACGTGATAGAGGCTTGATATGTGGTATATGGGCGAATCATTTGATGGAAAACACAAGAAGAATGGAGTTTTTCAAAAATGTATATTTAAAGGAATGGGTACTCCACATAAAAACATTCGAAAGGTGAAATGATAGCAAAAAAACATGTTTCGCGATGAGATGGAAATCTCAAATTTGGTATATGGGTAAATAGTTGGAGAGGAAGAGAGTGTGCAATTTCAGTTTTCCAACATTTGCTATTGTAGGGGGTGCCAGACATTAAAATATTCGATTTGATGAACAAATGAATAACGCCTCCTTTACAATGTGATAGAGGCTTGAAATTTAGTATATGGTCTAATCATTTGATAAAAAACCTAAGATAATTACGGTTTCTCAAAAATATTCATTTAAAGGGGTACTACACAGAAAAACATTCGAAAGGTGAAGTGATAAAAAAACATGTTTCGCGATAGAATAGAGATTTCGAATTTGGTGTACTGGTAGATGCTTTGAACGGAAGAAAGTGTATAATTTCAGATTTCCAACATTTGCTACTTTAGAGGGTGCCCCACACCAATATGTTTAATTTTCCGAATAAATGAGACACGCTTTCTTTTAAATGCGATAGAGGTTTGATATTTGGTATATGGGCCAATCATATAATATCAAACCCAAGACGAAAAGAGTTTTTTTCAAAAATTTCCATTTATGGATGTGCTTCACAGAAAAATGTTCGAAAGGGGAAATGATAAAATAGCATGCTTCAGGATGAGATGGAGACTTTTGTTGTACTGGTAGATAGTTCAAAAGGAAGAAGTGCGAAATTTAGGTTTTTCTACATTTTCTTCTTTAGGGAGTTCTGCACACAAAAATATTTGATTTGCCGTATAAATGTGAAACGCGAATTATTCAAAAATTCTTGCTTATTGCGAGACAGTTGATTTTCAATGGGTATTCAGCTAGTATATACTAATTGCCAAGTGTCTGTCTGTCTGTCTGTCACGCTTTTTTTAGGAACTCCCCGGATAGATAGAGACTTGCAATTTGGTACACGGGTCGATCGTTCGATAAAACCCCTCGGAAAAATCGAATTTTTTGAAAATGTTCTATAGAGGGGTTGCCCTATACCAAAACGTTCGAAAAGTGAAATGATAGAAAAGCATACTTTGCGATGAGATAGAGAATTTAAATTTGGTGTACTGGTAAATCGTTCGAAAGGAAGAAAGTGTGCAATTTCAGATTTCCAATATATTCTACTTTAAGGATTGCCGCACACCAAAATGTTCGATTTGTCGAATAACATCTCTTTTAAATTTTGATAAGAGCTTGAAATTTGGTACCATGGGCTAATCATTTAATGAAAACACTCAAGGAGAATAGAATTTCTCAGAAATGTTTGATTATGGGGGTGCTCTAGAGAAAAACGTTCTAAATGTGAAATGATAAAAAAACATGCTTCCGTATGACATAGAAATTTCAAATTTAGTGTACGAGTAGATAATTTGGAAGGATGAAAGTGTACAATTTCAGTTATCCTATATTTTACACTTTAGGGGGTGCCGCACACTAAAATGTTCGATTTCCGGAATAAAGGAGAAATGCCTCTATTAAAACGTGATAGAGACTTGATAGTTGATATATAGTCGAATCATCTCATAGAAAACCCAAGACGAATGGAGTTTTTTTTTTAAATATACATTTTAGGGGGTGGGTAATCCACACAATAAAAATTTCGAAAGATAAAATGATAAAAAAAAGCATGCTTTGCGATAAGATAGAGACTTCAAATTTTGTGTACGGGTAGATTGTTGGAAAGGAAGAAAGTGTGCAATTTCAGTGTTCCAACATTTGCTATTGTAGGGGGTGCCGCACACTAAAATATTCGATTTCCCGAACAAATGAAAACGCCTCCCTTACAATGTTATAGAGGCTTGAAATTTGGTATATGGGTTAATCATTTGATAAAAAAAGACGAATACAGTTATTCTAAAATATTCATTTATGGGTGTGTTCCACAGGAAAACTTTCAAAAAGGGAAATGATAAAATTGCTTTCTTCCGGATGAGATAGAGACTTTAGAGTACGGGTTGATAGTTCGAAAGGAAGAAATGCGCAATTTAAATTTTCCAACATTTTCTTCTTTAGGGGGTTCTGCACACCAAAATATTCGATTTGCCGAATAAATGTGAAAAGCGAATTATTCGAAAATTTACGTTATTCAGGAGTTGTTTATTGTGAGACCGTTGATTTTCAACGGGTATTCAGCTAGTATATATTAATTGCCAAGTGTCCGTCTGTGTGACATGCTTTTTTAAGATACTTCCCGAATAGATAGAGACTTGCAATTTGCTACACGGCTCGATCGTTCAATAAGACCCCCTCTGGAAAAATCGAATTTTTCGAAAACGTTCTCTAGAGGGGGTGCTTCACATAAGTGAAGTGATAGAAAAGCATGTGCTTTGCAATAAGACAGAGACGTCAAATTTGGTGTATGGGTACACGGTTCGAAAGGAAGAAAGTGTGCAATTTCAGGTATCCAATATTTTCGACTTAAGGGGGTGCCGCACACCAAAAATATTCGATTTGCAGAATAAATGAGAAGCTGCTCCTTTAAAGTTCGATAGAGGCTTGACATTTGGTATATGGGCTAATCATTTGACGAAAACGCCCGAGATGAATATAGATTTTCAAAAATGTTCGTCTAAGGGGATGCTTCAAAGAAAAATGTTCGAAATTGAATTGATGAAAAAACATGCTTCGGGATGAGATAGAGATTTCACATTTGGTGTACGGGTAGTTAGTTTTAAAGAAGGAAAGTGTACGATTTCAGTTTTCCAATATTTTCTACTTTAAGGGGTTCCTCACACCAAAATGTTCGATTTTCGGAATAAAGGAGAAACGATCCTTCTAAAACGTGATAGAGACTTGATATTTGGTATATGGGCGAATCATTTGATAGAAAACAGAAAAAAAATGAAATTTTTCAAAAATTTACTTTTAAGGGGGTGGGTATTCCACAGAAAAACATTCGAAAGGTTAGGTGATAGAAAAAGCATGCTTCGCGACGAGATAGAGACTTCAAATTTGGTGTACGAGTAAATAGTTGGAAAGGAAGAAAGTGTGCAATTTTAGTTTTCCAACATTTGCTATTGTAGAGGGTGCCGTTAACTAAAATATTCAATTTGATAAACAATTGAAAAACGCCTCCTTTACAATGTGATAGAGGCTTGAAATTTAGTATATGGGCTAATCATTTGATATAAAATCCCAAGATGAATACGGTTTTTTAAAACTGTTCATTTAAGGGTGTGCTACACAGAAAAACGTTCAAAAGATGAAGTGATAGAAAAAACATGCTTCGCGATAGGATAAAAACTTCAAATTACAGGTAGATAGTTTGAAATGAAAAAAGTGTGCAATTTCAGATTTTCAATATTTGCTACTTTAAGGGGTGCCGTACACGAATATGTTCGATTTTCGGGATAAATGAGAGACGCTTCCTTTCAAATGTGATAGAGACTTGATATTTGGTATATGGGCCAATCATCTTATAAAAAACCCAAGACGAACAGAATTTTCCAAGAATGTTAATTTACGGATGTGCTCCACAGAAATACTTTCGGAAAGGGAAATTATATAATATTATACATGGGGATGAGATACAGACTTTAATTTGGTGTACCGGTAGATATTTCAAAAGGAAAACGTGCGGAATTTAAATTTTCTAATATTATTCTCTTTAGGGGTTCTGAACACCAAAATATTGGATTTACCGAATAAATGTGAAACGCGAATTATTCAAAAATTTACATTATTCAGGGCTTGCTTATTGCGAGGCCGTTGATTTTCAACGGGTATTTGGCTAGTATATTCTAATTGCCAAGTGTGCGTCTGTCTGTCCGTCTGTCTGTTTGTCTGTCTGTCACACTCTTTTTAGGCACTTCCCGAATAGATAGAGACTTGCAATTTGGTACACGGATCGATCGTTCGATAAAACCACCTGGATAAATCGGATTTTTCGAAAATGTTCTACATTTTGGTGGGGGTTGCCCCACACCAAAATGTTCGAAAAGTGAAATGATAGAAAAGCATGCCTTGGGATGAGATAGATATTTCAATTCTGGTGTATGGGTAAACCGTTCGAAAGAAAGAAAGTATGAATTTCAGATTTTCAATATTTGCTACTTTAGGGGGTGCCGCACACCAAAATGTTCGATTTTTCCGAACAAATGAGAAAAACCTGCTTTAAATTTTTTGATACAGGCTTGAAATTTGGTATATAGGCTAATCATTTGATGAAAACATCCAAGACAAAAAAGTTTTTCAAAAATCCTCGTTTTAGAGGGTGCTCCAGAGAAAAACGTTCGGAAGATGAAATGATGAAAAACCTTGCTTCGAGATGAGATAAAGAGTTCCAATTTGGTGTGCAGGTAGATAGTTCGAAAGGAAGAACATGTGCAATTTTAGTTTTCTGACATTTTCTACATTAGGGGGTGTAGCAAACTTAATTGTTCCATTTTCCTAATAAATGAGAAAAGCCTCATTTTAAAATGTAATGGAGGCTTGATATTTGGTATATGGAGAATACCAAATATCAAGTTTCATCATTTGATAAAAAAAAGAAGCATAGAGTTTTTCAGAAATGTTCATGTAAACGGGTGGCTACGCCACACGAAAACGTTCTAAAAGTGAAATATTAGAAAAAATATGTTTCGCGATGGAATGGAAACTTCAAATTTTGTGTATAGGTTGATTGTACAAAAGAAAGAAAGTGTGCAATAGAACATTTCCAATATTTGTAATTTTGGGGGGATCCGCACACCAAAACGTTTGTGAAGAAGTGAAATGATAGAAAAACATGCTTTGCGATGAGATAGAGACTTCAAATATGGTGCATGGGTAAAGCGTTCGAAAGGAAGAAAGTGTGCAATTTTAGATTTCCAATATTTTCTACTTAAGTGGGTTTCGTACACCAAAATGTTCGACTTGCCGAATAAATGAGAAACGGTTCCTTTAAAATTTGATAGAGGCTAAAAATTTTGCACACGGCCAAATCATTTGAGGAAAACACTCAAGATGAATATAGTTTTTCAAAAATGTTCGTTTAAGGGGTGTTCCAGAGAAAAACGTTCGAACTGTGAATTTATAAAAAAAAAGTGCTTCGGGATGAGATACAGATTTCAAATGTGCTGTACAGGTAGATAGTTTGGAAGGAAAAGTGTAAAATTTCAGTTTTCCAATATTATCTACTTTAGGGGGTGCCGCTCATCAAAATGCTTGATTTTCGGAATTAACAAGACATGCCCCTTTTAAAATGTGGTAGAGGCTTGATATTTGGTATATGGGCCAATCATCTAATAAAAAATCCAAGAAAAATGGAGTTTATTAAAAATGTTCATGTGAGGGATATGTTCAAATGTTTAAGAGGGTGGGTACTCCACACAATGACATGCAAAAGTAGAAATAATAGAAGAAGCATGCTTCGCGATGAAATAGAAACGTCAAATTTAGGGTACAAGTAGATAGTTGGAAAGGATGAAAGTGTGCAATTTCAGTTTTCCAATATTTGCTATTGTAAGAGGGGGGGGGGGGGGGAGGAGGCGCACACCAAAATATTCGATTTGACGAACAAATGAAAAACGCCTTCTTTCTAACGTGATAGAGGCTTGGAATTTGGAATATAGGCTAATTATTTGATAAAAAAAACACAAAATGAATACTGTTTACCAACAATGTTCATTTACGGAAGTGCTACACAGAAAAAAGTTTGAAAGGTGAAATGAAAGAAAAAGCATGTTTCGTGATAGGATAACGAGTTCAAATTTGGTATACGGGTATATCGTTCGAAAGGACGAAAGTGTGCAGTTTCAGATTTCCAATACTTGCTATTTTAGGGGGTGTCACACACCAAAATGTTTGATTTGCCTAATAAATGAGAAACATCTACTTTAAAATTTGATAGAGGCTTGAAATTTGGTATATAGATTAATCATTTGATAAAAATCCCGAGACGAATAGAGTTTTTCATAAATGTTCATTTAAGAGGGTGCTCCACATAAAAACGTTCCAAAGCTGAAATGATAAAATTGCATGCTTCAGTATGAGATAGAGACTTCAAATTTGGTGTGCGGGTTGATTATTTGAAAGGAAGAAGGTGAGCAATTTTAGTTTTTCAATATTTTCTTCTTTAGGGGGTTCCGCGCACCAAAATTTTCGATTTTCCTAATAAATGTAAAAGGCGAATTACCAAAAATTTTACGTTGTTCTGGGTTGCTTAATGTGGGACCGTTGATTTTCAACGAGTATTCGGCAAGTATATACTAATTGCCAAATACCCGTCTGTCTGCCAGGTTTTTTTTTTTTTTGGAGGGGGGGGGGGGGTTACTTTCCAAATATATAGAGACTTGCAATTTGGTGCACGGGTCGATCGTTCGCTAAAAAACCCTGGAAAAATCGAATTTTTCGAAAATGTTCTATAGAGGGGTTGCCCCACACCAAAACATTCGAAAAGTGAAATGATAGAAAAGCATGCTTTGCGATGAGATAGAGACTTTAAATTTAGTGTACTGGTAAATCGTTCGAAAAGAAGAAAGTGTGCAATTTCAGATTTCCAATATATTCCATTATAGGGGATACCTCACACCAAAGTGTTTTATTTGCCGAATAAATGAGTAACGCCTCCTTTAAATTTTGATAGAGACTTGAAATTCGGTACATGGGCTAATTATTTAATGAAAACACCCAAGACAAATAGAATTTCTCAGAAATGTTCGATTAAGGTGGTGCTCCAGAGAAAAACGTTCTAAGTGTTGTTGTTGTTGAAACCCAGACCATCCGACCTACCAGAAAGGTGTAAGGCAACTGTTTGGACGGTCGGGAAGTGCCACCCAATTTAGACCGGAACCCAGTGGGGGAGGCATCCCTCCTTCCCCTACCACCAACCTCTCGGCAGGGCTTTCGGACCCACATGTTTAACGTGATCGTACTCCGCATGAACACGGCGGCAGTTTTGGCAGTGGCTGAAATCGAACCCGGGCCTACCGAGTGCAACTCCAGCGCGCTAACCAATGGGCTACTGCGCCCTAACGTTCTAAGTGTGAAATGATAAAAAAAACATGCTTCCGTATGAGATAGAGATTTAAAATTTGATGTACGGATAGATAATTTGGAAGGAAGAAAGTGTACAATTTCAGTTTTCCAATATTTTCCACTTTAGGGGATGCAGCACAACAAAATGTTCGATTTTGGGAATAAAGGACAAATTCCCCTATTAAAACGTGATAGAGGCCTGATATTCGGTATGTGTAGGAATCATCTGACAGAAAACCCAAGAAGAATGGAGTTTTTTTTTTAAATGTTCATTTTAGGGGGTGGGTACTCCACACAAAAACATTCGAAAGATGAAATGAGAAAAAGCATGCTTCGTAATGAGATAGAGACTTCAAATATGGTGTACGGGTAGATTGCTAAAATGAAAGAAAATGTGCAATTTCAGTGTTTCAACATTAGCTATTATAGGGGGTGCCACACACTAAAATATTCGATTTGACGAACAAATGGAAAACGCCTCCTCTACAATGTGATAGCGGTTTGAAATTTGGTATATGAGCTAATCATTTGACAAAAAACCCCAAGATGAATATAGTTTTTCAAAAATCTTCATTTAAGGGGATGCTACACAGAAAAATGTTCGAAAGGTGAATTGATAATAACAGCATGCTTCGCGATAGGATAGAGACTTCAAATCTGGTGAACCAGTAGCTAGTTTGAAAGGAAGAAAATGTGAAAGATCATATTTCAAATATTTGTTAGAGGGTGCCGTACATTAAAATGTTCTATTCTCTAAATAAAGGACACACGCTTCCTTTTAAATCTGACAGAGGCTTGATATTTAGTATATTCGCCAATCATCTGATAAAAACTGCAAGACAAATAAAGTTTTTCAAAAATATTCATTTTTTGGTGTGCTCCACAGAAATATATTAGAAAGGGAAAATGATAAAATAGCATGCTTCGGGATGAGATAGAGACTTTAAATTAGTGTACACGGGTAGATAGTTCGAAAGAAAGAAATGCGCAATTTAAGTTTTTCAACATTGTCTTCTTTAGGGGGTTCTGCACACCAAAATATTCGATTTGCTGAATAAATGTGAAACTCGAATTATTCAAAAATTTACATTATTTAGGGGTTGTTTATTGTGAGATCGTTGATTTTCAATGGGTATTCGACTAGTATTTTCAAAAAAACATGCATACATATTTTCAAAACATGCATATATATTCGCATTTTCTACGAGTTGACTTCCAAGATCTTTTTAATAATATCAATTTGGAGGATCTGTATAGTATTATGACACATATACATAGAGTCTTTGAATTACAGAGAATTGTACCAATGCAAAAGTTTAAACAAGTTTTGGACATTGTGTTATACGAAAATATTCTATACAACGGCATTGCTTTTTACAAGCAAATCAAGGGTGTGCCAATGGGAGGAGGATGTTCATCTTTATTGGCAAATCTATACTTACATCATTATGAACAAGGTAATCACATTTTAAACGAATTACCATACTTTCGTTTTGTGGATGACGTCCTTATTGCACAAGAAAATATAGGTGTCATGTTTGATTTCGGATTCTATCCAGCCGATTTAACTCTGATCGAAAATATCGCAGAAGAGTCACAGGAAATTAATTTTTTGGATATTCGTATACATTTTCCAAAACCATGTCTACGTATTATACAATTTACGACAAAAGACCGCAATACAAGTTCAAGATACATTACATTATCAATTGGCATTCTAATTTAAGTATTAAGATCTTTCGTAATATTTTAATTAATCATTTTAAGCGTAGTGCACGTATGCATTCATTTAAAGAGGATCGGATTGGGCATGATACTTTATTTATAAAGGAAGCTTTAACGCAAAGTTATCCTTTTCTTTTTATAAGACAGTGTTACAATGTTGTGTACAGTAAATTTATGGATGCATTTCAAAAAGATTTTGGCAACACAGTTGTTTACATGTAATAAATGGCAACGATGCTGAGCGGGATTATGCGTTGGTCTTATCGAAGGTCTAGGTGCTTTGGTAGGTTGATTGGAATTGGTCAGGTATTTTATTGTAATTCGAGGTTTTAATTCAAATTTGTTTATTTTTTAAACCTTTTATTTCTTTATGGAGGCATTGCCGTCTACAGATGCACGTTCTTGTGTGATTTGCGTCTTCTACTTTGACGTTATTCTGAATTAGGACCACAGGTGATATATGGCTCCGAGAGTGTTTCCTAAGGTGTAAAAAGTCGACTTGTAACCGGGAACTAGGGGTCGCCATCCCTCTAAGCCTTTTATATATGCCCTGTTGGTCTTTTTCACTTTATTCATGTATTCACGTTCTTGCAATTTTTGACTTGTTATACATATATATATATATATATATATATATATATGGGATATATATATATATATATATATATATATATATATAAATGGAAGTAGTAACTCATAATACACTATCTTAAAATTTGCCTACAAAATACAATGAAATAAAATGAAATTCAACCATAATGAGGAAATTATAATACATATTAAAGGTCATAAAGCTAAAGATAACCAACAAATATCAATGGTGAGGAATTGAAAATAGGAATACAAAAAATATCAAGCATTAAAGCTTGCACGTGGAAGAGCTCTAGGCTTAAGAATAGTTCATTTCGAAAAAATTCTTTTTCAAGTCCAAATATTTAATCGAAATAAACACAAAAATGCTTGTTTCTGAAACACAAGATAGATTTTATCTATAAACTTGTGTTATTTGGACGACAAGCATAAAGATAGAAAAAATAGATAGGAAACATAAATACCTTAAAATACACCTCAAACGTACAACCATGACTAGCAATAAATGACTAGACCAATGTTGCCATTCGCAAAAGTGTAAAGAAATGATCTACTGTTGCCAAAGTGAGCAATAAAAACCGCACTGCGTAAAGGCAGTAAAATGTGATATTCTACAGTAAAAGCTGCAAAATAAAAATATGAAAATATATGGTAATGTAAATTCAAGAGAATGTAGAAGTTTGGCTAAAATAACATACTAAGGAGAGAATATTAAGAATTTTAGGCTAATCGAAACTTATTAACTATACCATTTGCTAAATATGCTGGATATTCATATAATTTTCTGGTAATTTTGGATTACAAATATTACAAGATAATCGATATATGCAATTAAAAACTTAACAGAAAGGCAGATGGCTATCAAGGTTCGTAATTTGAGTTTTAGAAGCAGAAGGGCAAGTTTTGCATTTTTTATTCTTATATTCAGTGAAATTATAATTTTTAGTGGGGTAATTAATATATTCAAAACTACCCATTACACAATGTTGGTAATTTGATATCGGTCTAAACAATTCCCAACATAAATTGAAAATACCGGGCAATATCTATCTAATTATATAATAATAAGTATAAATAAGTTGCCATTCACTAAATCATATATGTATTGTAATTCACATATATACTATATATATATATATATATAATAAAAAAGATGAAATTAAAAATAAAATAAAAATAGTTAGACTAATTTAAAACATGATCAGTGTCATACCCTGGTTCAAAAACAATACGGAGGAAAATTAAGTAAAGATGATATGAAAGGAAATATCAGACAAAAGGAAAACAATGCTACCATAAAAGACAAAATGATCTTAATTTTAAATATCAATAATACACATGAATTTATCAACATTCAAGAGCGATGCATACAAATCAAGTTCAAACATCAAAGGATTATCAAAATCTGGAGGCTCAAAATATTAAAATGACAAAATAAGAGAAAAGATACAATCCGAAAATATGAAATTGGATAGAAGCTCTGTAGATCCAGCTTTTCAAGGATCTTTGCATCCACAGAGTTCCAAATGTGTTTCGCTCAACGATACAGCCATATGGCCGAAATATCGTCAAAAGTTCCGACACATTTCCAGACAATAACATAAATGAAAATAACAAAAAATAACAAAAGGAAATTGGAAGGAATATGATGAAGGTGCATAAAGCACACATATAAGTAATCTAACCAACAATCCACAGTGATTCAGATAAAATTAAAGTCATACCTCTCATCACCATTATACAGGATACATATTTCGTTGCACTAAACAAAGTATTAGGAAAGAGTACTAGAGAGCGCTATCTGTTGTGAATTATAGGAAATACTTCTGAATGTTCAACCAATGGACTATACAAATTTATATGTTTCAAACCTAAAAATTAGAGATATAAGGATAAAAATAAAAAAAATATGTTTACGCAATATACTAAGTAATAATTAATAATTAACAATTATATAATATGTATCCAAAACTTATTACTAAGACAATAAAATCTCAAAGAATATTTTAATTTTTAAATTACACAATAGCAATTTCAAATTAGACTAAAACAATAAATAAAATATTATAAATAGTATTCAAAATTTCTCAAGTGATATTTAACAAAATTAACTGGATATGATTCAGCCTTACAGTATCGAAATAAATCTGCTAGATGGTTACTGTATTGTGTATTTTCACATAACCTAAAAATCCTATGAAATTGATTTATTAAAATATTTTTAAATACCTGTTTACTCATACATGAGTTAAAATTGATTATCTTGTGAATTTTAAATGGAAAACTTTTTCTTTTATCAAAAATGTTTGACAAAAATGAATATTCATTATCAAGAGATAAAGTTAAATCAAAGAAATTAACGCTAGACGAGATGTTGCTTTCGTTTGGTATAAGGGATAAATTTGGAGGATAAAAATCAAAATCTATATCATTTGATGAGGGAGCTATTTTAATGAGAATAACATCGTCAATATATCTGTAAAATGTATATGCAGAATTTATAAAATTTGACTCGTAGAAGTGCAGATAAAAATTTGCGAGAGCTGAACTGGCAGAGCCACCCTGTGGAACACCCTTAATTTGCATATAAATTTTATTGCCTTGCATCAAGTAATTATTAAAAATTCCACACTTGAGAAGGTGGGCGCGGTAGCCTATTGGTTAGCGCGCTGGAGTTGCACTCGGTAGGCCCGTGTTCGATTCCAGCCACTGCCAAAACTGCCGCCGTGTTCATGCGGAGTACGATCACGTTAAACATGTGGGTCCGAAAGTCCTTCCAAGAGGTTGGTGGTAGGGGAAGGAAGGTGCGGTCCCTGTGGATGTCTCCCCCACTGGGTTCCGGTCTAAATTGGGTGGCACTTCCCGACCGTCCAAACAGTTACCTTACACCTTTCTGGTAGGTCGGACGGTCTGGGTTTCAACAACAACACTTGAGAAGGTGGTGCACGAAAGAATGATCTATATTCAAATTTTGTCTATTATAGTAAGATGTAATAATATCCCAAGTTACTTTATATAGATCTTTTATGTAAATATTGTTGAAAAGGTCCTTAAAGTCATACGTTTTAAATCCCAAAATATTAATCGTATCCAACTTTTGAATTAATTGATAATTATTAATTATTAATAATATGAGAAGTTGAATTATCATTTATATTAGAGATGATTTTATTAAGAATTATCAATAGAGATTTACTATATATATATATATATCCCCGTACTTATATTGTCGCAGATTAGAAAATATGCCTGTGTGTTAGAAGATTACCCGTATTGCAATATGAGTCTCAAAAATCGTTGCCAAAATAAAGCAGATAATGTAATAAATTGAAAATATCAATAATCCCCGTAATCTTTATACCAGAAGGTCGTAATTGATTCCAATATATGCCAATATATATGCCAATATACCTGTACTTATATTCTTGTAGATTAGAAGATATGCCCGTGCATTTGTAGATGATTACTCGTACAATGTACTATATATGAGTTTCAACAATTTTTGTTATAATAAAACAATGGCATATTAATTTGAAAATATCAATAATCCCTGAATCGACAGTCCCCGAAAATATCAATAATAATAATAATGTTTAAACCTGAAGACCGTAATTTATATTATCCAGTCAAAAATGCAACGCCAAATGAAATTTATTTTATATACATATCTTTATTATTTAAATCAAAAAAGATTTAATAAAAATCGTATGTCACATAAACATATTGGATTTACATCCGTTGCTAAACTACATGATATCATTTTCTTCAAATGAATTGATGGAAATCATATCATCTGAATAATTCTATCTCCATGGAAGGTTTGGCGATATTTTCGTCAATTTAGCGACAATTTACAAAATCGCCAAATTTATCGCCAAGTGGGACTGTAGAACTGACATTCATTACAATATATGCCAGAATGAAAGCACTAAAATTATGTGGGAATATATATATATATGTATATATATTTATATATATATATATCCCCGTGAATGTGATCGCACAGAAGTGACTCTTTTATTTATATATCGATTATAAAATGCTCCTTTGATTGAAGAATTCAAAACATGCTTTTTAAAATTTATGTACTACTAGACAGATATACGAGCGAAACTTCCCAACATGGAACTCTTAAATATTGGTACTCCCTCAAATTAGACATATTTGCTTAAAACAGAATTTATCCATAGCTAGCTGCAACATTATCTAACAAGAAAGATCAATCATTCATAAAACTTTGATTATGAAACATTTTCCAATTCCAATGCAATTTTATTTAAATATCTCTAAAATGCGATACATTCAGCGGTGATATTTTTAAATTATCACAGTACTACAATAATTTATTTTACTTAAAAACTTAAAATCATGGAGCTAAATGTACTTTCTAACTCCATGCTTAAACTTCATCAAAAAAGCAATGCTATGAAATCGCCTGCTTCTTTATGTAAAATCAATGAATATTTCATTCATATCACCTACATTCCAGACCCCAGAGATAAATAATTTTGCGTTAAAAAATTCAGCAATTCTTGTACAACTCATCTTACAGCTTGATTTGTTTACATTCTACATACGTTAAAATCAGGCTTCGTTGTAGAAATAATCAAAGCTTGATGATCATTTAAACTGAAAAATATTGTAATTGTGTTGGCGCAGAATATAGATGCCCCAAAAATACGCAAAAATAAAGCAGTTTTAGGACAAATGCAGCACTAAATATAAATTTAAAAGAACTTTAAAAATCCCGATTTTGATACTGGGAAAAAGATGGATGCCATATTTTATTTTGAAATGGGTTGCGTCATCTCTTCATGTAACATGGGTGTAATTATTATTTAAATTTTTATTTAAAAAACTACCAAACATATTTTGCTGAAATATTTTATATATATTTTATGGGATAATCTGAATATGTCCTAAAATTTTCGAAGCAATTTACGAATTCTAATTTTGCTTAAAAATGTTTGAAAAATTAGGCCACATAGTGTTCAATGTATTTCACTTTTTCAACCCGGGTTCAATCCAAAACTAATTACGTGTCACACAGATCGGCTGAACAACATACTAAAATTTCCTTTTAATAAAGTCATTTTTACGGCAGTTATCGTCTGAACAGATAGACAGACAGAACGGAATGACCAAAGTCATAAACACTTTTCAACTATGTTGGAAAGTGTTAAAAAAGCCATGTGTTGGCCGACTTTCTAACTAAGAAGTTTAGCACTGGGCGGCTAACTCTACAGTTGATTTTCCGCAAGGGGGCGCCCATAAAAGTAATCTGAGAATCATGATGTCTTTATTTTGACCTTCTAATCACTGCGCCTAGGATTTTACAGTTTAAAGTTTTGAAAGTTGGACGGCTACTTCATACTCTGCTAAGTTTCTAGAATCGAGAAATTTTTTGTGACCCCCACTTGAACGGATTTGGAGAAAAATCGGGGTCACAAAATGTTTCCCGAAGTCATGCCTATGGATAGTAGATACTCATATGCACAAAATAATTGACTGTAAAATATGTTTTAGGGCCGGGCACTTTGACTGCAGAATAACAACTTGCAAGGTAATAAATGTAAAAAAGGCCTTTTTTAGCTATAAAATCATGTTTTTAATATTAAAATGGATCGAGACCTTTTTTTTATATATAAAAAAGATAAAAATAAGCTATAATATCATGTTTTTAGTGTATAAAGTACATGTGCGCTCATACGTGTATATATATACTACTTAGGCTGTTCCTTAAATATCGGTACAATTCTTAAATAAATGTTTATTTTGTTTCGTTTTTAATTTTTTTCCTCCTAATTAATTAATAATTAAACAACCAATATAATTTTCCATTAGTTATAAGATGTTAATTCATCGTTAAAGCAAAATAATTATGAAGGAGTTTTCATTGGGTGGCAAAGGGAGTGTACACTTCATTTTTGCCACAATTATATGGAGAATTTTATTCTCTTTTGCACACATATTTCGTACAGTTATAACGAATTTAGGGGGAAAATCGGAAGTGCCATTTCTAGAACTGTAAATACAAATACATTGTGAACCCTCTAGCCTATCTGGAAATCGATACTGAATCCAAATCAATCATTATACAGAGGCTGTTCGCACATTTTTTAGACGATTTTGGTAAGCGGTAATAAAGCATCGTTTGCTGCAAAAGAAATAATTCCAATTGTACTATGTTTTTAAAAGTCAAAATTATCGTCTGCGGCTTGAAAGTTTTGTTTTTATTCAAAAATGGCGTTTTTAAAAAAACAGTGGTTCGAAGGCTACATTTATGCTCTTTCCAAAGAGAAATATGCATACTCTGTTATCCAAAAATGATGTGAGAGTCATGGTTGTGTGATATCTAAAGCGTCGATATGTAATACCGTCAACAGGAAAGGAAAAAAACGTCAAATTGGAGCCTCAAGTGGGACAAAAATTCCAAACAAGTATCCAAGGAAAAAACGGACATCTTCGAATATTGCAAAGGTACGTTGTTTAATGTTAATAGAAAATCCCCCTAGTCAAGGGACAGTTGCAAAATCATTAAAATGCTCGGTGTCCACTGTAAATAAAATGATAAACGTTGATTTAAATTTTAAGAAAACGAAAAAACGCAATGTGCATCGTCTTCTTCCAAATCATATCGCTGAACGCAGGACACGCTGCAGAATTCTATATGAGAAACACTTATCCAAAGAAAAATGGAAAACAATTGTCACAATAGATGAATCATGGGTGTATTTAAATGATTGCAACAAAAAAAGAGCCATTTATTATCATAAAAGGGGAGAAAAAAATTTAAGTACATGGTTCAAAGAATCGAAAGAAAGTTTTTCTAAGGGATTCATGATTGTTGCTGGTTTTTCTTATAATGGCAAGTTAAAAATAAAGAAAGTGGGAAAAAATGTCAAGATTAACTCCAAATACTATCAGGAACATATTTTATCGCCAATTTTTCTGAATGAAATACCATCGCTTTACCCACAGTGCCATCAATCTGTGAGACTCCATCAGGACAAAGCTAGCAGTCACACATCAAAATCCACTGTAAATTTCCTAAAAGAAATGGAACAAAAAACTGGTATCAAGGCCATACCCTTCACTGATATCCCTACTAAATCTCCCGATGTATCACCTATGGATGTTTGTGCTTTCGGACTTTTAAAATCTGCATTATCCAAACGTCGTCCCAAAACTCTTACAGGACTCTGGAAAGCTGTTCAGGAGGAATGGGATAGAATACCTCTTCTGACACTTCAAAAGGCATTATTATCCTGGAAATTGCGGTGTCGAAAGATAGTTCAGAATAAGGGATGTCAAATAGAACATTTAAAACACAAGAATTTTATGTAATTTAGTTTTGTGAATACAATATACATCGTCTAAAAAATGCGTGAACAGCCTCTGTATTTCAGGGAAATTTTTAAAACAGAAGTGAAAAACAAGTGTCAGTAAAAATTCTTAGCAAGCCACCCTATTTGCTGTTGTATTTATATCATCCTTAGTAAGTGTCTAACCCCTCCAAAATGTAATGCTGAATCCGTATCAGTCATTTTCTAAGCTCTATCTATAACCAATCCTGAGAAACAGATGTTTCAAGAAACATTTTTGAATCGAAAGTGGGAAGGAAACCGGAAGTGAAATTCTTAGTGAACCACTACTCTATTTCTTCCAGAATTTAATGCTAAATCCATATCAATTACCATCTAAGCTGTATCTATAGTCAATCTCGAGAAATAAATGTTTCAAGTAAAATGACAATTTTGGAATCGGAAATGAAAAAGTACTTGGAAGTGGAAATCCTTAGCAAATTCCCCACCCCCTCCGGAATTTGATGCTTAATCCATATCAGTCATTGTCTAAGCTTTATCTATAGCAGATGCTGAGAAATAAATGTTTAAAAGTAAAAATTTTCCAGAAAACAATAGCATGTCAAAAATGTTGCCAGCAATAAATAAGAAAATAAATACATACTACGATGCAAAAAGATCTATATAGAGGTTGAGACGTTTCAAAGACGATGACGCTTTATTGATAAGACGAAAACATTACGCAGTATTAAAGAAGTAAAAATTTTACTTATAATAAACCCAAAATATTGCAGAAAGCTGATTAATTACAACAATCAAAGCGAACATTTTTCAACGCCTTTCCTGCTTGAAAAATGTACCGCTACTGACTGGGTACTATTTAGATGTGGTGTAACCAAATATGCTCCATGCCTGGTGCAAAATATCTTGCTCCTAATGTTTATCAAATATCACGAAATAATAATTTGTTTATTGAGATTAATATTGAATAGTGTTAATTGCTTTATTAATTAATATATCATACATATTTCCGATGATTGATTAGTCAACGTAATAAATCACAGCAGAAAATTATTGAAAATTTCAAAAAAATAACTAAATATTTTTAAAATGTTTAAATTCAATAATATTTTTAATGATTTATAAAATTTAAAATATTAAAAATATCAAAATGTTCACGATTATTTGCATTTTGAAATATCATTGCATATGTAATTATTAAGCAAAATATTTCGCGATATAAGCATTTTATTCTATATCTACATAATTCGTCAGTTTTATTTATTTTTATTTTTATACTTTAGTATTTTGCTATTAAAATGGCGTACTGCGGCAGTAAATATTGCTGGCATGTGAGTAGTGGCACCAAGTATCTATGCATTTTATGAGAGTTAGTAGATTGGCATCATCCATTATAAAACTATTCTTTTAGAACTTGCTTCGACGCTTGCTTGACTATTACTTTTTTCTGCAAATCAAATTTTTTTCATATCATATATTAAATAGGCAGAAGTTATTTTCCATTTCAAATATTAAGTAGCTAGGATATATTTTCCCATATCAAAAGCACACATTTCCACAGCATACTCATTAAAATTTGCTTCTAATCTATTTAAAATTTAGCATTTATAAGACAATTTGACTGGTCATGGTCGTAGCCAGGATACTAGAAAAGAGCGTTGATGATCGAATAGGAGGATTATAACGTTTAGACAATATTGACTCAATGGAGTGCCAATGTGCCAACGATCAATTAAAGGGGATACAAACGTCTAGCTACGGCAGAGGTACTGGTCAAGAGGGGGAACTTTCATAGGTTTTAAAATACTTTTTCTTACCTTTAATAAAATACATTTATTAAATTGAAAATATTAAACACATACCTATTGCGATAAAAAATAGCAACAGGTATACGATACTACTTTGTATTCTACAAGATAAGTATATCTCGCTTCTTAAAGATTCCTTTGATTTGAATATTCATCACCTTGATATTTGCTCTCGCTATAGAATTTTGGCCGCCACTAAGACACTATCGTTTGGTTTCGATTGTGTTTCAGCATATTCATCATAATCAACATTGTAGTATCTTTTTCGCTCATTTTCACGATCATACTTATAATACTAGAAATAAGAATCGACTTTTACCCCCTTTTCTGGTACAAATAGCTTATACCTAAATATCAATTCTACCGGCTCCAGATCATGAAATTATTTTCCTAATTCCTTAAAATCACTGAACCATGAAAATAGTTTTAAGAAACACTTAACGATACTTAAGAAATACTTAACTATTACAGGTCTGATCGATTTGATGAGCTATTATTTATTTGTTTTGCTACTTGCATTCCTGCTACTTATTTCTTGTTCATTTTGTTATGGCTTCTGTTCTGCCACTGACCACTGATTTAATGTTAGCGTGTTGTCAATTTGGTTGGGGGCTGTGGACCCGTCAGGCCCAACTAAAGGGCCTCTTTCTGCAGTTCCTTGCCCCATTGCTATACAATCACTTATAAGCTTAATTTGTTTATATTATGAGTATTGTGTGGCAAAATAAAAAAAATCTGATGTGGGCAGCACATGACTTTCCTTATACAATGCAATGAATTTACTAGGCCTACAGTAAAAAAAGGAGGTTATTCTTATACTAAATACTTATATTCTTACCAAGATATTGAATTTTCGTCAATGAGTCGTCATTTTCATTGATTTAGCGCCAATTTTATCGTTTTGGCGAGATTTTTGTTAATTTGGCAACATTTAAAAAAGTCGCAAAGTTGGCGACATTCCGCCAAATTCGTCACAAAAATCTCTCCAAGCGTTATGGATGGAGAAATAAGTTATTCTTATAGCAGATAAATGACTATTGGCGTTCAAATACAAAAGTATTGTTCGAAATATATTTTCTCATGAATGGAATGAGATAGATTCACGAAAATGATGTCACCAAATTTATCGCATAATATTACATATGAAAAGTGAACGTGTTTCTCAAAAGTTAATATTTTTTTTAATTTATGGGATTTTTTGATAAATTTATTTGAAAAATGTGCAATATCTCGAAAACGGTTCATGCTAGCGTTCTACAGTTTATGTCAATCGTTTTCTAAGGAAAAATTATATAAGAAATGTCTATTTGCGTAACTTTTTTAAAGGTTTTGATTTTTCGGTGATTTTTTCAAAATTTCATACGGAAATTTAGGGGGGTTCTGAAGATTCGATTGTGTTTAAAAATAATAGACTTCCAGTATTCATGGATTGTAATTTTTGTACCAAATTTAATTTGAATCGCCTTATTCGTTCGTGAGATATCGTCTGCACAGACTCACTGACACACACATACTTTCACACACACACACACACACAGACATCACACCAAAAATGTTCGATCCGTGATCAGGGATGCTTGAAACGTGCTCTACCGACGAAAACTCGAATTCAAATTTTCGACCCCGTCACAACACTTTCCTTATACATTATACTATGTATATAAGGAAAATAAAAAAGGTTTATTATAATTATTATTATATAACTTTAGCATTTCAATTAACGTAAGTCTATTGAGTCATACTTCATTCAATTACTTTAACATTACAAGAGAGCGATTTCCCTTCATTTGCAATTCCGCCAATTAAGAAAATTTTGCGATATAAAGACAGTACAGTGTTTAGAAACGAGGAGGATCTAGAGTATAAGAGAGTCTCGCTTATATTCTCGCAAAGGAAATCGTTTTATAATGAATTTTGATTAAATGAAGACTTTTAACGGAAACTTTAAATGCTTTTAAATTGTATACCTTTCTAATATCACATAACATCAGTTAGATTAAAAAATATATAGTGGTTATATATATATATATACATATATATATACATATATATATATATATATATATATATATATATATATATATATATATATAGTTGCCGCATGGTAATACAATTTTCTTAATGTATCCTTTTTTCATTTTTTGATGCCTGTAGTCTGAGTTTAAGCATTTATAGTAATGTACTATTGCTTAATCTGAAACAGGCATTTGTTTGGGTTAATTAGAATTAAATACTCAGACCTGAAGATGAATTTAATTCTGATTAATCATCGAATTTGGGAAGGTTCTGTTCTTTTCTCTTATCGGCATTATGGCCGTGAATTTGCTTCTACATACCTGCCAACCTGGAAAAATTGGAATGTGTAAAATTTTGCGTGAATGACATTTATAATGATTTTTTTTAATTACATGTGCAAATGACATTTCTAATGAATTTAACTATGTACATATATATATATATATATATATATATACCTGCTTAAAAAAATACTGCATTAAATATCAGGCATAGTACTGGTAGAATATGAAAATTCAAAACACCAATTTTATAAAATATCAGGACAATAAATTATAAAACAAAAAATATATAAAGGTTTTATCGGGTGAAAATTACTTTATAATGAAAACAAATATTTACGTTTGGTAAAACACAGATTTTCACTAACGAGAGTAACAAATATTGATCTTTAATTAAAAAAAATATATATATAGCACTGAATTATATTCCTGCCAAAATGGTTTCCTTTTTATTTGCCTAAATCATTGCTTTAATACCACTCTTTGAAAAATATCCCCTCACAGGGTTCATACCCATTTTTCAAAATAGAAAAATTTGTATTATGCAAATATAATTAAAAAATTAACCTTAATAATTAGCCATAATATGAAAATAAGTTAGTTTAATCGATCTAATATGCAACATTTAAATGATGGAGATGGATGGGAAAAGACACTGACGTACTCTCGACAATTCACGTGAAGTAACTGAATTGCGCAATTGCACTGTTTATGCGGAAATAATTAAGAAATTAACCGTAATAATTAATCAGAATATGAAAATAAGCTAGTTTAGTCGATCTAATATGGAACATTTAAATGATGGAGATGGATGGGAAAAGATACTAACGTACACTCGGCAATTCACGCAAAGTAACTGAATTGCGCAATCGCACTATTTATGCGAAAATAATTAAGAAATTAACCTAATAATTAATAACAACATGAAAATAAGCTAGTTTAGTCAATCAAAAATGCAATATTTAGAAGATTGAGATGGATGGAAAAAGATACATTTGTACTCGCGGCGATTCATAAAAACAAACTGAATTGCGCAATCGCAGTGTTTATGCGAAATTAATGAACAAAATAACATTTTAGAGATTTATGCTGAATTAGACAACCTTTGAAGAAGTATATTTATTACTTCCATAAAATAAGCAATCAAGATTTTCATTTACATTACACGCGGCCATAAATCTCCGTTAATTTAATTAGTATTACCCTGCATTTTATTATGGATTTGCTACGATCCCGGGAATGGTAGAAGTAAGTGCTAAAAAAGCGGAAAATCGGTGTTTCCGAGAAATTATACCATGTCTGGTTAATTGATAAATTTTAAATAAAAAAAGCCGGAGATTGATTTCCTAATGTTAAAAAATTCAAATAAATGAGGAAATGCGTAAAATATAGCAATATATGCGTAAAAGCGTAAAGAGCAGTTAAAATGCGTAAATTTTACGCATAATGCGTAAAAGTTGGCAGGTATTTCTATGGTGATGTTAATATTACTTGAATTGTATTTTTTTTTTATTATTATTACATAATTCTTATTATTACATTTCAAATATTTATCCATATACTTGTCTGTTGCATTATGCGCGTATTGTATATTGGTTTCTTATTTTCTGTCTAGTTGTTTACGAGTTTCTGTGGTAACATTCATTTTTAATTAGTTAGAACTGAATTACACTAAAGTTAGCTGCATTTGAGCTGAATTGGTGTCAAATTTTAACTTCATTTTTATCTCATTATCCCTTATCTTATCATTTTAAAATGTCTGGTAATTGTAATTCCTAGGTAATAATTCTATTCTTAGCCATTGTTTTTGTGATCGATCTTAGTTTTTCATATATTGAATATCTTATTGTTTTTGTGATCGTACGTAGCCTTTCATACGTTGAATCTCTGAATTGTTGAACCATTAAATAAATGTATATTTATTGGAAGAATTTGAATTCTGTATTTACAGCAATGGTTGTATTATTCTTAGATTATATTAGTTCTGAAGTAAAATATTGTGTTTCATGTTGTATTGATGGATGTTAATTTGAATCAATTTATTCTGGAATAGTCAATGTGTATATGTATATTTTTCCACTATCTATCCTAGTTTTGCTTATTCCTAAGCATTTATTTAATCCGGGTTTTAATGTGTTTACACATTAGTTTATATATTTTCAAACTGTTTTAGATGATCCATTAGTTTGAAAAATAATGGTACCTTTCATATGTTGTAATTGTGTCTCCACCTTTGTAATTGAATTAAGGTGCATTCTTGGCTAAAGAGTCTCTTTTTTTAATGCAAGTGCCTTTATTTTGGGGAAATAAAGGTTACTATCTTTCCCTATTACATGATGTCTTATTATAAAAAATTAGCGACTGGCAACTGGATGCTTTCTGACATCCAAGCTCGGTATTCGAGAACTTGTTGGGGTTCTCCTAGATCGTTATCCAGCTACCAACAATATCCTTTATCCTCTATGACTATTCCATCTTCATTCGGTACATCCAGCCAGTATTCTTTGTTCACTTCATATAACTTTCAATCGTACAGCCATGCATCACTAAGTAACACATTTAAATTTAAATCTTGTAATTCTAATAGATGTAAAACTTGTCCGTTTGCTAATAGTAATCAGATCAATTGTAACAATAATCTTGTTTTCTGTAAAACATATAATTGTATCTACCAAATTGAATGTAAAAAATGTAATATGTCATATATAGGTCAAACCAGCAACCCTCTGCATCTCCGAATTAGCGTACACAGGAATCACATAAAAAAAGTTTCAAATAATGCAACTACCTTTAATGAATCAAAATTTGAATACGAACATTTTTCTAAACATGGGTTCGACAACATTGAAATTAGTATTCTGTTTATTCAAAAAAATTACTATGACAGATTGTTTCTTGAAAATGAATTCATTTGTGCACACAAAACCATTTTTCCATATGGACTCAATCAAATATTTAATCATCATAATATAGTTAAAAAGTCCTTTAATTCTCCTAATGAAGACCATAATATTTATAATTCCTTCAACAATCATAAAAGTAAATCAAAAAGAACTAAAAGAGCAAATAAATATAATAAAAAATTGCCATCATTTTCTGAACTAAAAAATGCCATCCTTCAGCAACATGCAAATTTTAAAATTACTTTTGATTGGGAACAATGTAAAACTGGATTTTCGCAATTAAAAAACAGCAATTAAATATGGTATATAACCTTTTTCTAAGTACTGCATTTGATAACGTTCATTTTAAACATTTATTCTATGATTTGCTCATTACCAGAAGTAAAAATCTTAATCGTTATTTATATGTCACAGACTTAAACTTTAATGACGAATCAAAACAAAATACTAAAATAAATGAATATTGTACCTTGAATTTTACTAATTCTGTATTAAATAATCTGAAGATAAATAATTTTTTAAAATCGGTTTCCAATTACTTTCCAGTCAAACATGTAAATCCTAAAATTGCTTATAAATATGATAAACCGCTAGGACGTTATATTTTCAACTATAATCAAATTGCCAAATCAGTAGATATTAATCAAAACTATGAATTGGATAAAGAGTCTTATTGCCACTGTCATTTAGAAAAATACAAAGACTTCGTAGATAAACACCATGGGCATGTTATAACGGGAAATCTAAATATTATTAATTATGATGCACTAAGATCACTGATGTTACTGGGTACTAAGTACCGTATACCTACTAAATTTAAACATAAATTAATATGTAAAGGTTTATTTCTTGACTTAAATAAATTTATCTATAAAATCAGTTATAAATATCAAATCTCTGTAGAAGCCTTTAAACCTTGGAGAGTCTTAATAGAGCAATACTTAAATCATTATATATATAATCAGAAAATTAATAATTCATATAAACTTAATTCAATTAAAAATGATATTAAAGAAATACAAAATGATTTTGTCATTACATATGTCGATAAGGCAAGTGGAAACTACTCAATTATATGTAAATATTATTATAAAAATACCCTTCAGTCACACTTACTTAATAATCATATCTATAATTTACATAAAACTAACCTTAAAATCTTATACAATAGAATATCAGTCAAATATAAGCAAATCCATCTAAAAAATAGTTGTAATAACATTCCATATATTGTTTTAGTACCCAAGTTTCATAAATCCCCTGTTGCTTTTCGAACCATTACCAGTGGGCATAATTCTTACATTACTAATGCTGGAAAATTATTATTAAAGATATTACATGAAGTATCCTCGTCAGATGAAATCTCAAATAATTGTCATATTGTAAAAAACAGTTTTGAAGTAGTTAAGAAATTGAAAACTCTTACTAATATTCGTAGTATTTATACCTTTGATTTCAAAGATTTGTTTAATAATATTAATATAGATGATCTGTATAGAATTATTTTAGGAATTTTTGAAAAATATAATATCAACCTAAAATATTCAAATTTTCTTTTTAAAAAATTACTTAACTTCACTCTTTATGAGAATTATATTCAACATGGTGGTACTATTTTTAAACAACAGGTTGGTATCCCACAAGGGGGGTGTGCCTCATCATTGTTAGCTAATCTGTATTTATTCTTTTATGAAAAAAACATTAATCCAAGCTTGCATAATATGCACATGTTTAGATATTTAGATGACATTTTATGTGTATCCCCAAATAATATCCCTATAGTATTAAACTTTTATCCAAAAAATTTACAATTAAATGCAAGTAATAATGACACAAATGTTGCAAACTTTTTAGATTTAAATTTAAATTTACAAAATTGTAATATGGTTATAAACTTGTATGATAAAAGACAGAATTTTAAATTTAATACATCAAAAATTCAACATTTTGACTCTTGTCTGCATATATCTGTATTTAGAAATATTATAATAAACCAGGCTCTTAGAATCAATAAAATTTGTGATGAATATTATAAATTAGCGCACTTTATGGAATTATTGAGTACAGCGACTAATAATGCATATCCCCCCAATTTTGTTATTAAAATTATCAACTCAGTGTATCAAATTTCACTCGATAACATCCTAGAAAACATTCCCAATTATAGTGAATAACATACAGGAGAGAGAAAGAAAAAAAAAATATGTATATATATATATATATATATATATATATATATATATATATATATATATATATATATATATGTATATATATATATATATATATATATATATATATATATATATGTGTGTATATTATATATAATTATTTATTAATTATATAAATAAATAAAAATGAAAAATAATAAACTAAGTCAAAAACATTAGAAAAATCAAAAAATCGGAAAATAAGATGCATTAACATTAATGTTTTGAATTTTATTTTCGCAAAAAAATGTAACTTTTGTCAGTATTGAAACTACGTTTTGAGCGCCCTTATAATGGTGTATAGTGGCATTCTCGATTATCCAGTTTTCCTATGAATTACTTGTTTAGTAGGAATTTTCATCTTTGATTCATATTCATATTCAGTTCTGCATGTTTGGGAAGTTGTATTCTGAATTGCTAGTCCAGTCTCCAGTTTAGACTCACTGGACGGGTCTGGGAGTATTACCGTGAACGTTCGTACTGTCTCCCTGGTAGAATTTCGACTTGTTCATTCCGGTGCTTCTAGATTAAGCTGTTGAGATTGATCGTGTATACACGTGGTAGAAGAAGAAGGGTTCATGCCGCATGGTAATACAATTTTCTTAATGTATCCTTTTTTCATTTTTTGATGCCTGTAGTCTGAGTTTAAGCATTTATAGTAATGTACTATTGCTTAATCTGAAACAGGCATTTGTTTGGGTTAATTAGAATTAAATACTCAGACCTGAAGATGAATTTAATTCTGATTAATCATCGAATTTGGGAAGGTTCTGTTCTTTTCTCTTATCGGCATTATGGCCGTGAATTTGCTTCTATGGTGATGTTAATATTACTTGAATTGTATTTTTATTTTTTTTTTATTATTACATAATTCTTATTATTACATTTCAAATATATATATATATATATATATATATATATATAAATTGAAAGATTTTAATCGAAAACTATGCATAAACTACTGTATAAGCACTATATTTTATTCTAACTGATATATATATATAAAATAAATGTACATCGCAATAACATAAAACATTATGATAAAGATCGAATTTCAGAAAATTAAATCGAGTATGAACATTTTTACAAACATGGATTTCATTCAGTTAATATTTCAATTTTGGATATAATTCCAAATTCCTCTAACAGAATTTACTTTGAAAACAAACAAATTTTAAGGCACAATACTGCATTTTTCCATTAGGACTAAATCAAATAGTTAATGGTCACAATATAGTAAAAGCTGACTTATTCAATGCTTCCATTAAAACACCAACAGTATATTCTTTGATGCGAACTCATTCACACAAAACTACACGCACAGAGGGGAATACACAAAAACAAACACTCGATTAACTTAGACTTCAAATCTCAAATAAATCATCACTGCACACTTTTTGAATCTAACTATAATTGGAAACACATTAGAAACTGGGTATTCTCCATCAAAAAACCACATTTAAATAAACTTTTTAATTCACTTATAGATTTTAATAATAAAAAGTACTTCGGACACCTAGTTTTTGACCTTTTATTAACAAGAGCACGACTTTTAGGTGTTTACCTCACACTTTCACACCAAAAAGAAAAAACCAACCAATCTTATTGTGTTATTAATTACCCAAATCCTATATTTAATTATTTCAACTTCCCACAAATTTTTAAAAAATTCCAATCCTTTTTTCCAATTAAAAATGTTAATATCATAAAAGCATGCAAATACCCAGTATCATTTGGACGTAAAATATACAACTATAATCTTTTATCAAAACAATTGAATAATTCTATATCTTGTCCGTGCAATGAAACGTGCAATCTTTCCTTTACTGACCCACAACATGGACATATAATCGCAGGAAATCTAAATTTAATTCAGGAACCTTATCTCAAACAATTTCTCAGCTATGGATCCAAATACAGACTCCCACTTCTTTATAATAAAATGAACATAATACAGGCTTTTGACATTAATCTAGACAAATATATTTTTAAAATGTCAGGTAAGTTCCACTGCCCTTTTGAAGCCTTTAAGAGCTGGTAAGTACAAATCACTTGGCATGTTAAACATTTGATTCAACAATTTCCAATTCCAATATATACACATAATTATCAAGACATAATTAAACAGATCAAGTTACTACAAGACAAATTTGTAATCACATATGTTGACAAGGCATCGTGCAATTATGCTTTTATCTGCAAAAAATTTTATTTGGAAGAACTTAAATTGCAACTCAGTACCTCTCCTTCATTAACTCCTTTATACACTAATATCAATGTTATAAGTAAACAAATAATAGCTTACTACAAACTTCTTAAACTAAAATACAATCTCAATTGTCCTTACTTGATACTCATACTGTCGCGAACGTTTTGGTATACTCGACAGAGAAGACAAAGTTTTGAAATCAAACACATTTATTAAACATGAAATAACAAGGCAGTTGATCGAAAACAGTGGAGTACAAGCATTTCTCGCAATAACTCAGAGTTACACTCGGTAGGGTGACCATTAAGAACACCCCTGGAGGAAGAGGAACCAAGAGAATACACATATTTTCTGATACATAAAATAAACACAATATTCCTCATATTATACTTGACATTTATATATCACATTTGTATACTTTGAACATATACGACATTTTCATATAACATCATCAATGACTTGATACTCACGAGGATTTGACAATTAACACTCTATTCGTTAGGTGGAAGACTAAATATATATAAAACTTTACCTCGTCTCTTTTAAATATAACATTTACAATTCTGTACCATGGGAAAGGATATCAGGATGGACTCTCGGCATAAACTCATCGAGATTCTTGCGCAGAACAAAATCCATAATGGTCGGGAAACTTGACTACACAACATCATGCTGGCGGAATTCGACATCTTGGTTGGTTACGGAGATTGGTTGATTCGTACCTTAGGACACAAGGAGGAGTCAGGCAAATACAAATCGCTATAAAATGAGCTTTCCCTCTTGCCCTATTAGCGATTCAAGCCGACCAGTGAAAGAACCATTTTCTCTTTTCACAAGACTCATTATTCCATTACTACCAGGCTGATTCATTTAAAAACACGAGTGACTCATCTCTGAACCGAGCCAAACGACTCTACGCACAACTTGTCGAACTATGTTACATATTTTAATCACATCCTTCCACTTTCAAAATTAATCCACCTTTTCTTAAAATTCGCGATCATACGCGAATCAAACACACACGTCTACATTTCTCCACGACTCCTTCCACACTGTTTCCCAAAATCCTTTTTCAAACGCGCGCGTGCGCAAAACCTGCAAGTTCCCAACTAGCGACTGAGAAGCGAAAATACAAAACTATTACTATTTTTCTGGAACATAAACACTTTTGCGATTTTAGAGTTCACTTCCCTTAAAAGTCAATGTAATTGAAAACATGTAGAAAAGACATTTACATTTCGAAATTGACACTTTCAATCACACAGAAATAAAACAATACTTTAATATACAATTTTAACACAGAGGTGTGAAAGCCTTATCACACTCCTTCGGGGCCCGGGAGAAAAATTTCCTGCAAAGCGGGGAATTTTTCCACACAATACTAGGAAAATACCTGCATTAAGTTCCCAATGACATATGTTCCATTGAGAGGAATTTAGTGTAAATTTTGAGCGATGTACATGTACATCAAAGAAAAAAAACAAAAACAAACAAGATCATGACCAGCATAATAACCAAAATCCAAGAGTGGCCTAAAGTTTGACTCGTGAGTCAAAAAAAAATAAGTCTCAATACAAGCATAGACCTTTACAAGACAACACCAAATTAACAAGACACAAATGATGAAATTGCCCCTTTTAAAATTTAAACACTAATACATTTTCTGGTGAGTACCACAGAGACATGAAAATTTAATTTACTCAACTCACAAAAAGTTTAACTAAACAAAAAGTTTTCTTTCATCAAAAATTTTACAATTAAAATTCTATAAATTTACTTTTCACAGAAATCAATTTATTAACTATTATCCAACCTTGCCAACAAATTACTTTAAAAGACATTTAAAAAAAATTACTAATTTAGAAAATGAGACAAATTTTCAAACCAAGAATGTTGATCAGGCACCCAGGCAAGAAACAAGTCCATTAGAAAGTTGCAAACCTAGAGGTGGCGGTACCCCCAACCAATAAGTCAACAAACACCAAATGACAAAAAAAAAATTTCTAAAATTTACTAGACCTTTAAATTAAAAAAAAATCATTCACACATTCATAAAATAAAACAGAGATAAAAATTATCAGTTATCCTTAAAAATCCTTACCAAAACTCTAATCCATCAAGTACTTAATTATCTTAAAATTACTTTAAAACATTACTGCTTATCATTAAAGTAAAGCAAAAAAAATTTATTATAAAGTATTTAGAATTTTAAAACACTACTTCAACCTGATTAACATGGCACTCACATTCAGAAAGCTGCACTGGCACAGAACTTGCAGTACAGAACATTCAGCTGACTGACACATAAAGCAAATTACACAGAAGTTCAGAAATATTGGATCCATTTTAACATAGCATACAGTTTTGCAAAACATTTTGTGAAACAATTGAAAATATAATATTATGAAACATAATTGTCCATCTCACAACAATATCAGTCTTTTTTTTTTTTTTTTTTTTTTTTTTTTGAAAATGTGAGAATTTCATAATCTAAACATTTTACTTTACTTTTGAGCCAATTGCTCTCTTGACATATTGCCTTAATTGACAAGTAACTTTAATGAATAAATTGGCCTCTTGGGCGCAAGTCATACTTGTGTGAATTAGGAACATTTTGAGTTTTAACCCTATTTTGATGGTTTAGAAAATATCTACTTTTAAATTGTCTTGTTTCTTGAGTTGAAGAATTATCAATGTTATCATTATATGTGCTAGAAATCAATTCACTACGTCTAGGAGGTAAAGGAGTTAAACTATTAACGTGGACCAATTGCTGATTACATGGATTGTTTTTGTGTTGAATGACAAAGTTAACTTCAGTACCACCTCTAACATGATTTTGCTTTTCCCCCATATGCAAAGTAACATTCTGTGCATTTACTACCAAATCTCTAAAAGATTTGCTTCCATTTTCCAAATCGTTAATATGTACCTCTTCACTACCCAAATGTGGCACTACATTATTTTCCGAAAAATTTCTGCTCACATACTCTTCCCGAATGACCTGAGACTCATTCACTACCGGTGCCAGATCTGCTTTGCATTTGGCACATGCATTCGTATGGAACTCTTTCGGTTTACAGTCCTCTACCACACGAACATTTTTTCCACTACTCATCTGCGAGTCAGGCACAGCAATACGCTTTGCGACACTACTTAGGTTTGAGTCTGCAATTTCCGACTCATTTGCCGGTTCATGATTTGAAATCGAAAGTAAATTATTCGTACATTGATAACCAACAAAAGGAATGGAAGAGTTTGAAAACTTAAAACAGAAGTGATTATAATCTATAATAGCATTATGTTTATGTAAAAACTTGTTACCAAGGATTACATTATATGAAATAGGAGCTGGTGATTTTAACACAAAAAATTCGGTAGGGAATCTTTCTTTTCCCAAATTTAGTGAAATAGTGGCTAAACATTCAACTTTAGTATCTTGTGAACTAAAGCTACGCAAAATTGTTGGTTTGTATGTTAGCAACATATGTGCAATGGGTACAGTATTTAAAGCTTCCTCATACACTAAATTAATTGAACTACCCGTATCAATCAATATTGACACTTCACTGCTCACTAATTTTCCTTTTATAATAGAAGAAGATGACAAAGAATTTGTAATATTATGACAAATATTATTTTCCTCAAAATGTGATGTTTGCCTATCAAAAGTTTTTCTATTATTATAATTGTGCATGGGATATCTACTCTGATTCCCAGAAGAATGATTTTTGGAATTTTGCAAAGATTTATATGACTCCTTATTTTTATAATTTTGCGTTCCTTGCTTTTTATACTTCCACTCATTTGCAGACATTTGCCCTCTGTGTCTTTCACCCTGGTGATACCTAGTTCCAGGACTGGTATAAATTTTCCTACATTTTATACCGTACACATCTCTTTTTTGAAAAACCTTTTTCCAACACTGTTCTTGAACGTGACCTAATTTACCACATTTGTCACACTTTGGACGCGGTGAACGCTTTTCGTTAACTTTATCTGAATTAAACTTAAATTTTTCTATTTTACCCCTAAGAAATTCAATGTCCCTTTCCTGTTCTAACACTTTTCTTTTTAAATCTGACATACTTTCACTTCGATCTGGTGTGAGAACATATTTTTCTGGTGTGAGAACACCTTTTTTTGTAAGTACCGGATTAGTCAAGTACATAGCATTATTTTCATTTAAAATAGATTCCTCAAGAATTGCAAGTTTTCTAGCCGAATAAAAATCTCTAGGGTTTTGTGACAACACCAATCTTTTTAGTTCCGGATATAAACCATTAATAAATGAAGTTTTCAAAAGTGTTTGCCTGATTTTATTCTCACTTTCGGAATCTACATCTTCCGGAACAACCTTAAATGAAGCAGCTTCGATTCTCATCGAAAACTGTTTAACCGACTCATTTGGTCTCTGTGTAAAGTTCACGAGTGAAATTATGTTTTTAGTAACATTTTCGGTCACTTCAAAATGATCTTTCAAAATGTGAATAATTTCCTGCAAATTTTTACAATTTCTGTGCTTTGGATTCTCTTCAATCAATCTATTTGCTTCCCCCTCTAAATTCAATCTCAAACCAACTAATTTGTCACACTCACTCCAGTTTGCATGAGTGGCTACTAAATTTAACTTTTCCAAAAACTGTGACAACGAAAGCTCTGAATTTCCCGAGAATTTTGGAATATGATGTGCGAACTTAGGTGTGAAAATATGGAATGATTTTAACATGTTATCATTTACCGATGAAGCACTGTTTTGATTTGGCAAGGTGCCAGAAGAAGAATTCAGACATACCGGCGATTTATCTGATATATTTTCCTCATTAGATTTAGCTTTGTGGCTAACATTTTTAACTTTACTTCTAGAATTAACAGTATCCGACTCAGTAGCAATATCAAGCGACAAATTCAAGGAGGAATTTAATTTTTTACTTGAATTTTTACTCATCTTACCGACATTTACTTTTTTGTTTCTAGTAATTGGAGCCATTTTGCATAACAATATAGTTTAACACAATATGCAATTGCAATGTTCTTAAACAGTATTTACAATAAAACCAGTTTTTATCAAATCAAATGACATAAATATGCAAACAAATCAATTTTTTTTATCAAATGGCACATATCAAATTCCAAGAACACTCGTTTTTGAGAACACCGAAAACAGAACATGGAACTCTGTTTACTTAAGAAAACACTCATTTTAGCACAACGGTAATTTTTAACCTTCAAAATTTCAATTCTTAAGAAAATTTTTAAAAATTTTAATTCTCTCAGCTCTTCCCCACTCACCGAGAAAAGTAACGGCACCAATTCTGTCGCGAACGTTTTGGTATACTCGACAGAGAAGACAAAGTTTTGAAATCAAACACATTTATTAAACATGAAATAACAAGGCAGTTGATCGAAAACAGTGGAGTACAAGCATTTCTCGCAATAACTCAGAGTTACACTCGGTAGGGTGACCATTAAGAACACCCCTGGAGGAAGAGGAACCAAGAGAATACACATATTTTCTGATACATAAAATAAACACAATATTCCTCATATTATACTTGACATTTATATATCACATTTGTATACTTTGAACATATACGACATTTTCATATAACATCATCAATGACTTGATACTCACGAGGATTTGACAATTAACACTCTATTCGTTAGGTGGAAGACTAAATATATATAAAACTTTACCTCGTCTCTTTTAAATATAACATTTACAATTCTGTACCATGGGAAAGGATATCAGGATGGACTCTCGGCATAAACTCATCGAGATTCTTGCGCAGAACAAAATCCATAATGGTCGGGAAACTTGACTACACAACATCATGCTGGCGGAATTCGACATCTTGGTTGGTTACGGAGATTGGTTGATTCGTACCTTAGGACACAAGGAGGAGTCAGGCAAATACAAATCGCTATAAAATGAGCTTTCCCTCTTGCCCTATTAGCGATTCAAGCCGACCAGTGAAAGAACCATTTTCTCTTTTCACAAGACTCATTATTCCATTACTACCAGGCTGATTCATTTAAAAACACGAGTGACTCATCTCTGAACCGAGCCAAACGACTCTACGCACAACTTGTCGAACTATGTTACATATTTTAATCACATCCTTCCACTTTCAAAATTAATCCACCTTTTCTTAAAATTCGCGATCATACGCGAATCAAACACACACGTCTACATTTCTCCACGACTCCTTCCACACTGTTTCCCAAAATCCTTTTTCAAACGCGCGCGTGCGCAAAACCTGCAAGTTCCCAACTAGCGACTGAGAAGCGAAAATACAAAACTATTACTATTTTTCTGGAACATAAACACTTTTGCGATTTTAGAGTTCACTTCCCTTAAAAGTCAATGTAATTGAAAACATGTAGAAAAGACATTTACATTTCGAAATTGACACTTTCAATCACACAGAAATAAAACAATACTTTAATATACAATTTTAACACAGAGGTGTGAAAGCCTTATCACACTCCTTCGGGGCCCGGGAGAAAAATTTCCTGCAAAGCGGGGAATTTTTCCACACAATACTAGGAAAATACCTGCATTAAGTTCCCAATGACATATGTTCCATTGAGAGGAATTTAGTGTAAATTTTGAGCGATGTACATGTACATCAAAGAAAAAAAACAAAAACAAACAAGATCATGACCAGCATAATAACCAAAATCCAAGAGTGGCCTAAAGTTTGACTCGTGAGTCAAAAAAAAATAAGTCTCAATACAAGCATAGACCTTTACAAGACAACACCAAATTAACAAGACACAAATGATGAAATTGCCCCTTTTAAAATTTAAACACTAATACATTTTCTGGTGAGTACCACAGAGACATGAAAATTTAATTTACTCAACTCACAAAAAGTTTAACTAAACAAAAAGTTTTCTTTCATCAAAAATTTTACAATTAAAATTCTATAAATTTACTTTTCACAGAAATCAATTTATTAACTATTATCCAACCTTGCCAACAAATTACTTTAAAAGACATTTAAAAAAAATTACTAATTTAGAAAATGAGACAAATTTTCAAACCAAGAATGTTGATCAGGCACCCAGGCAAGAAACAAGTCCATTAGAAAGTTGCAAACCTAGAGGTGGCGGTACCCCCAACCAATAAGTCAACAAACACCAAATGACAAAAAAAAAATTTCTAAAATTTACTAGACCTTTAAATTAAAAAAAAATCATTCACACATTCATAAAATAAAACAGAGATAAAAATTATCAGTTATCCTTAAAAATCCTTACCAAAACTCTAATCCATCAAGTACTTAATTATCTTAAAATTACTTTAAAACATTACTGCTTATCATTAAAGTAAAGCAAAAAAAATTTATTATAAAGTATTTAGAATTTTAAAACACTACTTCAACCTGATTAACATGGCACTCACATTCAGAAAGCTGCACTGGCACAGAACTTGCAGTACAGAACATTCAGCTGACTGACACATAAAGCAAATTACACAGAAGTTCAGAAATATTGGATCCATTTTAACATAGCATACAGTTTTGCAAAACATTTTGTGAAACAATTGAAAATATAATATTATGAAACATAATTGTCCATCTCACAACAATATCAGTCTTTTTTTTTTTTTTTTTTTTTTTTTTTTGAAAATGTGAGAATTTCATAATCTAAACATTTTACTTTACTTTTGAGCCAATTGCTCTCTTGACATATTGCCTTAATTGACAAGTAACTTTAATGAATAAATTGGCCTCTTGGGCGCAAGTCATACTTGTGTGAATTAGGAACATTTTGAGTTTTAACCCTATTTTGATGGTTTAGAAAATATCTACTTTTAAATTGTCTTGTTTCTTGAGTTGAAGAATTATCAATGTTATCATTATATGTGCTAGAAATCAATTCACTACGTCTAGGAGGTAAAGGAGTTAAACTATTAACGTGGACCAATTGCTGATTACATGGATTGTTTTTGTGTTGAATGACAAAGTTAACTTCAGTACCACCTCTAACATGATTTTGCTTTTCCCCCATATGCAAAGTAACATTCTGTGCATTTACTACCAAATCTCTAAAAGATTTGCTTCCATTTTCCAAATCGTTAATATGTACCTCTTCACTACCCAAATGTGGCACTACATTATTTTCCGAAAAATTTCTGCTCACATACTCTTCCCGAATGACCTGAGACTCATTCACTACCGGTGCCAGATCTGCTTTGCATTTGGCACATGCATTCGTATGGAACTCTTTCGGTTTACAGTCCTCTACCACACGAACATTTTTTCCACTACTCATCTGCGAGTCAGGCACAGCAATACGCTTTGCGACACTACTTAGGTTTGAGTCTGCAATTTCCGACTCATTTGCCGGTTCATGATTTGAAATCGAAAGTAAATTATTCGTACATTGATAACCAACAAAAGGAATGGAAGAGTTTGAAAACTTAAAACAGAAGTGATTATAATCTATAATAGCATTATGTTTATGTAAAAACTTGTTACCAAGGATTACATTATATGAAATAGGAGCTGGTGATTTTAACACAAAAAATTCGGTAGGGAATCTTTCTTTTCCCAAATTTAGTGAAATAGTGGCTAAACATTCAACTTTAGTATCTTGTGAACTAAAGCTACGCAAAATTGTTGGTTTGTATGTTAGCAACATATGTGCAATGGGTACAGTATTTAAAGCTTCCTCATACACTAAATTAATTGAACTACCCGTATCAATCAATATTGACACTTCACTGCTCACTAATTTTCCTTTTATAATAGAAGAAGATGACAAAGAATTTGTAATATTATGACAAATATTATTTTCCTCAAAATGTGATGTTTGCCTATCAAAAGTTTTTCTATTATTATAATTGTGCATGGGATATCTACTCTGATTCCCAGAAGAATGATTTTTGGAATTTTGCAAAGATTTATATGACTCCTTATTTTTATAATTTTGCGTTCCTTGCTTTTTATACTTCCACTCATTTGCAGACATTTGCCCTCTGTGTCTTTCACCCTGGTGATACCTAGTTCCAGGACTGGTATAAATTTTCCTACATTTTATACCGTACACATCTCTTTTTTGAAAAACCTTTTTCCAACACTGTTCTTGAACGTGACCTAATTTACCACATTTGTCACACTTTGGACGCGGTGAACGCTTTTCGTTAACTTTATCTGAATTAAACTTAAATTTTTCTATTTTACCCCTAAGAAATTCAATGTCCCTTTCCTGTTCTAACACTTTTCTTTTTAAATCTGACATACTTTCACTTCGATCTGGTGTGAGAACATATTTTTCTGGTGTGAGAACACCTTTTTTTGTAAGTACCGGATTAGTCAAGTACATAGCATTATTTTCATTTAAAATAGATTCCTCAAGAATTGCAAGTTTTCTAGCCGAATAAAAATCTCTAGGGTTTTGTGACAACACCAATCTTTTTAGTTCCGGATATAAACCATTAATAAATGAAGTTTTCAAAAGTGTTTGCCTGATTTTATTCTCACTTTCGGAATCTACATCTTCCGGAACAACCTTAAATGAAGCAGCTTCGATTCTCATCGAAAACTGTTTAACCGACTCATTTGGTCTCTGTGTAAAGTTCACGAGTGAAATTATGTTTTTAGTAACATTTTCGGTCACTTCAAAATGATCTTTCAAAATGTGAATAATTTCCTGCAAATTTTTACAATTTCTGTGCTTTGGATTCTCTTCAATCAATCTATTTGCTTCCCCCTCTAAATTCAATCTCAAACCAACTAATTTGTCACACTCACTCCAGTTTGCATGAGTGGCTACTAAATTTAACTTTTCCAAAAACTGTGACAACGAAAGCTCTGAATTTCCCGAGAATTTTGGAATATGATGTGCGAACTTAGGTGTGAAAATATGGAATGATTTTAACATGTTATCATTTACCGATGAAGCACTGTTTTGATTTGGCAAGGTGCCAGAAGAAGAATTCAGACATACCGGCGATTTATCTGATATATTTTCCTCATTAGATTTAGCTTTGTGGCTAACATTTTTAACTTTACTTCTAGAATTAACAGTATCCGACTCAGTAGCAATATCAAGCGACAAATTCAAGGAGGAATTTAATTTTTTACTTGAATTTTTACTCATCTTACCGACATTTACTTTTTTGTTTCTAGTAATTGGAGCCATTTTGCATAACAATATAGTTTAACACAATATGCAATTGCAATGTTCTTAAACAGTATTTACAATAAAACCAGTTTTTATCAAATCAAATGACATAAATATGCAAACAAATCAATTTTTTTTATCAAATGGCACATATCAAATTCCAAGAACACTCGTTTTTGAGAACACCGAAAACAGAACATGGAACTCTGTTTACTTAAGAAAACACTCATTTTAGCACAACGGTAATTTTTAACCTTCAAAATTTCAATTCTTAAGAAAATTTTTAAAAATTTTAATTCTCTCAGCTCTTCCCCACTCACCGAGAAAAGTAACGGCACCAATTCTGTCGCGAACGTTTTGGTATACTCGACAGAGAAGACAAAGTTTTGAAATCAAACACATTTATTAAACATGAAATAACAAGGCAGTTGATCGAAAACAGTGGAGTACAAGCATTTCTCGCAATAACTCAGAGTTACACTCGGTAGGGTGACCATTAAGAACACCCCTGGAGGAAGAGGAACCAAGAGAATACACATATTTTCTGATACATAAAATAAACACAATATTCCTCATATTATACTTGACATTTATATATCACATTTGTATACTTTGAACATATACGACATTTTCATATAACATCATCAATGACTTGATACTCACGAGGATTTGACAATTAACACTCTATTCGTTAGGTGGAAGACTAAATATATATAAAACTTTACCTCGTCTCTTTTAAATATAACATTTACAATTCTGTACCATGGGAAAGGATATCAGGATGGACTCTCGGCATAAACTCATCGAGATTCTTGCGCAGAACAAAATCCATAATGGTCGGGAAACTTGACTACACAACATCATGCTGGCGGAATTCGACATCTTGGTTGGTTACGGAGATTGGTTGATTCGTACCTTAGGACACAAGGAGGAGTCAGGCAAATACAAATCGCTATAAAATGAGCTTTCCCTCTTGCCCTATTAGCGATTCAAGCCGACCAGTGAAAGAACCATTTTCTCTTTTCACAAGACTCATTATTCCATTACTACCAGGCTGATTCATTTAAAAACACGAGTGACTCATCTCTGAACCGAGCCAAACGACTCTACGCACAACTTGTCGAACTATGTTACATATTTTAATCACATCCTTCCACTTTCAAAATTAATCCACCTTTTCTTAAAATTCGCGATCATACGCGAATCAAACACACACGTCTACATTTCTCCACGACTCCTTCCACACTGTTTCCCAAAATCCTTTTTCAAACGCGCGCGTGCGCAAAACCTGCAAGTTCCCAACTAGCGACTGAGAAGCGAAAATACAAAACTATTACTATTTTTCTGGAACATAAACACTTTTGCGATTTTAGAGTTCACTTCCCTTAAAAGTCAATGTAATTGAAAACATGTAGAAAAGACATTTACATTTCGAAATTGACACTTTCAATCACACAGAAATAAAACAATACTTTAATATACAATTTTAACACAGAGGTGTGAAAGCCTTATCACAATACCTAAATTCCATAAAACACCTATTTCTTTTAGAACAGTCACTATAGGATTTAATATACCAATGCTGCTGACCAATGCTGCTGACAAACAACTTCTAATCATACTAAATCAAATTTATGATTATTTTACTACACAAAAAACACATATAATCAAAAATATTCTAGAACTAATTAATAAAATAAAACTCATCCCTTACATACATGATGTAAAAACTTTTGATTTCAAAGACCTTTTTAATAATATAGACATTAATGACTTATATAAAGTCATATTACATTTATATGAACAATTCACTCAAGCAAAAAACATCTCATTTCCAAAATTCAAAACTTTATTAAAATTCATTTTGTTCAAACAGTATATAGTTCAAGGAAAATGCATATACAAATTAAATAAGGGAATACCACAGGGAGGTATATCATCCACCAAACTGGCCAACCTTTATCTACATTTTTACGAAATTCAGAGCCCTTTCAACAGTCATATAATGTACAGATATATTGATGATCTAATTATTATTGGAATTACTAATGAAGCCAATAAATTAAACTTTGATTTCTATCCACGTAATCTACAACTAATTGAAAATGTATATACATCCAACTGGATCAATTTTCTAGACGTTAGTTTAAAAACTCATAATGCAGACGCACTAAAATTTAACATCTACGACAAAACAGCAACTTATAACTTCAAAGTAAATAAACTTCAACATTTCTCTTCCAATCTTTCAAAATCTGTATATAGAAATATTATTAATAACCAGTTATTAAGAATCAAAATGTTAAGTACACCATGTTACTACAAAGAACATATTCATAAATTCATAAACACCACTATCACAAATAACTACCAGCCCAACCTTATTTTTTCTTTTATTAAAACACATTTTAAATTTAAATTTAACACCTTGCTAAAATTACAGTAACATATTGACAAATCATACTCTAGCAATTCTAAATAATTCTTCATCTCCATGTTTTCTTCTAACAGTTAAAAAATTCGTATAATTAACTTTAACCTGTTTTGAGATAAACTGCTTAGTCAGTAACAAAATTCACTGTAACCAGTTTCATGCTATTTCAGCAGTTCAGCAGAACATAGGGTAGATATATATTCATTATTTTATTTCGGTTTTACTTTAAATTACATTGTATTCTCATTTAAATAATTTGCCACAAGCTGGTGTAATAGTATATATTATCTACACAATTGATTTCTTTGTGTATTTGATCCACTTTGTATTTTCTTCTAAGTCGGGCCATGTACATTATTTCTGTAATACGTTTTACAGTTGTGTACACAGAAACGTAGAATCAGCATTAATGAAACATGTATGGCCCTTGATAACGTACATGGTTTCAGATATACTTTTCAAATTCATTTTATTCCATTAATATTCGTTTTATTCCTTTTATTCCATATCCACACTTTTTGGGAGCTAGAAAAGGCCTAGCTCATCGAGCTTCACTTTGTTTCTGATTTGCACTTTTTCCTCTTATACATTAAGTAGTTATACATTAAGTAGTTATACATTGGTATTTACACCTTATATGCTTATGTAGGGAACCAGGGAATTAGTACCTTAGGTAACTGCTTTAGATATGAGTTAAATTACTTTCTCACATGCTCTCATATACCAGTTTTAATTCACCCTTCTTTGCGGACCATCTCCTTACCTTCACGATACTTATGGCACATCATAAAAGGGGTATTTTTAAATATTATAATACATGATATTATCATAATTACTTTTATTGTTTTTCAGATACAACAGCTTGTTGTATCGTCTTTTAGTTACCACACCAGTTCATTCTCATTTCTCTTTTTTATACAGCATTTTTCTATTAATGGTAAATCACGGATATATATACGTATATATTACAAGTTAAAAGAAAAATCTTCAATTATATATATATATATATATATATATATATATATATATAAATATATATATATATATATATATATATATATATATATATATATATATATATATATATGTGTGTGTGTGTGTGTGTGTGTGTGTGTGTGTGTGTGTCGGCATTGTGGCCGTGGATTTGCTTCTATGGTGGTGTTGATATTGCTTTTTTTTTATTATTATTACATAATTTTTATTATTACATATTTCTAATGTGAACATATTTCTAATTCTCCAGTGCTATCGGTGCCCAATGACTATATTCTCAACCATTAGTCACAGAGATACACTTCCAATTGCAAAGATGTTTTAAATTTTAAAATCTATTATCTTAGAAAGAGTTTAAATCAGTAAATGCATTTTTGAAAGAAATACGAAATATAAATTTTTATGCAGTCCCCCAATAAAAAAAAATCATCCTTTACGACTAAAATTGACCGACTTATAGCTGTTTAAAGTTGGAAGACTTCTGTGCTGAGAAATGGTCAATACGGTCTCTGATTGGTTGGTTGCCTGAAGAAATGGTCAAAACGGTCCATGATTGGTTGGTTGCCTGAAACGGGACATTTTTATGCATGGAAAAGCGACTTAAGTCATAAAGTTTAATGCTTCATAACTCGGTCAATTTTAGTAGTAAAAGTAAGATTTTTTTTTATTTTGCATAAAATTGTATAAGGATGATTAAATGTCCTAAATATAATTGGTAGGACCAGGGGACCATATAAAAATTTATATTTTGCATTTCTTTCAGAAATGTATTTATTGATTTAAACTGTTTCTAAGATAATAGATTTTAAAATTTAAAACATTTTTTAAATTGGAAGTATATCTCTGTGACTAACGGTTGAGGTAATAGCCGTTGGGCATCGATAGCATTGGACACCCTGTATATATATTACGCACACACACACACACACACACACACACACATATATATATATATATATATATATATATATATATATATATATATATATATATATATATACATATGCAGGGTGTCCCAAAAACATTGACCTCGGCTTTCATGCCTTAAATTTTGAACAAGAAATATCAATCATGCATAAAGCATTGATTATGAAACACTTTCCAACTCTAATTTTATTTAAACATCTCTAAAATGCAATTCATTCATGGGTAATATTTTTAAATTATCACAATATTGCAATAATTAACTATATTTGAAAATTTAAAACTTCATCGTAAAAAAACGAACTTTATTCAAATGACGACAACGAAATATTTATCGCCTGGCTCTCTGTGTAAATGCAGTAAATATTTCATTCATACATTCTTATTTCATTCATCACAGTACTACGATAATTTATTCTACTTAAAAACTTAAAACCATGGAGGTAAATGTAATTTAACTCTATGCATAAGACTTCATCGAAGAAATCTGCTATTAAATAGTCTGCTTCTCTATGTAAAATCAATAAATGGTTCATTCAGATCATCTATATTGCACACTCCTAAGCAGAATAATTTTCCGTTAAAGAAATTCAGCAATTCTTATACAACTCATCTTACAGCCTAATCTGTTTACATTCTCCATAAATGAAAATTAGCTTTCGTTGTAGAAATAAGCGAAGTTTGATGATCATTTAAATTCAAATATATTGTAATTGTGTTGTTTCAGTATGCAGATGCACAGAAATTAAGCAAAAATAAAGTGGTTTTAGGACGGATACAACACTAAATTTAAATTAAAAAGAGCTTTAAAAATCACAATTTGGACACACGATGGATGACCCGGCCGTCCAACTGGTTACTCTAAGTCCTCTGGACGAGTCGGACGGTCTGGGTCTTCAACACGATGGATGACATTGATCATTTGAACTCAAATATATTGTAAGTTGCGCTGTTTGAGAATACAGATGCAGAGAAATTAAGTAAAAATAAAGCGGTTTTAGGACGGATACAACACTAAATATAAATTAAAAAGAATTTTCAAATTTGATACAAGACGGATGCCATATTTTATTTTGAAGTGGCTCACGTGATCTCTTCATATAATGGTCACGTGATCTCTTCATATAAAGGGTTTAATTACTATTTTAATTTTTATTTAAAAAACGACTGAATATATTTTGCTGAATTTTTTTTTATATATTTTATGGGATAATTTGAATATTTCCTAAAACTTAAGAAGCAATTTGTGAATTTTAAATTCGCTTAAAAAGTGTTTGAAAATTTAGGTCCCATAGGGTTCAATGTATTTCATTTTTTCAATCCGGATTCAATCCAAAACTAATTGTGTGGTATTATTCATTTATATTCCCATAGGTTCCACAGACCGTCTGAACAACATACTGAAATTTCATTTTGATAAAGTCATTTTTACGGCAGTTATCGTGCCAACGGACAGACAAACAGACAGATAAAATGAACAAAGTCATAAACAGTTTTCAACTGTGTTGTAAAGTGTTAATAAATTACAAAGTTGAGTAAAAAAGGTACAGAATTTTATGAAATCGATAAAAATTTTCAGAGGATTAAATTTGACGAAATACAAAATTTAAATTTTTATACAGTCCCCGTACAAAAGTACAAAAACATTTCCAATGAGTAAAATGTGCTCCATGCCCTAATAAGGTGATGTACAAAATTTCAGCATTTTATCATAAAAAGTCCCAGAGATATGTTTGAACAAATTTATTGAGGGATTAATCACAAATTAAAATGTAAATGTTTACAGCAAGAGTGCAAATGAACGAACGCAACGTAGAAATACATCATAGGCAAATAATATCTGCTTCTTATCTTTAATGGATCTTTGACATGGATGGAAAACATTTTGAACAAGCTTTTAATCTTTGTGTAAAGTTATTATTTCTACACAGTGTAGATACGTTTGTACCAATAAATAGCAAAATTATTATTTATTTATATAATCATTGTTTTCTTTCGTAATTTGTGTATGACCCCTGAAACGCGATCTGCCGACATGATTTTATATATATATATATATATATATATATATATATATATATATATATATATATATATATATATAATTGCAATGTAATAAAAAATTTGTTGATGTAGATATATTTGGATATATATATATATATATTTAATGAAATTAAAAAGTTTTACTCATGTATAGTAGATGAAGTGTAAATCTATAAGTTTGAGTATAACTTGCTTCTTATAAAAAAACATGCAATTAAAGAAATGATGGAAACAAAAAGTAAAAATAAAGAAAACAGGGAAACCAAAAATGGTAAAAGTCTTTTCAACACCAAAGAACTCTGAAAATTTGTTTCTCAGCATAAATCTTATAATACGCAGATCAGGACAAATCTGTTTATATATTTAAATTATTTTAATTAGTTAATATTTAATATACACATAAACCATTTTTACATAATTTCACCAAACACAATATTGTAATATTAATGTTTTGTCAAAATAACACTTTATATTGAGCCTTACCAATTGACTCCCTATCGCCTCTTACATTTTACTCAAGGCAGTGTTTAATTTCGTGTCTGTCTAGATTAAATAATCTCTGGGATCGAAGGGGCAGTGATTTCGTGACTCTTCCGTGAATCCTATTCATTCTTATTCATGCCTAAGACCAATCTGAAGTCCATCCTTCTAGGTGATACATGTATTTATAATGCATGCAAATCCACGACAGAAAGATCGTAAAAGTGTCCATATACAATTCCATTTCGATAGGTATGTGATTTGTTGGATACCTCATACATGTATTTATACAGTCCAAACACTTCCTTAGAACATGAAATAAGAGAAATCCTGGACTTTCTAATGTTTTGTATAGGTTGGGGATATGCAAATTTATTTTGATGAGTGGCAGAGAAATTGGTCCGACTGATTGCGGCCGGCCATCAAAGGACCGGTTGAGTGAAAGAGAAGCATCCCTTTGAGACCTAAGTAATCGAGAGAGATGAGGTCAACGACACCCTGTATCTAAAGCCCGGATGCATATAAGACGATGGTTTTTGCCTATCAGACTTTGCAGCATTCAGACTTGTCTGCTTCTGGCCCTATCGGGGGAAGTTTAATAAATGCAAGCGCTGGGCTCTGCTGAGGGTGAGTAGTCTTCGTGAGATTTTTTGTGCGCTTTCTTTAGTTCTTCTCAGCTGATAAATATATGTACCATTGCCAAGGATTCATGGTGGTGCTCTGCTAACGTGATTACGCATGAAGATGACGAAATGTTTATTTAATAGTTTCTTTAAAAAAAGAAAGAAAGAAAGGAACCTGGTTGGACTCTATATTTAGCGTATAAATCATCGGATTTTTTTTTTTTATTAGGAAGGAGCTGAATAGCGCCAGTCTTTGACTGAATTAAATCCCCTATTTAAGCGTTTCTTCCCAGATTACTTTATAAATATAAGTAATCTTGGAAAGAAATTCAGAAACACTGGTTGCATAAAAATTAACATGATGAATTTTAATTTTCAATTTCGGCAATTAATACTTTAAATCCAAAACATATAACTCGTTTCTAAAATAACATTAAATTATACATATATGTGCTTACGAAATAAAGAATAAATGTTAGTGAAATACTGACATAACTGAGAATAAACATAAAAATATAATTTTTATTATATATATTTTAATGATGTGGAAATTTAATGATACTTTAATGAATGTGGTGTTGTGCCATCTGCCAGGTTTATTGGTATAAGAATAATGCTAAGATAAATTCGCAATATGCTTACAAAATTTCAAAAATCTACAAAACTGAAATTATTTCAATCAAATATAAAGAATCTAAATATAAATCACTTGAAATTATGAGGTTTATTTCTATATAAAACATATATCATGTTTTCCTTTATAGACTTCAAAAATCTACAGACATATCAGTGTGATATTGTATTTTTATACAATGTTTTCAGAATAGATAAATTATTTATAGGGTAATAATAATTCTAATGTTTTTAAAATTTTAAATTTAGATTTAAATATTGCACTTATACCAGAAGGATGCAATTATTACAAAAATGCACTTTCTGAAATAAGAACATAATTTATATTTATTTTAATTGTTGTATACGATGCTTGAAAGATTTATTTTAAACCATAAGAGATCACAGATAACCATTATTAATATTCTTTGAATGTCTTTTAAAATTATTTTAACAAGTTTTTATTTAACTTGTTATTACCAATGTGCGGGCGTCTGTCAGTTTTACTTTCTTTGATAGCATTTATAACATACCTTCCTACGTCCTACAGAGCTGGAATTTGGTACACAGCATAGTCCAGTAGAACATTTTGATTTATTAAAATTTGGCGTATCCTCGAAAAATAGAACCGCTATATTTTGATATTTAATTTTTATCCTAATAATTTACAATTAATTGCTAATAATAATGATTCTAATATTTCCAAAATTTTAAAATTATTTTAACAAGTTTTTATTTAACTTGTTATTACCAATGTGCGGGCGTCTGTCTGTTTTACTTTCTTTGATAGCATTTATAACATACCTTCCTACGTCCTACAGAGCTGGAATTTGGTACACAGCATAGTCCAGTAGAACATTTTGATTTATTAAAATTTGGCGTATCCTCGAAAAATAGAACCGCTATATTTTGATATTTAATTTTTATCCTAATAATTTACAATTAATTGCTAATAATAATGATTCTAATATTTCTAAAATTTTAAATTTAGATTTAGATATACAAAATAATAATCTGGTTATAAACTCATATGATATAAGAATAAATTTTAATTTTAATATTTCTAACATTTCAGCATTTTAAATCTTGTTTGCAGAAATAATCCATGGTTTATTTTCTTCTCTTTCTCCTGGATATTACTCAACTCTCTGTCATTCAATCTCAACTGCTCACCTACTAAACAGGAATCAGGAACTCTGCCTTATGGTTGGTTCATTGTAATACTGGATTTCTTAATAATATTTCAATTTTTATCTTCTATTTCTGCTTGTAGTCTGGGATACGGTATTTATAGTAGCGAACTATTGCCATATCCAAAACTAGAATTTATTTGGATTAATTTGGGTTGGTTGCTCAGACCTGAAAAGGATTTCTAATCTGAATTAACCAACTTAAAATTAGTGCTGTTCATTTCTCTTTTTTTCAGCATGGTAGCCGATTTTTAATTGTTTTGGTTACTTTACTGCTTTAATGTTTTGCCATTAATTACTTGATATCAGTTTATTAATCTATTTTTCTAATATATATATATATATACATATATAAAGCGAAGCTGAATATTGGCTGAACAATGGGATTTTTGCAGGTTACTCTGGACATAAATCGGGGTATGGTGGATATCAACTTAAATTAGTGGCCAATAATGTGTCATATATGTATCAATTTTAAAGATATTGCTTATTATGTATAGTTAAAGGTATATTACTTATCTAACATAAAAATTAAAATAAAAAGAATTTAATTAAAATGAGATATTGAAATGTATTGCATAAAGATCTCCATTTTAAGCCTATGGCTTTTCCATAATTTAGGTTTGAATGCCTTGTTATTGTTTGTTTTATATTTTCTGTTTTTCTATTTTCGAATTCTCACCATTGATATTCGTTGATTATTCATAGTATGATGAATGCATAATTACATTGATTTAGATTTGTTCTCCCCATGATAGTTATATCTCTATATTTTAAATTTTGAAAGGCATAGCGCTTATTTGTTTAACCTTCCTTTTACGTAGTAGTAGATGATAGGAATTTGTTTCAATTTTGATTTATTGTAATTATTAGATAATGTTTCATATGTGTTAAAAATCTAAAATCTCTTTGGACTTTTGTAAACTATTTTTATTCTTTATTATTCTTGCGTAGCAAGTAATTTGGCAAATATGCGATGTTTTACGTTTCTTTAGTAATAATTTGTTTAGTAAGTGCTTAAATTTGGTTCTATACGTAGCTATCATCTTATATTTTAAGTTATGGCTATATGAGTTACAATCTATCCCTAATCTATCATTGAAATTTCATATAACATTTTTATTATATATACATATATATACATAATTTCTTCTTCCATTTGGATATTATATATATATATATATAATATCCAAATGGAAGCAGAAATTATGTTGCTAAAATTGTAATAATGTAAAAAGTATTTCATAAAATTGCGCTGTATAGCTGCTAACTTCAAGAAACATAATACAAAAGAGGAAGAAACCACTTGACAAATGAGATTAAATTTCGAAAAGTGAACAAGTGGTGGTATATTAAAAGGAAACAAAGTTGCTGATGTCTTGATGATGGTTGTGTGTATTGGTTGTGCTTGTAGGTAGTGTGTGGTATATAAAGTTAATATAGATTAATGTCCTGTCTAGTACATTTTTTCTATTGATTTCATGTGACTTCATGCTTGTCTTATGTCCGATTATATGACAACATTTTGGGGCATTTGCTAATTCATATGCTGGCGTTCGAGAGTGTGCCATGGCTTAGTAGCTAGCTATTAATCGGGACTAAGAAGAGTTCACAATCGCCCTTCCGCCAACTCTTTTGGCAATATGAAGGCAATTGCCTCTTCTTTCTTTGCAATTTTGTCACACACACACACACACACACACATATATATATATATATATATCTGTGTGTGTGTGTGTGTGTGTGTGTGTGTGTGTATGTAAAAGAGAACATTTTTAACATGTGATAATAAAATGTTTAACACAGAAAGTTAAGAGCCTTTAAGTTTAGATTCAATCATATCAAGCAGCACTTGCAATAGGATGGCGATGATTAAATTCGAAAGATTGCGTCAATTGCCTGATTATATAATTTAATTTGCAATAAAATTGTGCTTTGCCGTAAAGCTAAAATGACTTTTTTATTTAGAGCTCCTGCTTTTCAGGTATTTTTTATTATTTGCCACTAACCGTTAAAGCTGCTTATGGCGTGTTATGAATAAAAGTTTTTACCTAAAATACGAAGTTTTATATTTACTTGTTTATGTATTCACTGATGCAGATAGCTCAAGAAAACATGTCCATATTAGCTTTAGTAATGTTATGTTCAATAAAAGTCGCCACTATTGCTTTTTAATTATTCCAAAACAAAGTTAATTTCGAAATACCCAATTTTTTTAACATTATCTTAAACTCACATTCGGTTGTTAGACCCTTCTAACACCAATCTCCAGATATATCATATCAACAAAACATATTTTATGATATTTAATATTTATTTTTAAAAATAGTATATTCACTAATACAAATTCAGTAAAGTCATATGTAGGATATCTTATTGTGTTATTTATTAAGAATGCCCTTACGTTAGAATGTCATATATTTTGAATATACTATTGTTTAAAATTTCAAACTTCTTATTGAATATTAATTTACAAATTTCAGTTGTAGCAAAACAGGAGTAAGTATTTTTTTTTAACAACACATGTTTACAGTGCATTATTTACCATGACACTGTGATTTGAATATTGCCATAAATACATGTTATGCTATACATAAATGCATGTTATGCTATACATAAATACATGTAGTTCCAAAACAAGTTTCAAAATGAAAATTTCGAACTAAACTGTAAAAAGTGTTCCCTAAACTTCAAGATAACTTAATTTTAGCCTGTTCGTATCTCTCAAAGTAGGAGAACTCTAGAACTTTAGGACTGGGGCTATTGCTATAATCGCGCTCCTATTGAAAAATGTATTTGTAATAAGGGCAAGATCCTAACTTCGGTGATGCCCACTATAAGCGAGTTCTGTTTGAATATACATATAGCTTTGATTTATCCATACCTTAGTATTTTTCTATTACTCCAATACATAGTATATATAAAGAAAAAGTGTTGCGATGGGTTTAAAATACGACTCTTTGGATTAGAATAGATTTAGACGTTTTGTTGAGCTTTACTGAATAAGTATCAATCATTTCTTAAAAAATGTCTGGTTCTGTCTATTAGTCTGTGGGTTTTATATCTCTAAACAAATAGAGGGAGTCAAACCAAATGGGTATAAATATTTCAATTGGCAAATATAAAAGCTTTATAGATTTTCAAAGAAATTGGACAAGTGGAAAACTACAGTGAAGGGACTTCTCTCTTATAATAGGGCGTTGCATTTAAGCAAAATAGGGATCAACGGGACCTTCATCATACTCGTGGATCCTATTCCTACTTGTAAAGAGAAGAGACGGAATTCCATTTTTCTATCATTTTTTTTTCAAAAATTGATAAACATTATGCAAAATAATGACATCAAAAGAATAGTCATTTTATAAGTATTTTAAAGGACCGAAACTGGAGAATGGTTAAAAAAATTCGATATTTTGTGATCCATTTAAATGGCCTGGAAAGTTTTCTACCCAAAAATGTACCGCATTAATTAATTGCAAATTAGAAGTTAAAATTTTCCTTTTGAGTTTTGAATAAGAGTTGAACTCCTATTCAAATTTTCCTTTCTCTTTGAGTTTGACTAGGAGTTGAAAACTTTCCTTAGAATTTGGGACCTTTTCGCTGTTTTTCTCGTTGTTTTTCCAGAATTTCCTTTTCAAAAACTACTTTTTTTCTTTTTCTCAACAACTACTGGGCACAACACTTTGAAATTCTTATGATATAATCAGACCATGTGTGGTCAGACCATGTGTAGTCAGAAAACGTGGTAAATTCTAACATAAGATTTGGAGGTAAATTGTTTATATTTTTTAAACAAAAATAAATGCTACATAATTTTGATTAAAAACTGTAACCTTGGGGGTAAATCATAATTTGAAGATTTTAAAGCCAGTAAATGCACATGAGCTGTTAAAATGTACAAAAGTAATATGCCTTTTAGCAGTGACATTTTTGTACTGATAGTATATTTATAGTTTCTAAGGAAAAGAAAAATCAAGTTAGCAAATTTAACTAGGATAAGATAGGCCGGTTCCGGTCTCCTTAAAACGAACAACACCATTTATAGAATACATACATGCGCCGTTCTCGATATATTGTACGGTTTTGACCAGAAATAAAATAGCATAGAAAACAAATGGGATCATTCTTGTTAAATAAGTTTATAAGTATTTTTGATCCTGTAAGTGCATTTAAATAGTGGATTGAAACTGTTTTTTGAATTATAATTTCCTCACAGGTTACGTAATGTCTTTCGAGAAAATCAATTTATATTCCTGAAATTTGCCATACAATTTTGGTTTGCTAACAATAAGCTTATGGAATTTCAGAGAGATAGAGTTATAAGAAACTCTAAATTTTGATTTCCCATAATATCGAAATGTGTTCTTTCTAAAGAAAGTCCTGTGTTAAAACATATCAGATTTTAGATACTTTAATTGTTAGAAGGTCATTTTTATATTATTAATATGAAAATGCCCTTGTAAGGAAAGTAATTTACAAGACAAAAATACTATTAGAGTCTAAATAACAAAAAGCGCACAAGTAAATAAAAATATGCAACTGTTTCTTTTTATCGATTGATTTTATGACTTGCAAAAATTTAAAATTATTGCCCAATATTACAAAAATATGATGTGGACAGCACATGACATTCCTCTACAGACTCATTCATTTTCTCTTTCTTTTTTTCTTTCATAATTCATTAAATTGAATTTAATTTCACAAAGTAACAAGGATGATTATTTGAAATTACAATGAATTTGTAGTTTTAATTCAATTTTCGGTTAGTTTCATTTGGTGACTGGACGTATTTTTAAAGGCGATGTGGCAAATTTCGAAAAATTAAAATATCTTGAGAACGGCTATCCTAGAGGTATGGGTTGGTCTTATTTTTTATCGTCAAAAATTACGTTTAAAATAAGCATTTAATGAATACATTTAAGCATACGTAGTCTTTTATTTTAGATTTTCACGATGCTTGCGAACCATTTCGCAAAAAAAAAAAAAAAAAAAAATCTTTCTTTTTTAATCATAACAAGATCTAATCAGAACCAAGGTAACACACAAATGACTTATCTACCAAATTTTATGAATTTTAGTCTATTAGTTTTTCAGCTAGAGTGGACACATACATTTCGCAGACAGACACACAGACAGGCACAAAGGCAGGCAGACAGATCAGTTAAACACCTATAGACATCGGCCAGAAGGTTTACAGTATTTACAGTCTATGGTGGAGGAATATCTGCCCGAAGCCAGAAAACAAAACAGGCTGCCGAGATAAAAATGATAACTAATTATATACAAAATGTTTGCCCAAACTAAATACAGTTGAAACATACAAATATTTTCCATCTATGATATATATATATTTCTCTTTCTTTTTTTCTTTCATAATTCATTAAATTTAATTTAATTTTACAAAGTAACAAGGATGATTATTTGAAATTACAATGAATTTGTAGTTTTAATTCTGTTTTTGGTTAGTTTCATTTGGTGACTGGACGTATTTTTAAAGGCGATGTGGCAAATTGCGAAAAATTAAAATATCTTGAGAACGGCTATCCTAGAGGTATGGGTTGGTCTTATTTATTTATTCCCATCTAAATATTTCTCATATGCAGAACTGTTTTAAATGGGAGCAACGACATATAAAAAATGCTTCTAAAATAGGTTATTACATATATAAAATGCCACGAATAAAAAAATTAAAGATATATACAAGTCTGTTAAATATATATACAGGACTACATATACAACATATACAAACAAATCTCCCAGATTACCATGGCTTTTAATAGTACATTGATATATACAATGATATTTGCAATAAATAGAATAAATGCAAATTTAAAAATAATTTGACTGCAGTATATATGACAAAATTTGCAAGTATGTACTACGAATTAAGTATGCAATATACAGTGAGCTAATTCTTGGGGGTTACCAGTAATAATTTAAAAGAAATGTACGTTTTCCTCTTGGAAGTGAATTACAAATTTTATTCTCTGTTAGCCTATCTATTGATAAGAAGGCTTTTGGTCACATTGGCAAATGTTATCTACTGGGCCTTTTAAGGCGATAGTTCTCTGCAAGTTAGCAGTCGAATACGAAATCGTTCGGAGGTCCAATTTCACTACAAATACAATTCTTTTGAATTTTGTGAATATAGGTTGGGAAACAGCCATACAAGAAAAATTGCATCCATTATCTGCTGCAAATAGGTTATTCTTGAGGTACTCCGGAAAGATAGTTGAAGGTTTCTCTTCTTTTCTCGCTTTCATTTCACTGCTGTTGCCACTCTTTTATGGTATTAACATTTAAATGTAACCTTATCTGTGAACGGGGATATGGTAACTTCATACTCTGAACAAAAATACCTGATGCCGCCTTGAAAGTTAGGCAGTCTGTAATTTCATTTCCCAGAGCACCCAGGTGACTTTTAACCCATCCATATAAAATTTTTGATGGATGCTGTTGTTTATGATAGTTATCATTTGACGAGCTATCAGATTCCTTGTTTGATATTGTTTAAGAGTTTCGATACTCGATAGACTGTCAGGGTAAATAATGATATTATGCAAACTTGTAGTAGCCCCAAATACAGATTCCTTTATCGCGAGCAGCTCTGTTTATATACGTCTGTTCATAATCTTTTTATACTTGTCTACGTTATTTTCATATTGTAGACATGTCACCACTTGTGGACGCACATGCCATCGTAAAAAGCATAGTAAGCTGATGCTGTTCCAGTATTAGTTCTAGAGCCATCCGTATAAATATTTATAATACTTGATACTAATAAATATTTACACTTGTGATGGCTTAAACAAAGTGTAAGTGAATGTTACCTACTGATGGGTTTGTTAGCAGGTAGCCCCTTTTGTTTGTAATACTTTTGGTTATAATAAATATCATTCCACTGTGCTGTTTGTTTTAGGGATGTTACTTGTGTTACATAGCTTCTTTTCACGCTGCCAATGTTGTTATTGGGGGGGGGGGGGGATACCGGTAGATGTTGTGCGATAAGTCCCTGAAATCTGTAGAAGAGTTATCCCTTGAACTGATGATATATATATTTTTTCTCAAGGATGTTCACGCTTTGGATCCAGCTACTCACATCATAGCACATAATCCTTTCTGTTACAGATAGATACCATGCTTTTAAGATATTAGAATTTATACCCCACCTAGATGATGCTAGTCTTCTGATATTACGAATTTGGTTGTCAATCTTTGTACGCAGGTCTTCTATATGTGGAATCCACTATAGATGTTTATCAATTGCAATTCCGAGATAATTGAATTTTGTTTGGTCATGGTAAGCTAACATCTTTAATCTTGAAGATCTTCTTCAGTTGAGATGGTTTTCCTATCACAAAAGCTACAATTTTTGTTGAGGAAATTAATAGTCGGAGCTCCTCACAAAGATCTGAAAATGTGTTTATGTCATGTCACGCTAAAAATTGTTTTTCGGGTTCTAGAGTGCTCAAAGCATGTAGATCCGTTGAAAACTCGAGTTGCGGCTTTCGACAAGTCCTTATGCATGACCTTGTATTGCATGGAAATAATGAGCAACACATATGGCATGAATCTTTTACGAACTAAAGTATGAATCTGAAATAAAAAACAGTTCGAAATTTTTTGATCTTCATGTTAAATCAAATGACACAGACATCTACTCAACATTCAAAATTTATTTAGATTAGACTGCATGTTACAAAACTCTAAACAAAATAAAAAAACTCAAGAATAAAATTTGTCAAAGACTACGAATTAAACATCATCCTTTATAACTATCACTTATTTTAAGCCTATAAAATATTTTTTATAATTCAAAGTAGTTGTCTTTTAATTTTATTAGACTACGTAAATATTACAAAGATATTGCAAAAGTTTCTATTATTGCATCACTGATTTTTTACAATCTTAATTTTTATATGCCAGTGATTTATTACTTTCCTTATATACGTAGTATAATGTATAAGTAGTTGTGTCCTTATATACGTAGTATAATGTATAAGTAGTTGTGATGAGGTATAAGTAGTAATGTATAAGTAGTTGTGTCCTTATATACGTAGTATAATGTATAAGTAGTATAGTGACGAGGTCGAAAATTCGAATTCGAGCTTTCGACGGGAGGGCACGTTTCAAACATCCCTGAAGACGAATTAAACGTATTTGAGGTGATCTCTCTCTCTCTCTCTCTCTCTCTCTCTGTGTGTGTGTGTGTGTGTGTGTGTGTGTGTGTGTGTGTGTGTGTGTGTGTGTGTGTGTGTGTGTGTGTGTGCGTGCGTGCGTGCGTGCGTGCGTACGCGTATGTGTCAGTGAATCTGTGGAGACAATATCTGACGAACGAATGGAGCGATTCGAACGAAATTTTGTACACAAATTACAATCCATGAATACTGGAAGCCTATTGTTTTTAAACGCAATTGAGTGTTCAGAACCCCCACTAAATTTTCGCGTGAAATTTTGAAAAAATCATAAAATTAAAACTTTTCATAAAGTTACACAAATAGGCATTTCTTATGCAATTTTTCATTAGAAAACGATGGATATAAATTTTAGACCGCTAGCATGAACCGTTCTCTAGATATTGCACATTTTTCAAATAAACCTATCAAAAAATCAGATAACATAAAATAAAATTATTAGCTGTTGAGAAACATGTTGACTTTTCATATGTATTATCATACGATAAATTTGGTGATATCATTCTCGTGAATCTAGCTCGTTCCATTCAAGGGAAATACTTTGGGTAATACTTTGTAGTTGGACGCCAATAGTCATTTATCTGTTATAAGAATAACTTATTTCTCTATCCATAATGCTTGGCGAGATTTTGGCAACGAATTTGACGGAATGTCGCCAACTTTGCGACTTTTTTAAATACTAAGGGGCTCTGCCCCTGCTCGCTCCGCTCGGGCGACCCCCTTCGGGAGGCTTCGCCTCCTACTCGCTGCGCTCGCAGAGCTAGCTTCATATATATCTCTTTCAAAAATTCCACTTTCAAAAATCTCTTTTCTATCCCTGCTTATTTTCCGCAGAAGAGAAAAGCAGGGATTTTTCTTAGTCCGCGGAATCCAAAAACTAAATTCCTTGATCATAAGACAGCTTTGCTAGCTATTTCATGCCAAACTAAAATTTAAATCGATAAACGGTTTATTTCATCGTGTTACCCTATTATTTCTCTATAAATGTACCAAATTTCATATTTTGTATGCTATAGTTTTTAGTGTACGAGACAGAGAAATCGCTAGACGTGCCGATACGAAAAAAAAAACCAATTCACTTCAGAAGTGCATAAAAAGTAAAATATCTCAAAAACTACATCGAAATTAAATAAGAAAGATCAATCATGCATAAAGTATTGATTATGAAACACTTTCTAACTGCAATGCAATTTTATTTAAAATTCTCTAAAATGCGATACATTGAGCGGTGATATTTTTAAAATTATCACAATACTACAATTTATTATATTTGAAAACTTCATCAAAAATAATTGAGCTTTATTCATATAACGTCATCGAAATATAAATCGTCTGGTTCTCTATATAAAAGCAGTGAAAATTTCATTCATAAACCTTTTTTCATTACTTTCATTCAGCGACGATATGTTTAAAATTATCGCAATACTACAATAATTTATTTTACTTAAAATCTTAAAATCATGAAGGTAAAAATACTGTATAACTCCATGCTTATATCTTCATAGAAAAAGGAAATAGAATCGTCTGCTTCTCTCAAAAATCAATGAATGTTTCATTCATATCAATTATATTGCTCCAGAGCTAGATAATTTTGCGTTAAAGAAATTCAGCAATTCTTATACAACTCATTTTACATCTTAATCTGTTTACATTCTCCATGCGTGAAAATCAGGCTTCGTTGTAGAAATAATCAAAGTTTGATGATCATTTAAACTCACAAATATTGTAATTGCGTTGTCGCAATATATAGATGCACAGAAAAAAATAAAAAATAAAGCGTTTTAGGACGGATGCAAGATTAAATATAAATTAAAAAGAACTTTAAAAATCACGATTTTGACACAGGAACTACAGCATTGATCATTTAAACTCAAATATATTGTAATTGCGCTGTTTCAGAATATACATGCACAGAAATTAAGCAAAAATTAAAGCGGTTTTAGGACAGATACAACACTAAATATAAATTTAAAACAAAAAAATCACGAATTTGCACAAGATGGATGCCATATTTTATTTTGAAGTGGGTCACGTAATCTTTTCATATGATATGGGTGTAATTATTATTTTAATTATTATTTAAAAAACTACCGAATATATTTTGCTGATATTTTTTTAATATTTTTTATAAGATAATTTGTATATTTCCTAAAACTTTCGAAGCAATTTGTGAATTTAAAATTCATTTAAAAAATTTTTGAAAAATTAGGTCCCATAGGGTTCAATGTATTTCATTTTTACGAAAGTTATCGTGCGAACGGACAGATAGACAGACAGAATGAACGAAGTCATAAACGCTTTTCAACTTTGCTGTAAAGTGTTAAAAACGGTGTATTTCAGCGTATTCCCCAAAGCTTTTTCACCAAGTGTACAAAGTTTCCTATTTTTATATGCAATAGTTTTTGCGGTACGAAGCAAAGAATCTCAGGGAACGAGAAATTTGTCAAACTGCGGTGTCAACTACTTTTTTATCAAGACTTTTCAAAGCAACAGAGCCTTTGGCAATCCATTAGTGCTGAAGAATATGGTACATAAAGGTTCTACGGAATCATCTCTTAGCAAAACCGCTGTAGATATTGCTATACATTAATTGAAGTATTACATAATTTAATTCCTAACCTACCGATTAAACCCAGACGCAAATTTATTAGATGAAAAAAAAATGCATATGGAGAGTATGTTCTCGGTGAAAACAAAGGACCCAAGGAGATATTCGACTATATCCAACGTTTACGTCTATCTAAAAAAAAAATGAAAATCTGTCCGTGGGTATGTTTGTTTATTTCTTCGTTTGTCTCATTATCACGGGAGAATGGTTGTACCGAATTCCATAGAATTTTGTAGGTAGCCATGAAATAGCCCCACTTATAATTGAGTTCATGTTTCCAGTTTCTAGGACTAGAGATTGTCTTTTTCCTCTTTAAAGATAAGTTACAAACTAACAATTTCCATTGCGTATATATCCAATGTTACGTAGGTTAAAAATTTACCTTAACATATATGCTAGAGTTGAGTGAGTTGTTAGTCATTACGGGGTTGTTAATGCATAGTTTTCGTATATATATATATATATATATCCATATATATATATATATACGATATATATATACATATATATATTTCTTCTATGAATCACTTGTTTAGTAGGAATTTTCATCTATGTTTCATATTCATATTATGTTTTACTTATGTGGGTAATTATCCTTCCTGTCTCCTGCTCTGATTCACTGGATGGGTCTGAGAGGATCGCTGTGAACGTTCGTTCTGCTTCCTAGGTTGTATTTCGTCATGTTCATTCCGGTGCTTCTAGATATTTTTCATACTGTTGAGGTTGATCGCATATACATGTGGTGAAAAAAGAAGGGTTCCTGCCTCATGGTAATACAAATTTTCCTAATGTTTCTTATCTTCAATTTTTCATCTTTTGGTGCCTGTAGTCTGAGTTTAAGTATCTATAGTAATGTACTATTGCTCAATCTGAAACAGACATTTGTTTGGGTTAATTAGAATTAAATACTCAGACCTGAAGATGAATTTAATTTTGATTAATCATTGAATTTGGGCCGGTGCTGTTCTTTTCTCTTATCGGCAATATGGCCGTGGTTTTGCTTCTATGGTGATGTTAATATTTCACGTTTACTTGAATTCATTATTTTTATTATTACATTTTTCTATATATATATATATATATATATGTGTGTGTGTGTGTGTGTGTGTGTGTGTGTGTGTCACATACGAGGCAATAATCCTGGAAAGAGACATTTTCACATAACCAAAATCTACTTTATTACAAGATACTTCAAACAGACGTAGTTACATGGTCTGGCCGAGGTCCTGATCGTCGACCAGTTCTCACCAAATCTCAGTGCAGTCTGCACTTTTCTCTACAAGTGAAACATATATTTACTTCGGAAAGGGATTATGATACGGGCATGTGGTTGTTGTCTTTGCGTTCATTAGGAATGCAGTTTCATATTAGAACGTTTACTGGGTTAAGATTAGTGACCCTATATGGTATAATCGAAAGAGAAAGCGGAAGTGTTTGCCGAATCATTAATATTAGTGGCGTGGTACAGAATTTAATGAGGTTGCAATATGGTTGCAACATGAGATAGGAATCTGGAATACTAAATATGAAATAAAAGGGCGCGTTATTGGGGAAGGCTTAAAATTTATGTATTATACAGTTTTGAGGAATTAAAATTCAAAATATAACTGAGTAACTATGAAATAAAATATTTTTTTGGTAATTTGTTTAGGACGATAATTTAGAGAGTATTCTCTTACCCTCCGTCATTTAAAAAAAAAGTCAGAGCTAGCACGTTAAATGATATAAATGCAAAAAGTGTTCAAAAATAAAAAGGAGTTCATCCCGAAAACGTCGTATGACATTTTGCCCCCTGCCAGATTCCGTGCTTTCTAATCTTGGAATAATAATCACTGTGCATGTTCATTGATAAATTGAACTTCTGTGATATATATAATGATACTTCTAATGTAAATCTCATTTGTCACTTCAGTCATTGATATTTCCAGCGGATAAAAGAACTACTTCAGATTGGAGAGCGAGCGAGAGAGAGAGAACAAGTGTCAGTAATAAATTATTTAGTCAACACAGCTGTCACCGGAATGAACGATTAATGCACACAAATCAAGATCCAATCACGTCATTAGGTTTTCATGAAACTTTACGATCCGCCTAGTAACAGCAGCAATTCTGTCAGAAATTTAGCCCAGTAAAGTTCCCAAGATACTGAAACCAACATAGCTGCCATTTTGGACCACATCGTATACAGATGATCTGCGGTGAAAACCAGCTAGTTTTATAGTATTTAGGAGGAAAATACGCTTTTAGAAGTATTTGAATCGTATAAATGTAAGAAACATACCTATTGTTATTTGTTTGTCCGTCTGCCTTCTATTCGTCTGCATGTAATACAGTTAAAACCACTTGGCTGACTTTTGCAAAATTTAATATTATAGTATCTAAAGGCAATTTTGTTGAATCAAAACAAAATTTGTTAAAATGAACTAAAATTGAAAAAAATTAGAAGCTATTTTATATTTTTATTCCATTGTTTCCTACACTACTCTTGTCAACTTCACTGGACTGTGTCCTCTCGTTCAATAGCTTTGACGGGCTTATTCTTGGCTCCAGGGGCTTTCCGAGGGCCAAGCGACCCCTTGGGACCGAGAACATCAAAATTTTGAACATTATTTTTATTGGATTTATCTTGTATTTTTTTAAAAACTTGTTAGGGCATTATACAAAATCCAACGTTTTCATTGTATTTTATATAATTCTACATTTTATTATCAGGTATTTGTTTAACAGTTTATATGATTCTTTACAACGCTTTGACTGCAACCTGTATATAAAATTGTAGTTAAGCTCGAGCATATTGAAATCACGATAATATAACTCCAATGGTGCGCTTCGTTATATAACAAAGGTCGGATTATCCAATGGGGCAAGGTAGTTTCGAATCCAGAAGGGATTTTTTTTATCATACAAAACCTCCAAATATTGTTGACTTGGGGTGCCCAAAATTCTATTCCATAATCTAAAGCAACGGAATTAAATCCAATGAAATTATACAGCAGATGATTTTTATTAAATCCTTTCAGATTTAAATTAAGAAATGTATATAAAAATATTTTAACCCGAATTACATTTCTGACTGGATTACATCAGTTACAACTTTCGTGTTAAAAGGTTACGGAGATAATTGATATCTTCAATTTCTTCAATTTTCTGTTTTATTTTAGCAAATATTTTTAAAACTCATTGTGTTTAGCCAATTGTTATAACAGAATAAATAAAATGGTAAGTGTATATCTTCTAATACCATTTTAGCCCTTTCATTTGTATATATGTTGATCCAATTTCATAGCGCTTTCATTTTGGCATATATTGATCAAATTCCTATTGTTTTGTCAATTTGTTTATAAAAGGGACCTGTATATTTTAGTCTTCGGATCTGTTTGTAAAAATAAATTTGTATAGCAAAAATAAAGGTTCTGATACTTTTTTTAGGACAATTAAATTAAATATTTTAATAGAATAATTTGAATAACAATGTCATTTAGAATACTATAGGAATTTGAACATAATTGTGAATTTTAAGTTTCCTTACGAAAGCCGGGTGAACTGCCAGTATACAGATAAATTTGAAACTTTCATTTAAATGTTCTTAAAAGTAATAACAATGACAATTTTAAACTAGAAGAAATGGCTTTTCAGCTTATGAAATTCACAAAAGTAGAAATAATGGCAAATTGTCAACGTTTTTTATAATTTGACGGAAAAGAGTTTTATAATGAATATTGAAAACAAAGAGCTGTATTTTTAATTTTTTAGACAACTTATATTCTGTAATAGCAATTTATAGCGAAAACTAAATACAGAAATGGTGAATGTTTTTATAAACAGTTAAGTTTGGATAAATAATTAAAATATTCCCATACCAATTCTTTTAGCATCAAATACTTTTGATGCCAAAAGAATTGGTATGGGAATATTTTAATGTGAATAATTTAAAGCATTATCTTTTATCATACTATAAACGCCCCTTTCCCAAAGGTTCAAAAAATATTATTAGTCTCAACAAGAATGAAAATAATATATATCATAAAATGCTGCTACATTTTGTCATTGATACATGGATCGGATCGATGGGAATGAAAATGTGGTATATTTCAATTCTAATTATAAATCCAAAATGACGTTTTAATTGGGAAGTATTTGCACAATATCTCTATCTAAATTTTTCTACATATCGATCGTTTAATAAATAAGTAACTATATACACTCACTGCGTCAAGAACTCATGCTCTGAGAGGATTGTGTTGACTTCCGATCTCCCACTGAAAAAGTGTCGATTAAATGTTTGTATGTATTTAATGCAAATCCGTCTTATACGAATGGACCCAAAATGGCTGAAAATCGTTCTGTATGACTCGCGCAGTGACCAATATGAAAAGGAAAATGCTCATTTACTTTTTTCATTATTTTCTCTGCGAGTACATATTAATGGTGTAGCTGTCAGCTGGGCGCCACTCTGCCATCGCTCGCAGATTATGCAGCAAGTTGGCATTATAGGTCGGTAATGAGGGGTTCCAGGATGAGGTGTACAGTAGTTGGTTTTGCAATTATCTTAAACTTATACTAAGGCTACTAGCCACGCACACACCCGCTTGATTTATGAAAACGCTATTGGTATTGGCGCCCTATTCCGTGGACCCAGAAAGATTAATGGCGCTTTCTCTCATTGTTAATACGGATTTTAATCACAACGTTCCGTCGAAAGAGACACCGGGTAAATCATTGACGTTGGTTTAACAAGGTACACAGGTCACGAAAGTTACGCTAATAGTGGGTTGTGTCTGAAAATGAAGATTGGAAGCATTTTTAATGCAGAATGGGATTCGAGGAGGATGCTTTCTGCCTTCCGATCATCGCCGTTTATTTTTTTCATGAAATGGAAATTGAAAAAGAAGTGGAGAGTCGCCTGCATAGATATCTAAAGTGGGTAATTAATTCCATCATCACCATTATTGGCCCGACCCTCTATTCTGGGACTTGTTCTTCCGCGGAGGCTTACTCGACTGGATTTAAAAATCACCTAGATTCGTAGATGCCATTCTCCATTTGCTCTCACGTTTGGCCATCAACACTTTGCTTTTGATCTCGATTTAGGTCTTCACTTTCACTCCTTACTAGTGAATGCATTATCAAATACTCTTCTGGTTATTATCTTTTCGTTCACTAGATGTTAGGGCCATCATATAACAGGCTGAATACATTTTAATTGAGTTCTTCACATCCACCCGCCTGCAGATTTTAATCCCCGGACACACGCGAACCATGCACTTTGCTATACAAATTACTACATGCTACCCCCTAACGTAACATAATCGTTATATGACTTTCTACCAAAACGTAAGCGTTTTAGGCCCCACTAAGCGCCCTTAACATAGTGTACCTGTTCCAAAAACAATGAAACTCGCTATATTTTTAATCAAGAATATTAGATTCATAATTTCTGCAAATCAACAAGAATTATGAAAGAAATTAAATTTCATCTTCATGGACACTTCATTTTTGTCAATTGAACGGTATTTTCCAAAACTTGTCATTTAGGAAATTGCTGTATTGGGTCCAAATTTGACACCAAGTAGAACAAACAGACAGATGGACAATGGACAAGGAGAAATACTTTCCTTATGTAATGTAGGTAATTCCATCATTATCGTTGGCTCGACAGCCTATTATTGTCATTCTGTAAAGATTACTTCTATCGACTTGATTCATATTCGTCGTTCTTCATTTCTTCTCGTCTATGGTCTTAATATATCTAGTAGCTGTTTTATCGGCTTCTTTGCATAATTAATATATGATATTTTTCCTAATTTAGCAGTATTTTTATTCACTGTGTCCTTTGCAGTATAGTTTATTCTGTTGTTGTTGTTGTTGCTCATAACCTCCTGTTTCGGTCGAACCACAAACAGGACCAGTGATGCCAGAAGAAGGACAAAGAATGACACAAGACGAGATCACAAAGTTTTTTATTTTTATTAACACAAACAAGCATCACTGACGAAGGTCTGGGGGGGGGGGGGTGCAGCTTCACATTGGGCGAGGACCCAGAAGGCGGAAGACTGACTTCATCCTCAAGAAAACCCCTATGCCCTACTCGGGATTCGAACCCAAGCCCACTAGACAGCAGTCGGAGACGCTATCCACTTCACCGCCTGGGCGGCATAGTTTATTCTAATGTTTTCAATTTGATTGATGAAGTATCTCATATAGCTTACGAATTGTTCCTTCAGATTTGTTATAAAGTACAACTTAGTAGTATTTTATTCACAAATATTTTTACAATTATTTGTTGCAAGTTTTTTTTAAGTTAGTTGATGATGTCATTCATGTAGCTTTTCAAAACCAGTTGTGTACCTTCATGTTCTGTTATTTTCTTAATTTTTGTAGTTTTTCAAAATGTGATATTTTTTACAGTAATTGGAACGAGTATTTTTGATGAATAAATGTTTTGATGAAGTAACTCATTTAGCTTACAAAATAGCATGTTTCCTTTCTTATAAACTACCTAATTGTATTGTCAATTATAAGTATTATGACACTATTTCTTTATACTATTACTACTTTTTTCCGCTTTTGAAGGACACTTGAGTTCATATCATTACATTATTCACTGAGAAAGTTTTAGGAATTCTTCCGTTCAAGCAACGATTTTCTTCCTGAGTCACGGGATGCAATTATTTAGTGACATACTTTTTCTTTCTTGTTGACTTTATTAGTGTGATTGCTCGGTATTTTTATCCCAAAGAAGAAAGCTGATTTTGTTTTTGTGTCTCCGGAACTGGTTGTTACCGTTATTAATTTTTTCTGCTGTACACGAACGAAGTTTTTGCATTCGAGATCATTGATATACTGGTTCGCAGTCTCTAAGAACCAATTGAGCGATTTAAATGAAATTTAGTATTTCAATCTGTAAACGTCAGCGACTTATAGATTTTCGAAAACAGAACAGGAAATGGCCCTCTCTTTTTCCAACATTTTTAATGAAATTGAAAATCAGTATGAAAAATATTTATTACATTAGAAAAATAAATATACATTTAACATATAAACTTTGATTAACAAGTGAATGACATTCATTATAGAACGTTAATGCGCGCCATTCTTGAGATATTATAGAGTGTTGAAAAAATGATAAAATAATTTCTAGATTTCCTATTATTAGACACTTTTAACCAGAAATGAAATGCATTTTTTAGGACTTATCACATGCCATTCACGAGATATAAGAAATGTTACTGTTGTACAAGTATCATAATATCTCTGTAATTTCCATGAAATTTGATACGCATCTTAGACGGTAAAAAAATAAGTCGATTTTCAGCAAGATCTAGTAATCGGAAATCTTCTAATATCTGTTATTATTTACCTACAACATCAAACTTGACTGTACGTCACATTCTATATGTTAAATATTCGATCCAATTATGCCTGTGATAAGTATAATTTACTCATAGGTGTGAATGAAATGTCTATACCGATTTACTGGGATTCTCTACGTAAATCGACGTAATCGATTACGATATGTTAGTACCTTTGGACAAAACTCACAAAGTTAAATAAACTAAACACTTTTATACATACTGCCATTCTACCCAATAAAGCGTTCAAACTATTTTCTGTGACTAGGGTCATCGCACTATATCACAAATTTAATCAATATCAGTGGTTTCCAAAACGTGTGAATAAATAAACACCCATAAAGAAGGCAATATAGTTGTTAAACAATTTACTGTTCAATCATTATTTTAAGACTGTATTGTATTCATTGATGGCAACAATTTTTGCTATGCTAATGTTTCTGCGAAAATAATGTTCGCAGAAACATCTCTTTTTTAGAATCTGCTAGAACTCAAATGTTGACTAGAGCCCAAATTTTGTCCTATTTGCATATTTTTCTCCTGATTATAGAATCGTCAGATTCTAACAGATATATTCATTTCCGGCTCCAAGGGATCCACTATACAAACCTTATAACGCTTATAAATGAATATATTTTAAAGGTTAGGGCTTATAAATGCCTATTTTAAGGGTTTGACCTATCTCTTTTTTATCTATTTTCCCTACTTTCTTGAGAGTTGCTATACAACTGTTTCTACTAAAATATTTGAAGCATCTATTTCTCACGATCTACTACAGATAGAGCTTAGATAATAACTGATATGGATTCAGCATCAAATTCCAAAGGAGACAGAGCTCATTAAGTATTTTCCTTTCCGGTTCTATTTACAATTTCTTGTTCAGAAATTTCCATTTTATGGGAAATGTCTATTTCTCAACATTAACTATGGATAGAGCTTAGAGGGTAACTGTTATGATTTCAGCATTAAATTCTGGAATGGGTGGGAACTCACTAAGGATTTTCACTTCCGCTTCTAGAGATGTCACATCCGACTTCAAATACGCTCCGTGACATCATGCGATGTGGATCGGACATTCTCAAATTATAAGAGCATTTGGACACACTAAAGATGTTCTTTTTGTACCAGCAAATATTGAAATGTATTTGATAGTAAATTACCATCGTTAAATAAATGAGAACAGTGAATAAAAATTAGTCAAATGTTTTGTCTTTATAAAGTATTTTTTCAGGTTTATAAATTGCAGTAAAAGCTGTGGATTTATTGTGAAGATTTGCTAATAAAATGTTTTGTTGCCTTCTTCAACAAAATGATATATGAATATGACTTAATGACGAGTAATTTTTAACCTGTGAGTGGACTATTTTAGCATCCTTCTTTATTTTATAGTTCCTTTTGAGTGCCTGTTTCACATTTTTTATTGTCTATTCTGAGATTTTTTAGTTCCTATAAATCCTAGCTCTAATAATGGCAAATTTAGATTCAGCATTAAATTCTATAAGATAATAGAGAATTCACTAAAGATTTCCATTTCCGGTTCAAAAATTGTCATTTTACTTGGGACATTTATTTCTCAATATTTTCTAGATATGGCATAGTGATAACAGATATGGATTCAGTGTCAAATTATAGAGGAAGTAGTGTGGCTTACTAAGAGTTTACGCTTCCAGATTCTCTTCCACTTCCTGCTCAAAAATTTTCCTTGAAACATCCATTTAACACGATTGGCTTAGATAATGTCTGATATGGATTCAACATCAAATTCGAGTGGGTGTAAAGGGATTCTCTAATGATTTTCATTTCCGGTTCTGGAGATGCTACTTCCGATTTTTTCAAAAACTCGTATGACTACTATACGAAATGAGTACTCAACAAGGAATAAAATTTCAGAAAAGTTCCGTCAAAAATGAAGTTCACTCACTATTTACCACCCTATGAAGACTCCTTCATAAATTTCTCGTGCACTTCGTTTCCAAAAACACGTACCTGCGCTCGCTCACTTTAAAGTACGGCAATATCATTTCTCTGCATAGTCAGAATGAGTGCAGAGAAGTTTCGCTGGTGAAGGGTATTTTGAAATCAGAGGAGAAACGAGAACTTTTGCTTAACTGAGTTTGCTAGTATTATTTTACTTTCCATACAATACATAGTATACGTATAGGATAAGCATTGTAACCTGGAGCTGATTAGTTTTGGGTGCAAATCGAAAAAAATAAAAATGGCTTTTTCGGAATGGTCAGATATTTTTAGCTACTTTACGTGGTTTCTGCCTTTGATATAAAGATTTTTAGTTTGGCATAGAAATGAAATAAAAATTCTCTTTAGGGCATGTTTTGTTTAATTTTTGAGATTATAAACGCATTTTCATAGATCATTAAATTCCCTGCTTTAGTAAACAGTCTTCCAATACTGTAAAGGAACATTTTCTTTAAAATTTAACGATGACTATTGAAAAGTGAAAGATATTACTGAGGCTGTGCTCATCACGTTTCCCGTGTTATTGTAATATATATAACGTAATATATCATCAATATATATAACATGCATTGAACTGAGTGAGTGAATGAGGGGGTATGTGTCAAATTCATCGAGCACTTCCACTATATATAGAATTTTGGTTTTGGTGTAATTCGATCTGTCTATGCTTTCAAACCAAGAAAAAAATCTAAAAATCGGGGCAAAGGAATAATGGAAAATCTCGAAACCACTTTGCTTAATTATCAAACACTTCCACTCCAGCTAGCATTTTGGCTTTAGTCTCATTAAATTCATCTCAGCTTCCAGGTCAACGAAACAAAACCTAATATTTTGAAATTTTCAATTATGAGGGTAGGGAGACAAAGGAATAACTACAAAATCACTTTTTAAAATAATCGAGCACTTCCACTCATTCCGGAATATCGGGTTCGGTCTCATTCGATAGGTCTTAGCTTCCAGATCAACGAAAAAAATCGAAAAATTTTTAAAATTGGAATTAGGGTTGAAGATACAAAGACATTTTTCCAAAAAACTTTACACCACTTTGCTTTTAAAAATGTGCATCATTCCATTTCTGTGCTTAGGTTTTAAACGGTTTTTGACATTCAGAACTTTTACCAGGCGTGTGAATGTCACATTTAATGACTACTAGCCATTGAGAAAGCGCGAAGCGCAGGTAAAATGCTTAGTTTGAAACATAGAAACATTAGCTATAAAATGCATATGTCTAACACATGACTTCACACCCATTTCAATCTTGTGAAGGAAAACAAAATCAAAAGTCTTGACATTCCTTACAGACTCAAATTCATTTTCTCTTTCTTTCACAACTCATTAAATTAAGTTTAATTGCACAAAAAGAGACGAATAATTATTTGAAAATACACTGAATTTGCAGTTATACTTCAATTTTCGTTTTCATTTGACGATTGGACGTATTTACAAACGCGACGTTACAAAAATATAAAAAATCTGAAGTATCAAGAAAACGATTAGTCCTAGAGTAATGGCCTTAGTCTTTATCTTTCTTTCCATCCTATTTTTCTTTCAGTCTTATTCCCCTCTTTCAAAAATGTTCAAATAATTTTCATTAGTTGTTTTTGAATTTGGATACTAATTTTAATAAAGAAGAGTTATTTCAAATTAACGTTAAAATATTAGTTTTAAATGAGTGAGCGACTGATCAGAAGTATGATTGCTTTCTCTAACCCTGACCTTCATCGACAGATTAAGTTTGCTCTACCACCAATTCTTGATTACTGCTACTGATAAGATTAGAATTTAAAGATATAAGAAGCTTAATACTTAAAAGTAGAATTATTGGGAATGATTTGTCTTCAAATAAGTTTAGCTTTTCTGTGAAAATATTTGAAGTAACATTCAACATTACTTGGTTAAATTTTAGATATATGAAAATGCATTTACTAGAAATAAAGAGGTCAGAATCAAGATAATCTTTAAGAAATCTTGATTTTTTTTTCATATTATTGTAGTTATCAAACAGAGTATTATTCTCTAGAACTCCAAAATCGGACTGATATTTATGATCATAGTGCAGAGTCCACTTCGATAATAAGAGCTTGTAATTTCGTCCCAGTAGCTCAAAGATAGAGTGGTGGCTAGTCTATACGAAAATCCATGGTTCGATTCCTGGTTGGGGCAGCAAGGTTCTTTATAATGGAAATTCTGTAAAATGTAAGGGAGATGTTCAAATCTAGGTTAAGATCTTGTTCTCTCATACGAAACTAAAACCAGCATTATCGAGAAGTGATTTAATGTTCAGCTGTAGGATAAGATTAATTTAGAAGAGTATTTAATATGAATTTTATAATTTTTTACACATTCTTAAAAAGAAGGAAATTGGTTCATTCGCTAAAGAGACACATACAGCGAGCATTACAAACGAATCTGTTTCTCTAGGTTCTTTTATTGTAAAAGTAACATAACATATTCATTATTGCATAGGGAAGATAGGGGATGAAAGTAACTGAAATTTATTTTATAAATTAAACAATTATATTCACCTAGAACTCAAACTATGGTATTAGGTAATTCAATCGATAGCTATACCTAACATCATCTATTGAATCCTAGTTGAATAATAAATGGCTTAATTTATAAAATATAAATTCTAGTGTCCTTTCTATCCCCTGTCTCTCACAGGGTCAGTCGTGTGCTACTCATAGCAATTCTACTTTAATAAATGCATATAAAAATCATGTTTATTGTTATGGCTCTCTATAGAAGATATTAGTTCAAATTTTCGATTCATCCTATCAGGAATATCACGGGAAAGAGCTAGTTTTCACCTTTCTAAAGAGCAAAAAAGGACTAGTTGTAAGAGAAACTTCTTGAGGATCACTCGCTATTCATAATGATTTTCAATATATATATATATATATATATATATAAAAGATATAATACTCGTATTTGAATAAAAAAAAATCTGCTTGTCTCGGGTTCGTATATGAAGTATGACGTCTTAACCTTTTGCTTACGGGTGGGACAGCGTCCATCCTAAACGAAGAATCTCTCAAAAAGACAGGTATTTGGCATACTCTATACCAAGCAGTTCGATCGGATGCCAATGTCTGCAAAGAGGAATCGAACTGTTTGGGATAGGGTATGTCAAATACATGTCTTTTTCAGAGGTTCTTCGTTTGGGATGGACGCTTTCCAACCCTTAAGCAAAAGGTTAAAATTAAACGCGAAGCATTCACTTCCTACCAAATTAGTACTCTCTGTGAATTAAAACGTAACCATTTCCACTGCCGAAGAAATATTCCATTATTTCTTTGAATAAGAAAACCTTTCATACTTTCTAAACACTCCAGTGCGAAACAAATCAAATATTCATTATATACAGACATGTTAGAGTGATATACGAAAACTTTATACAATACTGATGAACTTTACTTTGATGAGATAATAAGAAAAAAACATTTTAGGTATTTACGTCTAACCTTCAAACTATTCGATGAATTTATTATACTCATCAGTTGGAATTACGCAAAATCCCCCCAAATGCAACGTTCCCTGAAACATAAAAATTTAATACTTACGATTTTGTTATTTCATGAAACACCCTAAACAATAGAACCGCTAATACTAAATAATATATATCTATTTGAGGGGGCTGCACATCACTTTCTCTACAGACTCAAATTCATTTTCTCCTTGTTTCATTAATAATTTGTTAAATTGAGTTTAATGGCATAAAATAACACGCATAATTATTTGAAATGACTCTAAATTTGCACTTTTTATGCAATGTTCGTTCTCAACTGGGAGCATTTTCATAGACGGCGCAGCAAAAATGTGAAGAAATTAAACTATCTCAAGAACGGGTACTTCTAGAGTAATGGGGTTGGCCTAATTCTTTTCTTCGTCAAACGTTATGTATAAAACAAGCATTTAATGGATACATTTGTGCATATGTATTCTTTTATTCTATATTTGGATGATTTTGAATAGATACGATTTTTGCGGGCCATTTCCCAAAAATGGCAGGTTCTGATATCTCGAACTATATCCCAAAATCTAATCAGCACCAGGGTCACTCACAAGTGAATTTCCCATAAAATTTTTATGAAATTCGGTCCATTAGTTTTTGATATAGAGTGGAGAATACATACATTGCATAGACAGACAGACAGACAGACACACACACATACACACATACGTCACGCTAAAAATAGTGTTTTCGTATTTTAGATGTACCAAAATGTGTAGATCCATCGAAAACTCAGGTTGCTATTTTCGACACGATTCCAATACTTTCCCTATATACATATTACCATGTATTGCAGGAAAAGTAAGATATAAAATGACATGTAAAATATCATAACTTTGAGAATATGGTAGTGGGTTTGTCGGTTATTTCAACTAAGCTATTTAAGTGTAAAATATGCATGCTGAAAATAAATTAGTTGAAATCAATGACTACAGCACATCGAAATATTACTTTGCAGCAATTTCTTATAAAATATTCTCGTTCCTGTAATTGAAGAAAATTTTCTTTATGTTATAAAATTTGAGAAATTTTCGCTATTATATCAGTCGATTTCCACCAAATATATAGAAATATATACGTGAAGACTGGAAAAGACAGTTGATTGTGAATTTAAGCATGTGATTTTAGGGGCTCTTCCTTGCTCATTTTTTATAACTACAAAGTAAGCTATTTTCTTTATCAAGTACTTCAACTGATGAAGAACGAAACATCCAGGGGCTGAATCATAGGCCGCAAACATCGCAGGGCTAAATTAATGACGTTATGCTACTACATGAAGCATACATAGGCTAATTATTCTACTCTGTTCATGTGGAATTAGTAAAAATTTCGACAACGATTTTTAATCCATCATTTTCACAGGTTGAATTGTGTAAGAGTTGACATTGAATAGCATCACTCTGAATAGTAATGCTATTCAATGTCATTAAATGATTGATTGTCTTGTTATCAATGTCATTAGATGATTGCCTTGTTATCAATGTCATTAAATGATAGTATGATTGAATGGCATCACTATGAATAGTGATTCCAACACCTTTAAAAGATAATGCACTCAGTGGATCTATGAAAATCCACTTTAGTCACTATTAAATAATAGAACTGAAGCATATTTTTGACTTCATCTAAAATTTGAAGGATACAATTAATACTTGGTTCAAAAATCACTACTCAGTTCAAAAATCAATACTCGGCTCAAATCAAAATCTCAGATTTTATACTATCTATATTTTAAGTGTCACATTTAGAAATCATATTTTACGATTTTTCAAGCGCAATTATAACATTCATTTTTTAAGTTGTACAAAAAGATATCTGAAGTTTTAAAAATGTGTGGTTAATATTTCTTCATCAGCAAATCTGACTGCCTAAATTTGAAGTTCTATATCGGGCACAAACTTACCTTTATATCATGCTAATTGAGGGTTCTGCTTGATATTGCCTCTGATTCTGCAAATCACTTTGTTCGACTTCCATCACTGTAAAGATATTTTTGTATCCGGTACATCAGTCCACAGGTCAAAATCTGTATTACAAAAAATGTTTTTGATAGAAACTCACTGTGGGGATTTATTTTTAACATCAGAGTAAATTCTCCAATATTTTTCATATATTGGAAAAATATAAACATAAATTTGAATCACGTCCTGATATATTATCAAGTTTTGGTTTATCTTGAATTGCATTATTGTTCCGAAAATGGTCATTAATATCTAAACTGAATTCACCGTGATAGCGTTTTTTCGATAGTCAAAAATACATATGCAATATTGAAATATTAATAAATGAAATGCAAAAATAATATGCTAGAATTCATTTTCTGTGGATTCAACCTCAATTACATTAAATACTCATACATCTCAATATATTCTATGAATTAATCATAACTGTTATAACGTTATATTTTACATAATAAAAGAAGATGTATGTCTGTCCGCCTATGTGTGCCTTCTACAGCGGATAATCTAAGAAAGTTAGCCGAACTCTTGGTACAACAGATCTCGTCAATATTAAAGTTATTTTATGTTGAAACACGATTTTGAGCAATTTTCACACAAGCCGGTTTCATAGAAATCTAAAATATTGACCATCTTGACACCATCGGTCAAAAAACGTTCTTTCTAACGATCTTTAAACCGAATCCGCAGGACAATTTTGTCATATTTATTTTTAAATGCAATGAAAAATGTACTATTTTTTATTTCGCCGTATCTGGAAAAGGAAATTTAGCACAATTCTGTAGTTTAATAAAAATATGGGTGTATATTTAAAAAAAAATGGGTGCATTCTGACAAAAATATTTTTAATTACTCTATCATCTCATGTTTAGTTAATTTTTAACCAAAATAATAGAAATGTAGATTTTTGAAACCGCGGGCAAAGGTCTTCATTCGCCGTTTCGGCAGTCTGGTACGTCGTTATGGGAAGTATTATCTTGATATTGAATTTATCGACATTTCGGAATAAAGATAAAATGGCAATTATCTCTAGCGAGGTCGATTTCATTTATCAGTTTTCTAACTTTGATAATTTAAAATATTGCATTCTATTATTTTTTTATTACTTTCCTTATATACATAACGTATAAGGAAAGTATTGTGACGGTGTCAAAAATTCAAATTCGAGTTTTCGACGGGAGAGCACGTTTCGTGCATCCTTTGTCACGAATGAAACATTTTTGAGGTGATGTCTGTGTGTGTATCAACGAGTCTGTGGAGACGATATCTCACGAACGAATGGAGTGATTCGAATGAAATTTGGTACAAAAATCACAATCTGTGAATACTGGAAGTCTATTGTTTTTAAATGCAATCGAATGTTCAGAACCTCCCTAAATTTTTGAGTTAAATTTTGAAAAAATCATTAAAATATCAAAAACCTTTAATAAAGTTACGCAAGTAGACATTTCTTATGTAATTTTTCCTTGGAAAACGATCGACATAAACTTTAGAACGCTAGCATGAGCCGTTGAGATATTTTACATTTTTCAAATAAATTTCTAAAAAAAATCCCATAAATTAAGAAAAATATATTAACTGTTGAGAAAAATGTTCACTTTTCATATACAACATCATGCGATAAATTTGGTGACATTATTCTCATGGATCTAGCTCGTTCCATTCATAAGAAAAGATACTTTGAGTAATGCATTTGTATTTGAACGCCAATAGTCATTTATCTGCTATAAGAATAACTTATTTCTCTCCATAACGCTTGGCGAGATTTTGGCGACGAATTTGGTGGAATGTCGCCAACTTGGCAACTTTTTAAATGTTGCCAAATTAACGAAAATCTCGCTAAATGGATAAAAATGATGCTAAATCGATGAAAATGATGACTAATTAACGAAAATTCAATATCTTGGAAAGAATATAAGTATCTACTATAAGAATAACCTATTTTTTTTTGCTGTGAAAGTAGTAAATTCATTGCATTATATAAGGAAAGTCATATGCTGCCCACATCAGATTTTTTGGTATTATATTATAAGAGGGACGTAACTACACAGTTTGAAAAATTGAATAAATAAATTCGATTGATCCCTGCTTAAAGCCCGAGCAACGCTGGATACATTTTCTAGTATTTATCATAACTGATTTTGACGGTAAAAAATGATACGGTATTCATCCTTGAAACATGTTACATTATTCATGTACAAAAATATAAAATTTGTGTTACAAATTGTGCACATTTGTAACAAATATCTTTCAGTTATAAAATTTAATTGTATTGATCTACAGAAAGCATTGTATTAATCATCAAAGGAAAAAATAAATATTAATGTGATGAAAACTCTGAAACACCTCTATATTTAACGATATCGATAATTTGAATACGTTTTAAATTTTTACTTCAAAATATGTGCTGCTATAATGATGATTTCTAGCTACTTTTAAGTTGATTCAAATCGCTCTAAGTCTAGCTGTGCCTGGTGTAAGTGAATAAACGCTTTTATAAGGTAGTGAATAAATGAAATAACAGTCGGTATTCCATATTGGGCAAGAAATTGTCACTTGTAACTAAAGCTTTATATTTTTACTTTCCCTACATATGTAGTATAATGTATAGGGAAAGTATTATAACGAAGTAGAAAATTCGAATTTAAGTTTTCAACGGAAGAGCACGTTTCAAATATTCCTGAACTCGAATCTAACATTTTTGAGGTGATGTCTGTGTGTACGTGTATCTTTGTTAGTGTGTGTATATCTGTGGAAACGATATTTCACAAACGAATAGAGTGGTTTTAAAAACTTTTTCTAATAATGGTATTTAATCTCATTTCCATAAATTAAAAATCAGGACGATATTTTTGTTTTAATTCCGTACCGCTTTTAAATTTTGTGGAGACTAAAATACTTCTCATGGTTATATCAAACAACGACACTAACATATCCTGAGTACATAATGCAATTTAATTACCTATTAAAACCAAGATCTAAATAAAAAGACACAGAGCTTCGTTGGAATCGAATGTTAGTGTATCTACTGTAAGAAGTAAGGTAGAATAAACTCAATTCATCCATCAAATATTTCTAAAAATAAAATAAAATAAATATCTTTTGATTGATAAATAGATAGCATAAAAATTATTTGTCTTCGCATAAGCAACCAAATAGTAATAAAATTTTGTTCTACCAGTTACAAAGATAAATATGCTTCGCAATCCTTAGATTATTAAAAGCATATACAAAAAATTCCTTACCATTTGAAGATCGTTATCAATATGCATTCCTTATAAAATATATAATGCGTCAGTGAATACATTAGTTTCAAAAATAGTGAGAGGTTCTTTAAATTATAAATTCCCCCTTTAATTCGATAATGTATGAAATGTATATTTTTGTTTTACATATTAACTGTAATTAACAAGTTTACCATAATTTTTACTTCCTTTTCTAATGATAATAATAACCAAATATATTTGTAATTTTGTGTGCAGAGCTTTTATTGAGTCTTATTTCCTTTTATTTCTTTTACCTACGTCAATGATTACGTTAAAGCGTCATTTATAAATTATTTGATAGTTAGAAATATACGCACGCTTATGAAACGAAGAAATAATTGTGATATAACGACGTTAAGAATATTTTAACCACGTTTCAGATGTTAAATAGACCTCTGTATATGAATGAAGTTTATATGAATGTTTATATGAACGTTTATATGAATGGATATATGAACGTTTATATGATATGATTATTTATACATAAAATACTCTAATCAACAAAATAATTACACATGCATTTTTGTGTGAATGTTAACACACAATTTATCTCTCTTTAAAGTGAATTAGTAAACTATTTAGGATCGATAGAATATATTTTGATAAATTTACTTTTATACAATGTTTCAACAACTCCGAAGTGTCCAGAAATATACATGTAACTGATCTTACTAGAATCAATAAAAACAAAATTTTCCGTAACAGGGTGGCTTTATTTTGATAAATTATGTTCAAATCATTTCTTTTGGATAGGAAACTATTTGCAATAGATATTAATGTTAACAAAATTTTAAATATACAATAACTTTTGATCTAATCACATAAATTCTAAAATTGAAACAAAGATTCTAGTGACTAATTCTAGTGAGGTTTATATTATTGATCTCAACATAAAATTTCATCACACTATATTCGTTTATTCGGGAGTCATCGTGCCCGCACTTAACACATACACCCACGAAAAGTCACACAACTTAGTAAACGCGTTCAGGAGGCTTCTAAATAAGCCATAAAAATCCTTCATTCGAAACTTTTAGGTAAAAAAATGCTTTATAGGGCAAGAAAATGAAAATTTGGGTTTAAAAAATAAAATACATTGAACACTATGGGACCTAATGCTTCAAACATTTTTTAAACGGAGTTAAAAATCACAAATCACCTCGAAATTTTTTAGAAATATTCAAATTATCACATAAAATGTGTAGAAAAATTTAGCAAAATATGTTGTGTAGTTTATTAAATAAAAATTGAAATAATAATTACACCTATATTATATGAAGAGATTACGTGACTCATTACAAAATAAAAAAATCTGATGTAGGCAACAGATGACTTTCCTTATATAATGCAATGAATTTACTACTTTTACAGTAAAAAAAAATGTTATTCTTATAGTAGATACTTATATTCTTTCCAAGATATTGAATTTTCTTCAATCAGTCGTCATATTCATTCATTTAGCGTCATTTTTATCCATTTGGCGATATTTTTGTTAATTTGGCAACAATTAAAAGTGTCGCCAAGTTGACGACATTCCGCCAAATTCGTCGCCAAAATTTCGCTAAGCGTTATGGACGAAGATATAAGTTATTCTTACAGCAAATAAATGACTATTAGCGTTCAAATACAAAAGTATTACTCAAAGTATCTTTTTTCATGAATGGGACGAGCTAGATCCACGAGAATTATGTTACTAAATTTATTGCATGGTATTGCATATGAAAAGTGAACATGTTTCCCAATAGGAAATATTTTTTTTTATATATGACTTTCTGATAATTTTTTTGAAAAATGTGCAATCTCTCGAGAACGGTTCATGTTAGCGTTCTAAAATTTATGTCAATCATTTTTTTAAGGAAAAATTACATAAGAAATGTCTATTTGCGTAACTTTATTAGCGGTTTTGATTTTTTAACGATTTTTTCAAAATTTCATTTGAAAATTTAAGGGGTTCTGAACATTCGATTGCGTACAAAAACAATAGGCTTCCAGTGTTTACGGATTGTGATTTTTGTACCAAATTTCGTTCGAATCGGTACATTCCTTCGTCGGTTATCGTCTCCACAGATTCACTGACGCACACACACACACTCACACATACTTTCACACACACACACACAGACATCACTTCAAAAATGTTTGATCCGTGAACAGGGATGCTTGAAACGTGCTCTCCCGTCGAAAACTCGAATTCGAATTTTCGACCCCGTCACAATACTTTCCTTATACATTATGCATATAAGGAAAGTAATATGGTTTCTATTTCTTCTGCTGTATAATGTTTAAAGATCATTTAAATGTATATTTAGTGTTACATTCATCATAAAACAGCTTTATTTTTGCGTATTATCTGTGTATCTAAATTCTGTGCAAACGCAATTACAATATCTTTTTTATTTTAAATGATCACTGTCTTAAACTATCTTTTTCCTACAACGAAGCCTAATTTTAACGCTAAACTATAGCACACAGAATGTAAACAAATCAAGCGATTGCAAGGTGAGTTGTATAAGAATTGCTTCATTTTTTTCACGTAAAATTATTTAGCTCTGGAGTCTGGAATATAAGTGTTGTGAATGGAATATTCATTGATTTTACATAGAGAGGCAAACAATTTATAAAATGAAATGGTTTTTTATAGTTATAACAATTTCAAATTTTTTAGGCACTTCCGGAATAGAGTCTTGCAATTTGGTACACGACTCGATCGTTCGATAAAACCCCCTGGAAAAATCGAATTTTTCGAAAACGATCTCTAGAGGGGGGTGCTCCACGCCAAAACGTTCGAAAAGTGAAATGATAAAAAAGCGTGCTTTGCCATAAGATAGAGACTTCAAATTTGGTGTATGGGTAAATCGTTCGAAAGGAAGAAAGTGTGCAATTTCAGATTTCCAATATTTTCTACTTAAGGAGGTGCGGCATACCAAAATGTTTGATTTGCCTAATAAAGGAGAAACATCTACTTTAAAATTTGATAGAGACTTGAAATTTGGTATATACATTAATCATTTGATAAAAATCCCGAGATGAATAGAGTTTTTCATAAATGTTCATTTAAGAGGGTGCTCCACATAAAAACGTTCGAAAGCTGAAATGATAAAATTGCATGCTTCAGTATGAGATAGAGACTTCAAATTTGGTGTGCGATTTACCGAATAAATGAGAAATGGCTCCTTTATAATTTGATATAGACTTGAAATTTGGTACATGGAATAATCATTTGATAAAAGCAACCAAGACGATTATAGTTATTCAAAAACGTTCATTTAAGGGGGTTCTCCAGAGGAAAACGTTCGAAAGGTGAATTGGTAAGAAAACATACTTCGGGATGAGATAGAGATTTGAAATTTGATGTACGGGTAGATAATTTGGAAGGAAGAATGTGTACAATTTCAGTTTTTCAATATTTTCTACATTAGGGGGTCGCACACAAAAATGTTCGATTATGGCAATGAAGTAGAAACAGCCCTTTTAGAACGTGATAGAGGCTTGATATTTGGTATATGGGCGAATCATTTAATAGATAACCCAAGAAGAATGGAGTTTTTCAAAAATGTGTATTTAAGGGGGATGGGTACTCCACAGAAAAACATTCGAAAGGTAAAATGATAGAAAAAGCATGCTTCACCATGAGATAGAGACTTCAAATTGGGTATGAGTGTAGATAGTTAGAAAGGAAGAAAGTGGCCAATTTCAGTTTTCCAATAGGTGCTATTGTATGGGGTGCCGCACACTAAAATGTTCGATTTGAAGAACGAATGAAAAACGCATCCTTTACAATGTGATAAAGGCTTGAAATTTAGTGTATGGGGAAATCATTTGATAAAGAAACCTACGATTATTACGGTTTTTCAAAAATGATCATTTAAGGAAGTACAACACAGAAAAAAGTTCGAAATATGAAGTGATAGAAACACATGATACACGATGAGATAGAGACATCAAATTCTGTGTACTGGTAGATAGTTTGAAAGGAAGAAAGGGTGCAATTTCAGATTTCCAATATTTGCAACTTTAGGGGTGCCGAACACCAATATGTTCGATTTCCGGAATAAATGAGACACGCTTCCTTTAAATGTGATAGAGGCTTGATATTTGGTATATGGGCTAATGATCTGACAAGAAACCCAAGGCGAACAGAGTTTTTCAAAAATGTTCATTTGTGGGTGTGCTCCATAGAAAAGCGTTCAATAGGAGAGATGATAAAATAGTATGCTTCCAGATGAGATAGAGACTTTAATTTGGTGTACTGGTAGATAGTTCGAAAGGAAGACGTGCGCAATTTAAAATTCACAATATTTTCTTCTTTAGTGGGTTCCACAGACTGAAATATTCGATTTGCCGAATAAATATGAAACGCAAATTATTAAAAAAATGACAATATTCAGTGGTTGCTTATTGCGAGACCGTTGATTTTAAACGGGTATTCGGCTAGTCTATATATACTAATTGCCAAGTGTCCGTCTGTCCGTCTTTCCGTCTGTCTGTCACGCTTTGTTTGTTGGGCATTTCCCGAATAGATAGAGACTTGCAATTTGGTACAAGACTTGGTGGTTCGATAAAAAAACCCGGAAAAATCGAATTTTTCGAAAACGTTCTCTAGAGGGGGTGCCCCACACCGAAACGTTCGAAAAGTGAAATGATAAGAAAGCATGCTTTACGATGAGATAGAAACTTCAAATTTGGTTTATGGGTAAATCATTCGAAAGGAAGAAAGTGTGCAATTTCAGATTTCCAATATTTTCTATTTAAAGGGGTGCCGCACACTAAAACGTTCGAAAAGTGAAATGATAGGAAAGTATGCTTTGCAATAAGGTACAGACTTTTGGTGTATGGGTAAATCGTTCGAAAGGAGGAAAATGGGCAATTTCAGATTTCCAATATTTTCTATTTAAGGGGGTGCCGCACACCAAAATGTTCGATTTAGAGAATAAATGAGAAAACGCTCCTTTAGAATTTAATAGAGGCTTGAAATTTGGTATATGGGCTAATCGTTTGACGGAAACACGCAAGACGAATATAGTTTTTCGAAAATGTTCGTTTAAGGAGGTGCTCCAGAATAAAACGTTCGAAAAGTGAATTGATAAAAAACCATGCTTTGGATTGAGATAGAGATATCCAATTTGGTGTAAGGGTAGATAGTTTGAAAGGAAGAAGTGTGAAATTTCAGATTTCCAATATTTGCTACTTTAAGGGGTGCGCACACTAATATGCTCGATTTTCCGAATAAATGAGGCACTCTTCCTTTTAAACGTGATAGAGGCTTAATATTTGGTATATGGGCCAATCATCTGATTAAAAACACAAGACAAACAGAGTTTTTCAAAAATGTTCATTTATGGATGTGCTTCACAGAAAAGAGTTCCAAATGAGAAATAATAATATAGGGGTGCCTCGGGATGAGATAGACTTTAATGTGGTGTAAGGGTAGATAATTCGAAAGGAAGAAATGCTCAAATTTAGTTTCCCAATATTTTCTTCTTTAGGGGGTTCTGCACACCAAAATATTCGATTTGCCGAATAAATGTGAAACGCGAATTATTAAAATAATTTCATTATTCAGGGGTTGCTTATTGCGAGACCGTTGATTTTCAACGGGTATTCGGCTAGTATATACTAATTGCCAAGTGTCCGTCTGTCCGTCACGCTTTTTGTAGGCACTTCCCATATAGATAGATATTTGCAATTTGGTACACCGCTCGGACGTTCCATAAAACCCCCTAGGAAAATCGAATTTTTCGAAAATGTTCTCTAGAGGGGGTGCTGCACACCAAAACGTTCGAAAAGTGAAATGATAGGAAAGCATGCTTTGCAATGAGATACAGACTTCAAATTTAGTGTATGATTAAATCGTTCGAAAGGAAGAAAATGTGCAATTTCAGATTTCCAATATTTTCTACTTAAGGGGGTGCCGCATACCAAAACGTTCGAAAAGTGAAATGATAAGAAAGCATGCTTTGCGATGAGATAGAGTTCAAATTCGGTGTATGGGTAAATTGTTCGAAAGAAAGAAAGTGTGTAATTTCATATTTCCAATATTTTCTACTTAAGGGGGTGCCGCACACCAAAACGTTCGAAAAGTGAAATGATAGGAAAGCATGCGGTGCGATAGAGACTTCAAATTTGGTGTATGGGTAAATCGTTCGAAAGGAAGAAAGTGTGCAATTTCAGATTTCCAATATTTTCTACTTAAGGGGGTGCCGCACACCAAAATGTTCGATTTACCGAATAAATGAGAAAAGGCTGCTTTAAAATTTGATAGAGGCTTGAAATTTGATATATGGGCTAATCATTTGACGAAAACACCCAAGATGAATATAGTTTTTCAAAAATGTTCGTTTACGGGAGTGCTCCAGAGTAAAACGTTCGAAAAGTGAATTGATAAAAAATCATGCTTCGGAATAAGATAGAGATATCAAATTTGGTGTAAGGGTAGATAGTTTGGAAAGAAGAAAGTGTAGCATTTCAGTTTACCAATATTTTCCACTTTAAGGGATGCCGCAACCAAAATGTTCAGTTTTCGAAATAAAGGAGAAATACCCCTTTTAAAATGTGATAGAGGCTTGATATTTGGTATATGGGCGAATCATTTGATAGAAATGACAAAAAGAATAGAGTTTTTCAAAAATGTATATTTATGGGGGGTGGACACTCCGCACTAAAGAATTCGGAAGGTGAAATGCTAGAAAAGCATGTTTCGCTATGAGATAGAGACTTTAAATTTGGTGTACGGGTAAAAAGTTAGAAACGAAGAAAGTGTGCAATTTCTGTTTTCCAACATTTGCTATTGTAGGGGGGTGCCGCTCACTAAAATGTTCGATTTGCCGAACAAATGAAAAACCCCTCCTTTACAATGTAACAGAGGCTTGAAATTTAGTATATGGGCTAACCATTTGACTAAAAACCAAAGATGTATACGGTTTAACAAAAATGCTCATTAATGGGGTGCTACACAGAAAAACGTTTGAAAGGTGAAGTGATGGAAAAAACATGCTTCTCGATAGGATAGAAATTTCAAATTTGGTGCACGGGTAGATAGTTTGAAAGGAAGAAAGTGTGAAATTTCAGATTTCCAATATTTGCTACTTTAAAGGGTGTCGCACACTAATATGTTCAATTTTTCGTATGAGGCACGCTTCCTTTTAAATGTGATAGAGTCTTGATATTTGGTATATCGGCCAATCATCTGATAAAAAAACCCAAAACAGAGTTTTTCAAAAATGTTCATTTATGGGTATGCTTCACAGAAAAAAGTTCCAAAGGAAAAATAATAAAATAGGGGTACCTCGGGATGAGATAGACTTTAATGTGGTGTACGAGTAGATAATTCGGAAAGAATAAATGCGCCAATTAAGTTTCCCAATATTTTCTTCTTTAGAGGGTTCTGCACACCAAAATATTCGATTAGTCGAATGAATGTGAAACGCGAATTTTAAAAAAATTTACATTATTCAGGGGTTGCTTATTGCGAGACCGTTGATTTTCAACGGGTATTCGGCTAGTTATAAGAACTAAATTTTGAAGCGTTTTCAAAAACTATTTTCTCAAAATGTTATACTGATAAAGATTAAATATGTTCCTTTATAGGGTTTTACTCTAAAGCAAACAATTAGTAGTGTTTAATATACGCCTTAAAATATAGGGTTCATTTACAATCGTTTCCAGTTTGATATACCGTTGGATAAGAATGCTCAGGCAGCCTTGTTTCATTTTGAAATTATTTCAAAATTCTTATATATGGGACGGTTTAGAGTTAAAACTTTTAGACTTTCATTTTAAGTATTTGTTTTACACTATGTGACCCATTTAATTGAAATCGTATATGAAAGCCAAACATCCAGTTATCACGCGACAATGCTTCGAAAATCGCAATATTAGCATTTATTAGATCCTTTTAATTCAGATGCAGACTTCCGAAAGAAAAGAACTCGATCGGAAATGTTTCTTCACCTACTAAATTCCTAGATAAAATAAACTGGGAAATGTGACTAACAGTGTTGCAAGAGTCTAAATTAGTGGTACGAAACTTGCGACGCTTTCGAAACTCAATTCTTGTATTTGACTCGTAGTGGAAATAAAACTGCGCACTCTTAGAAACAGTTTTATGTGCCATATGCGAAGCGTTTGCTAAAAGTAGCTTTGCATTGTTAACACTTAATAATATAGTTAAAAAGTGTTTCTGACTTTTTTTCATTCTGTATGTCTGTCTGTCTATCCGTTCGCACGATAACTGCCGTAAAAGTGGTTATTTAATGACATTTTAGTGGTTATTTAATGACTTTATCAAAATGAAATTTTAGTATGTTGTTCAGACGGTCTGTGGGACCTATGGGAATATAAATGAATAATATCACCCAATTACTTTTGGATTGAACCCGGGTTGAAAAAATGAAATACATTGAACCCTATAGGACCTAATTCTTCAAACATTTTTTAAGTGAATTTAAAATTCAAAAATTGCTTCGAAAGTTTTAGGAAATATTCAAATTATTCCATAAAAAATTTGCAAAATTTCAGCAAATTATATTCGGTAGTTTTTTTTAAAAAAAATTAAAATAATAATTACACCCATATTATATGAAGAGATCACGTGACCTACTTCAAAATAAAATATGGCATCCATCTTGTGTCAAAATCGTGGTTTTTAAAATTCTTTTTAATTTATATTTAGTGTTGTATCCGTCCTAAAACTGCTTTATGTTTGCTTAATTATTGTGCGTCTATATTCTGAAATAACGCAATTACAATATATTTGAGCTTAAATTATCATCAAACTTTGATTATTTCTACAACGAATGCTAATTTTAACGTACGTAGAATGTAAACACATCAAGCTGTAAAATGAGTTATATAAGAATTGCTGAACTTTTTTAATGCAAAATTATTTAGCTCTGGAGTCTGGAGTAAAGCTGATATAAAAGAAATATTCACTGATTTTATATAGAGAAGCAGACGATTTTATATCAGACTTTTTGGATGATGTTTTATGCATAGATTTAAAGTACTTTTATCTCCATGGTTTTAAGTTTTAAAGTAAAATAAATTATCGTAGTATTGTGATAAATGAAAGGAAGGAATAAAAGTGTATGAATGAAATATTTACTGATTTTACATAGAGAGCCAGGCGATTTATATTTCAATGACGTCATTTGAATAAAGTTCATTTTTTTCTATAAAGTTTTAAGTTTTCAAATATAATAAATTATCGCAGTATTGTGATAACCTTAAAAATATTGCATCTGAATGTATCGCATTTTAGAGATGTTTAAATAAAATTGCATTGCAGTTGGAATGTGTTTCATAACCAATGCTTTATGCATGATTGATTTTTCTTATTATGTATAACAACACGGGAATGTTTACGCAAATTTCCATTTAACTTAATAATGAAAAATTTTTTTGAATGTCTGCTTCTTTTTTAAATTATTTTTTTCACTTTTTGCTGCACCTATACTAGCCGGTGAAAAGTTTAATTGACGCAGAAATTAGAAACGCACTCTTACCAAGGCTTTACTTTATATGTTGAAACTTTTTTTTGTATTAATGAAACAAAATTTTTTACATTACAATTAAAAGGATTTACGCATCGATTTCAAATATTTTATGACATTGGTAAAAAAACAAAATATATGAAATCATGAATACAAAGTCACCTTCATAATTCAGATATGTTGCTATTGCAGAGATTGTGCAAAATTAATAAAATACTTAGTCTATGTTTTACCTGCTAGTGTACCGTAGTCGAAAATTTCACCAATATTTACAATATCTTGCTTTTTATTTTCCTTATATAATCAAAACTTTCAATGAAGTTAAGTGAATAATCATTTCTTATAAAATTTTTCCTTAGAAAAAGATTGACATAAACTTTAGACCGCTAACATGAATCGTTCTCGAGATATTGCACATTTTTCAAATAATTTCATCAAAAAATTACATAAATTAAAAACAATATCAACTATTGTGAAATATCTTCACTTTTCATATGTAATATTTTGCGATAAATTTGGTAACATCATTCTCGTAGATCTATCCATTAACAAATAAAGATACATTGGGTAATAGTTTTGTATTTGGACGCCATTCGTCATTTATTTACCATAAAAATAAACTATTTCTGGCAAAATTCTGGGGACGAATATCTAGGAATATAGTCAACATGATATCGTCCATGGTATCGTGAACATAATATCCATCGGCGGAATTTCGTTGCGATATTTTTAAATGTTGCCAAATTGACGAAAATGTCGCTAAATTGACAAAAAAGACGCTAAAACAGTGAAAATGGCGTCTAATTCGATATCTTGAAAAGAATATAAGAATCTACTATAGAAATAACTTTTTTTCCGTCCGTAACGCTTGCGAAAGTTTTGCAACAAATTTTGGTGGAATATCGCCAACTTGGCGACTTTTAAAATATTACCAAATTAACAAAATTATCGCCAAATTGATATAAATGTCGCCAAATTGATAAAAATGACGCTAAATGGGAAGTAATGTTTTGCAAATTTTTATTTCCGTCATATACAACGGGCATACTTTCTAGTATATAAGAAATGTTCTCTGTTTTTAACACTTGACGATAAATTATACGAATTTGCCGACTCATTTAGCAACGTAACGTCAACTTGGCGATATTTAATCCCATATGGAAGAAGATATCGTCAAAATTACAAAATTGACGCCAAGTAAATGAAAATGAGTTCAAGTTGATGAATTTATTATTAAAATATATTAATATATAGACTATATTGCTTATTGAGGATGCTATCCATATTAATAATTGTTAATTTAGAGTTACGTGAAATATAAGTTAATTGGGTACGAAACACTCTGCGGTGGTATATATCATTTTATTTTACTGTGAAAGGAGTAAATTCATTGCATTATATAAGGAAAGCCCTGTACTACCTACATCAGATTTTTACTTTACAATATATGGTTATGTATAGGAAAAATTAGAATCCTGTCGAAAATTGCAATTCGAATTTTCGACGAATCTATAAGATTCGAGCACTCTAGAACTAGAAAAAACTATTTTTAGCGTGACGTTTGAGTTTGTGTGTGACCCTGGTGCTGATTAGTTTTTAGTACGATTCGTGAAAACAGAACCAGCTTTTTTTGCGAAATGGCCCGTAAAAATGTCATTTATCCGCTCTAGCTAAAATACTAATTGACCAAATTTCACAATATTTGGTAGATAAGTTACTTGTGGGACACTCTGGTGCTGATTCGATTTTGGTACGATTCGGAAAATAACAACCTGCCTTTTTTTACGAAATGGCCCACCAAAATCTAAAAAAAAAAAGACTACGTATGCTGAAATGTATGAATTAAATTCTTGTCTTATACGCAATTTTTGACCAGGAAAAGAATATAACACATTCCTTTATACTTTAGGACTAACTGTTCTCAAGATGTTTGAGATTTCTTGCATTTTTGTTAAGCAGCTATTGGAAAAATTTCCAATTACCAAATAAAAACAAAAATTGAATTAAAAATGTAAATTTAGTGTTATTTGGTGCAATTAAACTCAATCTAATGAATTATTAAATAAATAAAGAAAATATGAATTAAAGTCTGCAGGGAAAGTCATGTGCTGCCCACATCAGATTTTTTTATTTTGATTTACTGTTTGTTGTTTTTTAGAACTAACGAGAATCTTTAATGAATTATCAAAACAGCTCTATGTTGTGTCATTAATTTTAATTATGTATGCATAATTTTTCATTAATTTTTGCACAAAATGGTTTCACTTTTAATTAATTTAATATATTTCTAATCTGAAATTTTACACAACTTTATTTTAATTATTTTTATGTTATATAACCGAGTTAGGGAGATTATTATTGAGGCAGTATATAGTAAATGAGTTATTAAACTACACATTTTAACACAAAAACATAATAATAGGTGCATTATATCAAAATAAAATAAAAAAATATCTAAAACCAATTTCAATAATAATATTAAAGGAGACAAACTTTAGTTGCTAATTTCTAAAAGCAGTTTTATAGTAAAGAGTAAAAGAAATCTCACATTTAGACTTATTGAAAAAACATAAAGATTACTTGAATTTTAAAGAAACATTGATGAAATAAAGATTCCTTGAAAAAATGACTTGTTATACTACAGAAAGAACAATTTTTGTGAGCATATGAATCATATGGATGACGCTATACAGCTAGTTGTATAGTCTAAACTTTCTGGACATAATAAATACTACTTTGAAGTTTGAAGATAACAGAATAATTAAAACACGATATATTGAAATAATATACTCTTATACATTTATACACATAAACAAATTTATACATCCTAAACTCAAAATTCACAGTGCGTACAATGTAACGTTTTTTTAACAAATGAAAAACACTTGTGTCGCATTAAATTGCTATTCAGTTCCTCAAAAACATTTCAACTGCAATTTTTCAAACTTCAACAGAACATGATTAACGTCAAATCTATTTGCATAAGAATAGATTTGTTGACAGTGACCAATGTCATTACGTAACAGCGGAGCTATGGACGACACTTCCTGCATCCTGGCTTTCAATAAATTGACTTGATTTAATGTTTATCTGAATAGGCAGTTTTCGTATAACACTGTATTGCACTGTGATGCCTAATAGAGTATTGTCAATGATGAGCGGCAATAGCGTACGCAGAAGGTGGTGCAGATGCATTCCTAAATACTTCTTCTATCAATATTTCAAACACTACTGTTAAATATAAGAACTTTTAATTTAAATGTAAATTCTGATAATTTCCAATCACGAACTTTTCACAATTTCTTTATATTAATATTATTATTAATTATTATTATTATTATTATTAATAATATTATTAATATATTAATAATATTATATTAATATTATATAATTTGATCTTATGTCTTTTGGATAGGGTAAGGTGGGGTACAGTCGACCACTTTTATACATTGTGACGTTTTTCTTTTAAACGATGGGCAAAATTATCACTTCAAATGGGTATTCATATTGGCTATATATTCAGGTTTATAATATACGTACTTAAAAGCAATAATTGGAATTACGTATTGCAGTAGAATTTTTTAAATAACAAGTGACAAAGTGGACCATTGTACACGGGAATTGAGGTACAATGGTCCACATCATGAGGTACTATGAACCATGGCTAAATTTTCTAAGAAATATGAAACAGATTCATCTGTACATTAAAACAATGTATTTAGTATGTAAACATAGCAAATACATTTCAGTAAGTTAGTGAATTTCAATTTTTAATGGTCTTATGTCTTTTTCAATTAAAATTTCACTATTGCAACTGTTACTTTTAAAAATCTAAATATTCAGTTTTAAAAAGTAATTCAATAAATATTAGAAGAAAAGTGGAAAAGTGTGCAGAATAGTGTGGGGGGCAGGAGTGAATTAACTATATTCAATCTATAAAGCAATATTTAACGGAGATTAAACTTTGCAAATGACACACCAAAATATTTATGCGCAACTGAGTCTACTATATATTGTGATATCCTAGGTTCTGGAAGGTATATCACAATATCTTGAATATTTATGACAGATGCATCAACTACTTCAGAAAAAACAAAGACAATCTTACTTAAACTTTTGTCGCATTAATTGCACAAGATCATGACTTATATTTATTCTTTCAATAACTAAACCAATGTAATATTTTTATAAGAAATTTTATAAAAACATAATCGCTATAACCTTTACTTCTGTGCTTAAATATTGGGGTCATACTGTAAAATATCTTCTATTTCGGTGTATTCTGTTTCACTATAAATAAACATATGTTAGAATCATTTGAACTTTCTGCTATATTTACACGATATTTTACTTTCTTTTTCTTGCACCAAATTGTAGAGCTTCAATTTTGCTTTTGTCTTCCTTTGAAACCGTAATTAACTATTTTTGAATATTCTTTCTGGCTTTACTTGAAGTGGTTCTTTTATGACTTAATGTTTTCTCTTCTTTCTGCATGGCTTCTTCTTCTAGTACGTTTTGAATTAGTACATCATTTGGTACTTTTCATCTTAAACTTATTGACTAACGTGAAAAAGCGTTTAGTAAGGGCAGAATTTCTTCAAATGATCAAAATTTTGTTCGATGATTTTCGTGCTATAATTTTGTTGATACAGCTTGTTGATGGTCGATGGCGATTAAAAGTTGTTGATTTGGGCTGTCTATGCAAAATTTCAAGATTTCAATTTCTAAGAATGTACAGCCATTTTTTTTGCTGCTGATTTTTTTTCCAGAACTATGGCATATTCTTTTGATTAATCATTGCAATTTCATAAGCAAATTTTTTTGTCATTTTAAATATGTCTATGATGTATTTTAGCAGAGACTACAATGTAATTTTCCGACATTTTTTCCTCTTCCTTTGAGAATACCTGCCTGTTTGCATAGTTAGGCACAAACCTAAAGGATGATTCTCACTTTTCACTTAGTTGCTATTTTTGAGGACTTATACTTTTGAACATGATACACTTTCAAAGTGCGTTATGCTCGAAAGTACAAGTCCTACAGGTTATTTAATACCTGCCTCTTTGCAGATTTAACAAAAGAATCGATTATTATCATCAGCAACACTTTTTCAGTTTGCTTCATGACTTCATGTGGCACAGTTCCTTTACCAGTTTTCTGTGGTCTGTTGTGTGGTTTCCCCCCAAAAAGAAAAAAAAAATTTTAAGATACCTTTAAAATAAGTTTATATTTATAATAACATAATTATATTGAATTGATTTTTTGAAATTATTTTATTATTGATAAATGTTCAATGCTTCTTTCGCGTTTTATCTAAACTTTGCCTCTTCACCCCGAACAATGACATAATTGTGATAATACTGCCATATTTAAATACAGTTTCTGAAGTATATATTATACTTGCACATTTCTATATATTTTCCAGGTTATGGACCCAGCTCTGAGATTTAAAAACAATTCTAATTATTATTCTGTAAGATGATAGATTTTACTCACTCTATACTGATTCCATCCAATATACCAAGAGTTAGAACTACAAATATATTAATCAGCATAAAGTATTCTTTTTTTTAAGATTCTGTTTAATTAATTCTGTATTTAAAAGATCATATGTAAAGCATCATGTTATTAAATCGTTAATATTTACTCTTTTATATTTAATTAGTTCCATTTTCATTTGTAATATTTGAAAATTTGAGTTATAACATTTGAAGTATGTAAATTAGAACATAAATTTATTATTATTATTTATTTAGAGTCAAATAATTCATCAGTATTCATATTAAAAAGGACTAATGTTCAATTTATAGAAGAATATGGGGTACAGTGGACCATTGTCCATTATACCCCAGGCATTGTGGTCTATTGTGCTACATATGGAAGTTCAACAACAAATACAAATAATATAAACAAATTTTGAATTTATTGAATGTAGTCCAATACGATATAAAAAGAAAAAATCCTTAACTTTATATTGTACTGAGACACTCTTTCGAAATTACAATTCTTAAATGATGAAAAGGAAATACGTACATCTGAAAATTTTTACTTTCGCCATCTATCAACCACCTACAACTGTAAAATACTGTAAAATGAGTTGAGAACAATATTTTTGGATATAGTACATCAAGACTGTGTTGTCAAATATGTGTCAAAATATGAAGCAATGTGAAAACACGTAAGAAAAATTAAAGGGAGGTGGGCCACTGTACCCTTAGGTCCATTGAGCCCTATTCTCTCCTATCTATTAAATGTTTTAGGGTAAGACCAGTTTGGTCTTTAGGAATATTATTTTAATAATTTTCCAGTTCAAATCTTAATGTATTTTTATTACGGTATTTGTAACACACATCGTACACCAGTATTTATGAAAATGGGTTATTCATTACGTATGTATTATGAATACATAGTAATTCATTTAAAAATCAAGAAATAAAAGGTGTTACTCAAAATATCATTCTTTTGGGTTTTTCTTTCAATGCGTATTATAATTATTATTATAATTGATGGCCACTGATTAATCTCAGTAATTTACAATATTATACATTCATATTAGTTTATGCATTTAATAGTAATTGATTTATTACTACTAAATATAAATAATAAGGATTAATTATTAGTCATTAATGATTACTAATAATTAATTAAATACTATGTAGCCCCATTCGAAATATTTTTGTATACTCTACTGATGACGCTACTTGCCATTGGAAGATGATTTTTGTAACATCGGCATTTTAAATTTTTCATCTAAGGTGAAACATATTTTAATAAATACAAATACTCATTAATACATATACTATTCATGGTGATTAACCAAATAGGAATTATTAATTAAATAAATCATTACATGTAAAAGCAAATTGACAATAATTAATTATTAGTTACTTTTACATATCATAGCAATCATAAGACAAGCTCTTATATAAATCCGAAGCAAATCCTGCTAAATGACTTTTATATTTATTTCAAATTTTTTCAGATTATCTTGAGTTTCATAGTATATCCAAAATACGAAATGAATATATCATTCATTCTATTCTCCTGAAGTGAGTACTACGAATGGATATTACGATTGAAATATCATTAAAACTCGTTCATTTAAAAAATATTTCTTGATGATTCAGTTGTCTCCCCACCCCCACTTAAAATAAATATAAGATTGAACATAGGATCAGGAAAAAAATGACCTTTATAGGTATAGCACTACCTGACACACATTTTATCCATATCTTATTTAAAACTTTAATGATTAAAAGGATCTTTGCTACAATATGCCGTGCTGCAACCCAAAAATAGCGCTACCTTGGAGTTGGAGAGAAGTAGATTATACTCCTACGGATGAAAAGCTTAAAGTTACCATAATGATATGAGAATTATATATAGGTGTCGCTATTGTTAGTAAATTTCAATATTATGTTCTCATTGGACATAACAGGTGTATAGTGTTCAGTATACAGGGTCTTTCAAAAGTCCGTATAAACTTTAAAAATTCATTAAAAATCGAATAATCATCGCATTAAGGTACGGTTTGTACCATAAGTATTGCTAGGACGGGGTTTTTTTTTTTGACGTGAAAAACATTTGTAGTTTAAAAAATCACCTATAGGTGGCGCTGAACGCATTAGAAAGCCAAAGAAAATAACTTACTGTACGTGTCAAATCGTGTGACAAGCCTAGGTAACTCTGAACAGCTGATAGGACCTTTTCCTTTCTTTAGATTTTTCCTAAATCGAAATTTTCGCAAAGCATCTGATGCTGATTCTCCGCTCATGTAATACAGTTTTACTAACAAGGCTTTCTCGGTCATAGTTAACATTCTCGTAAAAACTCCTTCTTTGCACAGTTTACTAATGAATCAAATGAAGGATCTACAGAGCACTACAGCTCTTTTATAACAACCTCATTTGCATACTTCTGGAAGATGTATTCGGGTACGCGCCACCTATAGGTGATTTTTTAAACTACAAAATGTTTTCACATCAGAAAAAAAAACCCGTCCTGGAAATACTTATGGTACAAACCGTACCTCAATGCGATGATTTTTCGATTTTTAATGAATTTTTAAAATTTATACGGACTTTTGAAAGACCCTGTATGTTATTTTTGATTATTTTTAAATTAAAGTTCCCTAATTAGGCAGTATTTTTTCATGATGGAAGAACGGAAAACAGAACATAGGGAGACAGAAATGAATTAAAGAGCAAAATGAATTTAAATGCATAGAAATATTTTATTTTGTTTGAGATTCAATGTGAATTGCACTAATATTTTCTTCCGAAAAATTTACAGTTTTTAAATGATTATTAGTTAATTTAATTAAATAGGAGCCCTTCGCCATAAAAATACATACAATTCGGTAGGATTCGTCTTACCCAGACGCCACCTGAATGATTGTCTCAAACATCTTACCAACATGAAGTTTTAACTCTTTTCTTTTGCCTCCATGGCTGCTACAATCTGTAATAAACTTTTGATGTGTTCCCTACACGACTTTCCCATGGATAAAAGAAAGTACAATATTACTTGAAAAAAATAATTCAGATTATAGAGTTATCTTTAAATTTTATGTCACTAAAATTTGAACGTTTTATTGTTATTACCATTTAAAATATACAAAATTAAAAACAAATTGCCTGATTCTTCCGACAAATATCAAGCTCATTCTGGAAAGTGAGATTTCTTTATATCTCACGAGAGCAGCTCATGATAACTCCTAAAGAAAGATAACCACAAATTTACAGTTAAAAATACTTAAAATTATTCACTCATTAGATAATAGTGAGCATATTTAACTTTTTATGCTATTTTATTTTTGTTATTATATATCAAAAACATGCAATTTTTTTAGAATGGTATATGTTGGCGTCTTGCAAATGATTGCACTTCACTTTAAATTCAACTTATACACTCGTTAAAAGTGAAATTGCAACACCATGAAGGAATGAGCCTAACCATATGCAAATCACAGTACCGGTAGAAGAGAGAATCATATGAAAAGGATAAAGTTTTCGTACATATCGGGTGACTTGACATCCAATTTATGGTGATACATACCAGCAGACGGCTCGTCCCGTAAATGCTATCAGCATTTGGTGCGATCAGCATGATTTGCAACAGCCGAACTTTGGAAAAAGTGAAGAAGCGATGCCTCGAAGACGTTAGCGAGCTGTATACCAGCAGTTAACAACTGGGGAATGAGACCGTATCCTGGAGCTGCGTGACGTGGGTTAGTCTATGAATGCAATTGCCACGCGTATAGGGCACGACTTGAGTACAATCCAGCGATGTGTGACAGGTTAAACACAGGAACAGAGAACACGCGGAAGAGGAACTGGATAGAACAGGCGCACAGACCAGCAGATTAGCCAAATGACTCATCGAGACCCGTTCGCAACGGCAAGTGACATTCCAAACAGCCTGCCGTTATCAATGGTTGCACCTGCGTAAATCCAAACCATTCGCGACTGCATGAAGCACAGCTGCGCGCACGACGGTCAGCCACTGAGGTGCAATTAAGAGCTCGACACAGGGATGCATCTGGCGTGGTGTCGTCGTCATCACAAGTGGATCAATGAATGGCATCGGGTATTGTTTATGGGTGAATCTCGCTTTGGCCTGTGAAGGACTGACAGCTATGAACGGGTGTGGCGGCTTTCCGTGAAAACCCATTTGCCAACCTATATTACCAAGCGTCACACCGGACATCATGGTTTGAGGCAGTATTATGTTTGATCAACGGACAGCTCTGGTGCACATTACAGGTGCATTACAGGTAACATTACAGGTAACATTACAGGTGCACATTACAGGTGTGCACCAGAAGTCCGGTACGTCACACAAGTTATGATGACAGTTGTTCAGCCACTGGTGCAGGCCGTCCCCGGAACGGTGCTCCAGCAAGACAATGGCACACCACACTCCGCACGGAGAACTCTCAACAGCCTGAATGTAATTCACATCCTTTCCTGGCTGGCAGCCTCGCCGAATCTCTCTCCCATTGAACAAGTGTGGGTCCTCATCAGATATCAGGTGTACCGGGGACCACATGTATATGCCGTAGACGAACTGCGTACCCCAGTGGAAGATGCGTGGCAAGGATTATCTCAGACAACCATTAATAGCCTCATCAATTGTATGCCTTGTCGTTTAGCGACGTGTATAGCTGCCCGTGGTGGCCACATTCTGTACTGAATAATCAGGTTTCTTTTGCATATATTTGTTTGCACTTTTTATCATTTGCATATTACTCTCGCTTCTATCGATACTGTGATTTGCATATGGCTACGTGTATTCCTTTATGGTGTTGCAATTTTACTTTTGACAAGTGTATGCACAATGGTTATTCTTTAATTAACATAATAATATTTTAAAATAATTTTTAGATTAAAAAAAAATTAGACTTTTGACAGAACTAATCTTTTAGAATAAGCTTCTTAGGGTTATCCATTTCAGTAATCGTAAGGAATTGCCTTTAAATGTTTCAATTTGTTTGAATGTTATCTGACCCACAGACTATTTAACAAATTGATATTACGATATATTATCTACTTTACCTATCATAATAACCATACGAAATTTTATTTAAATAACTCAATTTGTTAGAAGTTATCTTACCCACAGACACACACATATCATTGAAAAAAATACTGATTCTTATTGAGAGATGCTCAAGAACTATAAATCCATCAAAATACGGATAGTAAAATTTTTGACCCCATCACAGTACTTTTTTTTATATATATACATTTACATTTTATTTTTCATTTAATTGTAGAGAAAACTATATATTGTGTGATAAACTTAGTTATATATATATATATATATATATATTTGAAATGTAATAATAAGAATTATGTAAAAATAAAAAAAAATAAAAATACAATTCAAGTAATATTAACATCACCATAGAAGCAAATTCACGGCCATAATACCGATAAGAGAAAAGAACAGAACCTTCCCAAATTCGATGATTAATCAGAATTAAATTCCTCTTCAGGTCTGAGTATTTAATTCTAATTAACCCAAACAAATGCCTGTTTCAGATTAAGCAATAGTACATTACTATAAATGCTTATACTCAGACTACAGGCATGAAAAAATGAAAAAAGGATACATTAAGAAAATTGTATTACCATGCGGCATGAATCATTCCTCTTCTACCACGTGTATACACGATCAACCTCAACAACTTAATCTAAAAGCACCGGAATGAACAAGTCGAAATTCTACCAGGGAGGCAGTACGAACGTTCACGGAAATACTCCCAAACCCGTCCAGTGAGTCTAAGCTGAAGACTGGACAAGCAATTCAGAATACAACTTCCCAAACATGCAGAACTGAATATGAATATGAATCATAGATGAAAATTCCTACTAAACAAGAATTCATAGGAAAACTGGATAATCGAGAATGCCACTATACACCATTATAAGGGCGCACAAAACGTAGTTTCAATACTGACAAAAGTTACATTTTTTTGCGAAAATAAAATTCAAAACATTAATGTTAATGCATCTTATTTTCCGATTTTTTGATTTTTCTAATGTTTTTGACTTAGTTTATTATTTTTCATTTTTATTTATTTATATAATTAATAAATAATTATATATAACATACAAACATATATATATATATATATATATATATATATATATATATATATTTTTTTTTTCTCTCTCTCCCTCTCCTGTATGTTAGTCACTATATATATATATATATATATCTATATATATATATATATATATATATATATATATATATATATATAATACGCTGACTATATAAATCCACAGTTGGGCCATATAGTCACAGGAAATTTAGAAATAGTTAAAGACGAAACGTTAGGAACCATTATGTCATTTGGTACAAAATTCAGGTTACCATCTTGTAATAACTCTTTTAAAGTCAATAAATCTTGACCTTGATAAATATATTTATAAATTAGCTTCTAAATATGCTCTGCCTTTAGAGGCATTTAATATGTTGAAATTTACTTTATTAAAATTTATTTAAAATACTATTTGTAGTATTAAATTGTCTAGATCTATATACAATATTGATAATTTAAAGCATTCCATTAATTATTTACAATCTTTTGTTATTACTTATGTTGATAAAGCCTCTAATAATTATGCCATTATCTGTAAAAAATTCTATATACAATTTCTGTTAGATTATTTAAATAACAATAGTCTATTAAAACTTGATTCACACTCCATTAATAGTATTAAACTGAAAATTATCAATTTGTATTGTGATTTAAATATTAATTATAAATTTCTTAAATTTCCATATATATAGTGCTTATTCCTAAATTTCATAAAAATCCTATTAAATTTGGAACAGTAACTAGTGGTCATAATACTTACTCCACTACTGCGAGTAAATTACTACTAAATTATTTAAATGTAATAAATGATAGTTTACTTTTTTCTAGCAATAACTACCTTATTCTAAATAATAGTAAAGAATTAAAGAATAAATTATAACATCACTAGGTAAATTAATTGGATTTCTAACTTTTGATTTTAAAGATCTTTTTAATAATATTAAGGTCTCTGATCTTTATGTAGTAATTTTAGCTCTATATAATGCTTATATTACTAATCAATCTACTCATACTATATTTACCAATTTTCCTAAACTTCTTCACTTTGTTCTATTCAATAATTATATATTTCAAGGTAATAAATCATACTTACAAGTCTCAGAGGTTCCACAAGGTGGCTGTAGTAACATTATATTAGCTAATTTATAATTTTATCATTATGAAAAATCTTTTACTTCAACAGATTATAAAATTTACAGATATGTTAATGATCTGATTTGTTTGGTCTTTACAGACAACTGTGTCATAGCTATAGATTTCTATCCTAATAATTTGGAACTAATTCCTAACGAAGCCACTATTAGTAATAAAATTAATTTTTTGGATTTAAATTTTATTATTAAACCTACTAAAAGGATTTACTAATTTATATAATAAAAAAGACTATTTTAACTTAAACATTAATAAAATATTATCATTTAATTCCTGTAACTCGATTCAATTGTTTAGAAATATTATACTTAATAAACTTTTTAGAATTTATAGATTATCAGTTAAAAAAGTTCATGCTATGCATATTAATAAGCTAAAAATTACTAGCAAATTATATAAATAACCAGCATATTTAGTAAATGGTATAGTTAAAAGTTTGGAATGGTTGAATATACTTAAATTCTCTCCTTAGTACCTTATATTAGCCAAACATCCACTTTCTCTTGAATAAGTATTACCATGTATTTACATCATCTTATAATTTAGCTTCTATGTTTTCTATTATCATCTGCCCCATTATTTTGTAGCTCTTACTGTTGAATATCCCCTTTCATCGACTTTTCCCATTACTGTTATTTATTTCTCACGATTGGCAACAGCAGTTCTCAACTTTTTATTTTTTGCGACTGGCAACATTGGTCTCTTTATTCAAGGCTCCAATGGATCAGACATATGCAGTGTTTCTCAGGCATTATTTTTTCCTGTAATTTTTCAATCTATATACGTGTTGTCCAAGTTATCAGTATTTATAGATATAATCTATCACTGATATCAGAAACATGCACTTGGTGTTCATTTCGATAAAATATTTGGACTTGACGAAGAGTTTTATCGAAATGAACAATTCATTTGTTTAGGCCTGTAGCTTTTCCACGTGTAAAGCTTTAATGCTTGGATTTTACTTGATTCTCTATTATGGATTCCTTTCCATTCATGTTTGTTGTTTGTCTTCAGCTTGATGACTAGAGGTTTGCATTTTCTTTTCCACTTGATTGATGATTCTCTGTTTGATACTTTTTATTTGTTAGGCATTTTTTAATGTTGGGAATTTTGAGTTGCAAATTCTCTCTATTCTATCATTGGATTTTCAAACTATTATTACTATTATTATATATATATATATATATATATATATATATATATATATATATATATAAGGATATAAACAAGAAGAAAAGAGAAGTGAGAACGAACGGGAGTGACCATATGATTTGCACAGAATGGTAGGGGTGGATTGCGACACCCCTTTCCCGCTTAAAGAAGCTTTTACGACCCGGGCAACGCTCTTTTAATGGATTTAATATCCTTCCTTGGGAGTTTCTTTAATGATATACTTCTTTTTGATATGTATATATATATATATATATATATATATATATATATACACATGTCCAAAAGTTAAGCATAGTTGCTGTTTATGTGAAAATTTCAGGAAATCTACATCGGAATGGAAAGAAATGAGATATGCGGGTGTAATAGGGTTAGTTATAGGAGAAGAAAACTTTGCAAAACAAGGATAATAACGACTTTTATTATCCAAAGAAAAGGGTTGAAAGAAAAAGGGTCACAATACGAGTGTCAAGCTCAGGGAAACAGAATGATTAAAACAATGTGATGCCGCTGTTTAATACGGTGTGTGGGAACCTCGGGTAGCCACGTATGCTGCACAACGATTTCCCATACTTTCGATGAGGGTTTGGATGAGTTGTGTAGTCAAAGAGTTCCAAGCCTCACGCAGAGCAGTTTTCAATCCCGGAACGAAACTTGGTGGGTAGCGGAGGGCTGCAGGATGTCTCCCAAGCATATCCCACACATGTTCTATTGGATTCAGATTAGGAGAGTTGGAAGGCCACTGCATTTTCTGGATATCTTCAGTTTGAAGGAAATCGTCGACCAAGGTCACACGGTGAGGAGGCGCGTTGTAATCCATAAATATGAAATCAGGACCAACAGCACCTCCAAACAATCGAACGGTAGGCTCAAGGACTTTGTCTCTGTATCTTTGACCGGTAACCGACACCGTGTCAAAGATGTGGAGGTTTGTGCGTCCGTCCATCAGTCCATCATGAATCCTGGCCAGACCATGACTCCCCCAAACGGAAAAAGATGTCTTTCCGTGATGTTTCCCGGGTGAAAACGCGTTCCACGTTCTCTCCAGATCGTGGTACGACGAGAATCAGTGTACAGGCTAAACTTGGACTCGTCACTGAACATGACATTGCCCTACTGTTGTCCACTCCACTGCAGATGTTCCAAACTCCACTGTAAACGCACGCGTTTTTGAGCAGACGTCAGGGGAATGCAAACTGCAGGTGGTCTGGCATAGAGTCCAACGTGTCTGAGTCTTTTGTAAACAGTTTGTCTCGAAACAGTGACTCCTGTGGCGGCTGTCAGGGCTGAACCCAGTTGTCAGACAGAACGGTTCCTCTGACGTCGCGCAGTTATCACCAAATATAGGTCTTGCCGAGCGGTTGTTACCCTTGGCCGACCTGGTACTGATCGTCGGGTGACATCTTCAGGGGTTTGGAACCTCTGCCACAGTCTGGCGATCACACACATTCAGAATTCGAGGCGCTTCGGTTTGGGATCGACCGAATTCCAGAATTCCAATAATTCGTCCCTTCAAAAACATATCCAATTGCCATCTTTGTCACATCTTTCGTCCTTTTTACTTCCTCTGCAATACATGGTTAATGTATAGGGAAAGTATTGGAATCATGTCGAAAATCGCAACTCGAGTTTTCGACGGATCTACATGTTTCAAGACCGCTAGAATACGAAATAACTATTTTTAGCGTAACGTCTGTGTGTATGTCTGTCTGTCTGTCTGTGTGTCTATGCAATGTATGTCTCCACTCTAACTCAAAAACTAATGGATCAAATTTTATAAAATTTTGTAGGTAAGTCACTTAGATGTGACCCTGGTGCTGATTAGTTTTTGGCGCGATTCGTAAAAACATAACCAGCCCCTTTTTGCGAAATGGCCAGTAAAAATTTCATTTATCCGCTCTAGCTAAAATACTAATTTACTAAATTTCACAAAAATTGTTAAATAAGTTACTTGTTGGATACTCTGGTGTTGACTAGAATTTGGTACGATTCGGAAAAGAAGAACCCGTCTTTTTTTACGAAACGGCCCGAAAAATTTCATGTATCCACACTAGCTAAAATACTAATTGACCAGATTTCACAATATTTGGTAGATAAGTTACTTGTGGGACACTCTGGTGCTGATTAGATTTTGGTACGATTCGAAAAATAACATCTTGTCTTTTCTTACGAAATGGCCCTCAAAAATCGCCAAAATTTAAAAAAAAAAGGCTACGTATGCTGAAATGCATCAAATAAATTCTTGTTCTATACTTATATCTGTAATTTTTGACGAAGAAAAGAATATAACTCACTCCATTATATTTTAGGACTTACCGTTCTCAAGATATTTGAGATTTCTTGCATTTTTGTTACGCCATTATCGAAAAAAATGTCCAATTACCAAATAAAAACAAAAATTGAATTAAAAATGAAAATTTAGTGTTATTTGCTGCAATTATACTCAATGTAATGAATTATTAAAGAAATAAAGAACATATGAATTTGAGTCTGCAGGGAAAGTCATGTGCTGCCCACATCAGATTTTTACTTTCCTTACAGACGCAATTTTGGAAATGTATAGGGAAAGTATTGGAATCATACCAAAAATCACAACTCGGGTTTTCGACGGATCTACACGTTTCGAGACCTCTAGAATACGAAAAAACTATTTATAGCGTGGTATCTGTGTGTGTGTCTGTCTGTGTGTCTGTCTGTCTGTGCAATGTATGTATCCACTCTAATTAAACAACTAATGGACCGAATTTCATAAAATTTGGTATGTGAATCACTTGGGTGAGACCCTGGTGCTGATTAGTTTTTCGTAAGATTCGTAAAACAGAACCCGCCTTTTTTGCGAAATGGCCCGTAAAAATTTCATGTATCCACTCTAGCTAAAGTACTAATTGACCAAATTTTACAAAATTTGATAAATAAGTTACTTGTAGGATGCTCTGGTGCTGATTAGATTTTGGTACGATTCGGAAAAGAACAACCTGCCTTTTTTTTACGAAATGGCCAGCTAAATTCGCCAAAATCTAAAAATAAGACTAAGTAGTATATGCTCAAATGTATCAATTAAATTCCTGTTTTATACTCAAATTTTGACGAAGAAAACAATATAACTCACTCCATTATACTTTAGGACTTACCGTTCTCAAGATTTTTGAGATTTCTTTCATTTTTGTTACGCCGCTATCGAAAAAATGTCCAATTACCAAATTAAAACAAAAATTGAGTTAAAAATATGTTATTTGGTGTTATTTGGTGCAATTAAACTCAATCTAATGAACTGTTAAAGAAATAAGAAAAATATGAATTTGAGTCTGCAGGGAAAGTCATGTTCTGCCCACATCAGATTTTTATTCCCTGCAATACATGGTAATGTCTAAGGAAAGTATTGAAATCATGTCGAAAATCGCAACTCGAGTATTCGACGGATCTACGCGTTCCGAGACCTCTAGAATACGAAAAAACTATTTTTAGCGTGACGTCTGTGTGTGTGTGTGTGTGTGTGTCTGTGTGTCTGTGTGTCTGTCTGTGTGTCTGTGCAGATTTTGTATCGACTAACTAAAAAACCAATTGACCAAATGTCATAAAATTTACTAGGTAAGTCACTTGTGGGCAAATCTGGTGCTGATGATCTAGATTTGCTGATGATCTAGAATTCGGGATAAAAGAACCCGCATTATTTTACGAAATGGCCCGCAAAAACCTGTATCCACTATAGCTGAAAAACTAATGGACCGAATTTCACAAAATTCGGTAGATAAGTCGCTTGTGGTTTACCCTGGTGCTGATTAGATTTTGGTACGATTCGAAAAAACATAACCTGCTTTTTTTTACAAATTGACTAGCAAAAATCGTTAAAATCTAAAATAAGAACTACGTATGCTCAAATATATCCATTAAATGTTTGTTTCATACGTAATTTTTAACGAAGAAAATAATAAGACCAACCCCATAACGCTAGGACTAGCCGTTCTCGAGATATTTAAGTTTTTTCATATTTTCTCTTAGCCACCTTTGAAAATAAGTCCAGTTACCAAATGAGAACGAAAATTGAATTAAAAGTGAATTAAATTTAATTAAAATAAAGAGAACGTGGATATAAATAAGTATGCAGAGAAAGTCATGCGCTGCTCACATCAGATTTTTACTTTTCCTGCAATACATGGTAATATATAGGGAAAGTATTGGAATCATGTTGAAAATCGCTAGTTCGCTAGTTAAAGTTCGAATAATTTGAGCTCTAACCATGAGAATTACTGAGAATTCAATCTGGTTCTAGTTATTCATATAATGTTTTTACATATTAAAATTTTATAGCAATATTCGTGGAGTTATCGTACCTATACTCACTCTCTCACACACACACACAATGACAGGGTCATACATCTTCCAAAAGTGCTCAAAATAAGCTCAGGAGTAAAACGCGCTTATCCATCAAAACATGGAATTAGAAAATTTTCAGGAAAACAATACTTTCTCTATACACGATACACCTATGAGAAAGTAAAAATTGATGAATGATGTAACATTAGTATCTATCCGTATGTAAAGAAATACTGGAATGCTAATTTTTACTTTTACTTTCCCTGCAATACTTGGTAATGTATAGGGAAAGTATTGGAATCATGCCGAAAATCGCAACTCGAGTTTTCGACGAGTCTACACGTTTCAAGACCTCTAGAATACGAAAAAACAATTTTTAGCGTGACGTCTGGGTGTGTGTCTGTGTGTGTGTCTGTCTGTCTGTGCAGATTTTGTATCCACTCTAACTAAAAATCTAATTGACCGAATTTCATAAAATTTGGTAAGTCACTTGTGGACGAATCAGGTGCTGATTAGTTTTGGGTACGATTCGGAATAAAAGACCTTTTTTTGCGAAATGGCCGGCAAAAGGCGGTATCCACTCTAGCTGGAAAACTAATGAACCGAATTTCGCAAAATTCGGTAGATAATTCGCTTGTGGGTTACCCTGGTGCTGATTAAATTTTGGTACAATTCAGAAAAAATAACTTGCCCTTTTTTTGCAAAATGGCCCGCAAAAATCGTCAAAATTTAAACTAAAAAACTACGTATGCTGAAATATATCCATTAAATGCTTGTTTTATACGTAATTTGTAACGAAGAAAAGAATAAGTCCCAGCCCATTCCACTAAGATTAGCCGTTCTCGAGATATTTTAGTTTTTTCGGGTTTTCGCTACGCCACCTTTGTAAATAAGTCCAGTTGCCAAACGATAACGAAGATTGAATTAAAAGTGAATCAAATTGAATTAAAATAAAGAAACCGTGAATATAAGTCTGCAGGGAATCATATGCTTCCCACATCAGATTTTTACTTTCCCTGCAAAACATGGTAATGTATAGGGAAAGTATTGGAATCATGCCGAAAATTGCAACTCGAGTTTTCGACGGATCTACGCGTTTCGAGACCTCTAGAATACGAAAAAATCATTTATAGCGTGACGTCTGTGTATGTGTGTCTGTCTGTGTGTCTGTCTGTCTATCGGTCTGTGCAGCTTTTGTATCCACTCTAGCTAAAAGTCTAATTGACCGAATTTCATGAAATTTGGTAGGTAAGTCACTTGTGGGCGAAACTTGTGCTGATTAGTTTTATGTACAATTCAGGATAAAAAGACCCGACTTTTTTTACGAAATGGCCCGCAAAAGCCTGTATCCACTCTAGCTGAGAAACTAATAGACCGAATTTCACAAAATTCGGTAAATAAGTCACTTGTGTGTCACCCCGGTGCTGATTAGATTTTGGTACGATTTGGAAAAAAATAACCTGCCTTTTTTTGCGAAATAACCCTCAAAAACCGTCAAAACCTAAAATTAAAACTACGTACGCTGAAATAAATCCATTAAATGCTTGTTTCATACGTAATTTTTAACGAAGAATAGAATAGGACCACCCCCATTACACTAGGACTAGCCGTTCTCACGATATTTTAGTTTTTTCGTATTTTCTCTGCACCACCTTTGAAAATAAGTCCAGTTAGCAAATGAGAGCAAAAGTGAATTAAATCTAATTAAAATAAAGTAGCAATCATATAGAATTAAAATCAAACTTTGATTTTAGAAAAACAAGTCACAAATACAATGCAACATCTCCTAGCAGAATGCTTGGTTAGAAAAAACATGTAATGTGAAAAACAGATAATATTTAACAATTCTGAGTCACTCTAAACTTATTTACTAAACAGTTCACCACAAATACAATGTGTAATAATATAAATTGCTGGAACTATGTATTAAAAGTAATGTTTTGTATGTACCTCCTGACGATTTTACAATTTCATTACCTTCTATCTATTGTTATTAATTCTCTTTTTCATTTCCCTACAATACAAGGTAATGTATAGGGAAAGTATTGGAATTTTGTCGAAAATCGCAACTCGGAGTTTTCTATGGATCTACACGTTTTGGGACCTCTAGAATAAAAAACAAAAAAGGAATTTTTCTTGACGTCTGTGTATGTGTGTGTGCGTCTGTGCAATGTATGTATCCGCTATAACTATATATGTATAAACTAATGGATCAAAGTTTATAAAACTTTTAGAGGTAAGCCACTTGTGGGTTACCCTAGTGCCGATTAGATTTTGGTACGATTCGCGATAAAAGGCCCGCCCTTTTCTTTTCTTTTTGTGTGTGTGTGTGTGTGTGGGTGGGTGGGTGTGTGGAATGGCCGCAAAAACCGTTTGTATTCACTCTAGCTAAAAGCCTAATTGACCAAATTTCACAAAATGTAGTAAATAAGTCACTTGTGGGTTACGCTGGTGCTGATTAGATTTTGATACAATTCGAAAAATAGAACCTGTCTTTTCTTGCGAAATGGCCTGCAAAAATCGTCAAAATCTAAAATAAAAAGTACGTATGCTCAGAATGTATAAATGAAATGCCTGTTTCATACGTAATTTTTGACGATAAGAAGAATAAGACCAGCCTTATTGCTCTAGGACTAGCCGTTCTCGAGATATTTCAGTTTTTTTTTTTTTTTTTTTTTTTTTTTTTTTTTTTTTTTTTTTTTGCATTTTTTTGCATTTTTGCATTTTTGCTAGGTCGGTTTTGAAACTACGTCTAATTACCAAATGAAAACGAAAATTCATATAAAAGTGTAAATTTAGTGTAATTTCAAATAATTATTCGTGTTATTTTGTACAGTGAAACTCAACTCAATGCATTATTAAAGAAATAAAGATAAAATGAATTCGAGGCTGTAGAGAAAGTCATGTGTTGCCCACATCAGAATTTTTAAGCAGTTTTAATTCATACAGTTTGTTTAACTGTTTGTCCCGTCTAATTTTCATGTTGCAGACTTGAATTCTCTTGATTTTTTATCTAGTAATCAATTCGACTCTTTTGTTTGTTTTTGTATGCCATACTCTCTTGCTTCTAGTTCTACTTTAAATTATTTTAGTTAACGAATTAATTTCATTTTATCTTTAGGCTGCGATTAGTCGCAAAAAATAGATGTAATTTTATTGTACAATTTTTTACTAATGTATTGTTAAACTATCATGCAATACATGCTTAGTATTTAACATTTAAATTATTTTCACTCAATTCTTTTCACAAGCTTATGGCTTTATCACACAATATATATTTTTTCAATGTGTATTTTTGCTGCAATAAAATGTAAATGCATATATAAAAATCTGATGTGGACAGACAGCACATGACTTTCCCTGCAGACTTATATGCACATTCTCTTTATTTTAATTAAATTTAATACACTATTAATTCAATTTTCGTTCTCATTCGGTAACCGGGCTTATTTTCAAAGGTGGCGTACAGAAAATACGAAAAAACTAAAATATCCCGAGAACGGCTAGTACTAGTGTAATGGGGTTGGTCTTACTATTTTCTTCATTAAAAATTGCGTATTAAACAAGCATTTAATCGATATATTTGAGCATACGTAGTTTTTTACGTAGTTTTGTTCGATTTGACGAACAAATGAAAAACGCCCCCTTTACAATGTGACAGAGGCTTGAAATTCAGTATATGGGGTAATCATTTGATAAAAAAAAACCTACGATTATTACGGTTTTTCAAAAATGATCATTTAAGGGGGTGCAACACAGAAAAACGTTCGAAATGTGAAGTGATAAAAAACACGCTTCACGATGGGATAGAGACATCATATTTGGTGTACTGGTAGATAGTTTGAAAGGAAGAAAGTGTGCAATTTCAGATTTCCAATATTTTCAACTTTTGGAGGTGCCGAACATCAATATGTTAGATTTTCGGAATAAATGAGACACGCTTCCTTTTAAATGTGATAGAGACTTGATATTTGGTATATGGGCCAATAATCTGATAAGAAACCCAAGGCGAACAGAGATTTTCAAAAATGTTCATTTATGGGTGTGCTCCACAGAAAAACGTTCGAAAGGGGAGATGATAAAATAGTGTGCTTCGGGATGAGATAGACTTTAATTTGGTATACTGGTAGATAGTTCGAAAGGAAGACGTGCGCAATTTAAAATTTACAATATTTCCTTCTTTAGGGGGGTTCCGTACACTAAACTGTTCGATTTGCCAAATAAATGTGAAGCGCGAATTATTAAAAAAATTACAATATTCAGGGGTTGCTTATTGCGAGACTGTTGATTTTCAACGGGTATTCGGCTAGTAATTATTAAATAATACAAAGTGGGGAAGTTTGGGAATATTTTGAAGTGGTCAGAAAAATTAGGAATTAGAAAATATATCCGGCGTTACCCGGAATTTAAAACAGGGATTCAATGAATTCATTCATTACATTTTTTAAAAGACAACATGGCTGATGTTGGATAAATGAATCCATGCTGTAAATTACGAAGAACGCTGGTTATAAAGGCTATTTTACATAATCATAATTTCGCGGGTTTCTGTAAACAACTTACCATATATCTGTTCTTGATTTCTTATTTTGACAATTTCACTTTCCCCATATACATAGTATAATGTATAGGGAAAATATTGTGACAGGGTCGAAAGTTCGAATAGGTGTTTTTGACGGAAGAGCAGGTTTCAAGCATCTCTGAACTCGAATCGATCATTTTTGAGGTGATATCTATGTGTGTACGTAAGTCTGTTCAAGCGATATCTCACGCACGAATGGAGCGTTTCAAATAAAATTTGGTACAAAAATTACAATGCGTGAGTACTAAAAGCCTATTGATTTCAAATGCAATCAAATGTTCAGAAGACCCTCAAATTTTCGAATGAAACTTTGAGAAAATTATCAAAAAATTAGAATGTAATAATTATTTCGTGAGGAATTATTTCTAATGTAATTTTCCATTATAATGCGACTTGTATAAATTTTAGAAGGCTAGTATAAACATTTCTCAAGATATTTCACTTTTCAAATAAGGTTATAAAAAAAATCACATAAAATTAAAAATATTACCTTTTATCATATATGCTAACTTGTTATATGTAATATTATACAATAAATTTGTTATCATCACTCTCGTGGCCCTAACTCGTTCCATTCACGAGAGAAAATACTTTGTGTAATGATTTTCTATTTTGACACCTAACAGTTATATTCGCCAACAGTCATTTATATATAAGATAGCTATATATAATTATATATTAGATTTATATACTATAAGATATTAGCTATAAATTTGACGAATTGAGCAAGTCATTTAGAGAAATATCGCCATCGCTAAGGAATGACGAATATATCGTCAAAATTGCATAAATAACGCTAAATTAACGAAAATGACACCAGATTGATGAATAAATTATTAAAATATTTTAATATAAGGACATATTACAGAATGCTATCAATATCGATAATTGTATCAGTATTGATAATTTTTTAGTGAATGTCGCCAACTTGACAGTATTCCGCCCCAGATAAGCAAAAATATAGCTAAATTTGCAAAAATTACTCGAAGTTAAAAGAAAATTATGCTAAATCGATAAACTAATTATTAAAATATTTTAATATATGGATTCTATGGCTTATTGCGGATGCTATTAATATTGTCAATTATCAATTGAGAATTGTGTGAAATATAAGTTAACTGGGTACTTTGAATAAGTTTTACATGTTGAAGGCCCAGACCACACGACCAACCCAGGGGGTTTATGGTATCAAGTTGTGTGGTCGGAAGTTTTACATGTTGTCATCTGAAAAGGCGCAAATGTTTAACATTAAAACTATTGTACGGTAGATCTTATACATCCTTTTTACTTTCCTTATTTACATAGTATGATATATAAGGAAGGTAATGTGACGGGGTCGAAAATTCAAATTCGAGTTTTCGGCGGGACAGTACGTTTCAAGCATCCTTGATCACGAGTCGAACATTTTTGAGGGGATGTCTGTGTGTATGTGTGTGTGTCAGTGAGTCTGTGGAGACGATATCTCAAGAACGAATAGAGCGATTGGAACGAAATTTGGTATAAAAATTACAATCCGTGAATACTGGAAGCTTTATTGTTTTTAAACATAATCGAAAGTTCAGAACGTGCTCGAGATATTGCACATTTTTTAAATAGATTTATAAAACAATCCCATAAATTAAAAAAATAACAATAACTGTTGAGAAATATGTTCACTTTTCATATGCAATATCATGCAATAAATTTAATTACATCATTCCGTGGGTCAAACTCGTTCCATTCATGAGAAAAGATACTTTGAGTAATACTTTTGTATTTGAACGCCAAAAGTCATTTATCTGCTATAAGAATAACTTATTTCTCCATAATGCTTGGGGAGATTTTAGTAACGAATTTCGCGGAATATCGTCAACTTAGCGACTTCTTTAAATGTTGTCAAATTAACGAAAATCTCACCAAATGTATAAAAATGACGCTAAATCAATGCATATGACGACTAATTGACAAAAATTCAATATCTTGGAGAGAATATAAGTATCTACTATAAAAAGAACCTTTTTTTTCTTTTTACTGTAAAAGCAGTAAATTCATTGGATTATATAAGGAAAGTCATGTGCTGCCCCACATTAGATTTTTTCATTCTGAAAAAAGTAAATTCATTACCTTATATAATGAAGGAGATGTGCTACCCTTATTTCTTATTCAGGTGCTAGCTCTCTTTGCCAAAACGATACAACATTGTGTCGATGAACAAAAAATATCAGATTCTGTTTACAGAGGGGAATTTAGTTCTAAAGTTAATGCATTAGACATTTATTTTCTGAGTTAAAAACATCAGAAAAACAATGGTGCGCTTTCTGATGACACAAAGTTTTGATGAAAGATGAAAAATAAAGTAATGTACCTTTAAATTTAGTCTGAAAGAACAACAAAATATGAAAATATGAATAAATTCCTGGAACCGAAAACATCCATTGGAATATTTTGAACTAAAAAATGAGCGGTCGTAGGTAGCCGTATGTGCTGCTATGTAACAGAATGTTATTACTTTCCTTATATATATAGTATAATATATAAGGAAAGTATTGTGACGGGGTCGAAAATTTAAAGTCGAGTTTCCGACGGGAGAGCACGTTTCAAGCACCCCAGAACACAAATCAAACGTTTTTGAAGTGATGTCGGTGTGTGTGTGTGTGTTTGTGCAGACGCTATTTCACGAACAAATTGAGTGATTGGAACGAAATTTATTATAGAAATTACAATCCGTGAATACTGGAAGCCTATTGTTTTTAAACGTAATCGAATGTTCAGAACCCCCTAAATTTTCGAATGAAATTTTGAAAAATCACCAAAAAATCAAAACCTTTAATAAAGTTACGCAAATAGACATTTCTTATGTAATTTTTCCTTAGAAAATGACTGACATAAACTTTAGAATACTAGCATGAACTGTTCTCGAGATATTGCACATTTTTCAAATAAATGCATCAAAAAATCACACAACATAAAAAAATAAAAATATTAACTGTTGTAAAATATGTTCACTTTTCATATGTAATATCATGCGATAAATTTGGAGACATCATTCTCGTGGATATAGCTCGTTCCATCTATAAGAAAAGAAACTTTGAGTAATACTTTTATATTTGAACGCCAATAGCCATTTAATTGCTATAAGAATAACTTATACCTCCATCCATAACGCTTGACAAGATTTTGGCGATGAATTTGGAGTAATATTGCCAACTCAGCGACTTTTTTAAATGTTGCCAAATTGATAAAACTGACTCTAAATCAATGAAAATTACGACTAATCGAAGAAAATTCAATATCTTGGAAAGGATCTAAGTATTTACTATGAGAATAATCTATTTTCCGTCCGTAACGTTTGGCAAAATTTGGTGCCGAATTTGCCTGAATATCTCCAACTTGCTAACTTTTAAATGTTGAAAAATTAATATAAATTCGTCAAATTGATGAAACCGACGCTAAATCAATGAAATTACGACTAATTGAGTTCATTATCTTGGAAAGAACATAAGAGTAGACTATAAGAATAACCCATTTCTTTGTTAGCGAGAAATTTAGCGAAATTTCGCCAACTTGGCAACTATTTTAAATGTTGTCAAAGTGACAAAAATATCGTCAATTTGATAAAAATGACGCCAAATGGGAAGTAATGTTTGCAAATTCTGTTTCATAGTTTCTAGTATATAAGAAATGATTTTCTCTCCGTTTGTCTGTAACATTTGCTGATGCATTTGGCGAATTTGGCGAATAATCTAGCGAAGCATCGCTAATTTGGCGATATTTCAATCCCAGATTGACGAAAATATCGTTAAAATTTCAAAAATGACGCTAAATTAAAGAAAATGACACCTAATTGGTGAATTAATTATTAATTTTTTTCATACATACTATATGAACTATGTCGCTTATTGAGGATACTATCAATATTAATAATTGTTTATTTAGAGTTGCGCGAAATATAAATTAATTGGGTACTTTGAAATAGTTTTATATGTTGTCGTCCGAAAAATCGCCAAATGTACAATTCAACGTTAAAAACAAAATACCGTGGATCTTATACATTATTTTTTGACTGTAAAAGGAGTAAATTAATTTCATTACATAAGGAAAGTCATGTGCAGCCACATCAAATATTTTTATTTTTGTTATAATCAAACATATTATAACGTTATTTGGTTTTCAGGAATTCTTTGTGAGTTCCGGTGTGGTATATATTAAAGGTTTGCCTCTTAAATCTCGGGCAACGGCGGGTGTATTTTCCATTAATAAATAATAGAATAAAAATGGAAATAACACAAATAAATTTCCAAAATGTTTGTTTTGAACAAAAATCGTACAAATTTAATGCTAAGTTTCACCAATGAATAACGGAACACAGTTTCACTCCTCCCATATGTTACTCTATACACTATGAGCAAGAATCCCACCCCACACGTCATTAAATTAGCAAAAATTTATTAATAATAATCCCAATAATCCCCGTATTCTTTATACCAGAAGATTGTAATTGATTCCAATATATGCCAATATATATCAAAATATATGTCAATATACCTGTACTACTTATATTCTCGTAGATTAGAAGATATACCCGTGTATTTGTAGAAGATTACTCGTACAACGCACAATATATGAGTTTAAACAATTTTTGCCCTAGTAAAACAATTGCATAATAACATGAAAATATCAATAATCCCTGAAGCAATAATCCCCGAAAATATCAATAATAATAACAGTTAAACCTGAAGACTGTAATTGATATCATCCAGTCAAAAATGCTATAAGAAAAATCAAATTGTTCTTTTCTAAAATATATTTTTATATCCATTTATTTATTATTGAAATCAAAAAAATAATAATTAAAATTAACAGACAGATTTAATTTAATTGCGTTTCTGAGCAACATGATATAAGATAGAATCTTCCTCATAAACTGCGAAATTAAATAACCATTTTGATTTCTTTATACTTTTGATTGTTCAGTAACAGCTTGTGCAAAATAAACCATGGAGATAGATTTCTCATTTAAATCATGTTTCAAACAATTCATGTTTTCAGAAAGTGACTAATTAGAGCAAAAATTCTCCCATCAAACTCAGAGATAAAATTTTAATTTACTTTCAAACACTGGCGTAGACTTTTCATTTTAGCTGGGGGGGCGAGAGGAAGTGGATCCCACTCCCCCCCCCCCGCCAGTAATTTCATTTTTTATTTCACATTTTTTAATTGAAACATGGTTTTATACAATAATTTTTTTAGATAATATACATAGTGCAATAGTTGTATATATCTATAATGTAAAGAAAAATGTGTATATGGAAAAGGATGTGAGAGAAGAAAATCAACACCTAAAAATTTTTATAAAACTTTTGACTTTAATATTTGATATCAAAATCGAAGCATTTACATTATTTGAAATAGTAATGATGTTATATCCCTAAAATAAAATGTAAATATAAGATCTTTAATTTACAATCACAATTTTCAATATCTATAAGAGTCTTAAAGACATTTTCAAGAAAAAAAAATTGTTAAAAAATATTTTTTCAAATAAACAGCTTTTATTAACATTTTGTATTTCAGTCTTGTGTATAAAGATTGATTAAATTACAGCAAAAGTATTTCTTCGGGTTTGATTTAATATGATAAACTAGTTGGCTAATTTTTCCATGTTTAAATTGTCAGCTTTCTCTTTGGAAAAATTAATTATGGCTAAAGTGTGAAGTCTCATTTGAGTCATCGCTGACCGCAGGTAAGTTTTTAATCTTCTAAGCATGCTAAAAGATCTTTCCGATGAGCACGATGTCACTGGTATCGTTAATATTAATGAAATCATTTTTAACATTTTACAACAAAGTTGAAAAGTATTTATGACTTTGTTCATTCTGTCTGTCTGTCTGTCCGTTAGCACGATAACTGCCGAAAAAATAACTTACTTAAAATGAAATCTTAGTATGTTGTTCAGACGATCTGTAGGACCTATGGGAATATAAATGAATAATATCACCCAATTACTTTTGGACTGAACCCGGGTTGAAAAAATGAAATACATTGAGCCCTATGGGACCTAATTTTTCAAACATTTTTTAAGCGGATTTAAAATTCACAAATTGCTTCGAAAATTTTAGGTAATATTCAAATTGTTCCATAAAATATATAAAAAAAATTCAGCGAAATATATTCAGTAGTTTTTTAAATAAAATTCAAAATAATAATAACACCTCTTATATGAAGCGATCACGTGACCATCATATGAAAAGATCACGTGACTCACTTCAAAATGATATATGGCATCCATCTTGTCTCAAAATCGTGATTTTTAAAGTTCTTTTTAACTCATATTGAGTGTTGTATCCGTCCTAAAACCACTTTATTTTTATTTAAATTCTGTGCATCTACATACTGAAACAGCGCAATTACAATATATTTGAGTTTAAATGCTCATCCAAATTTGATTATTTTTACAACGAAGCCTATTTTTCACCTATGTAAAATGTAAACAGCAAATTATGTTGAATGAGTTGTATTGGAATTGCTGTATTTCTTTAACACAAAATCATTTAGTTCATGGAGTCTGCGTAGCTGATATGAATGAAATATTCATTGATTTTACAAAGAGAAGGACGATTTTTTTCGATGAAGTTTTACGCATAGAGTTTAATTACTTGTAGCTCCATGGTCTCAATTTTTAAATAAAATAAATTATTATAGTATTGTGATGAATGACATGAATGGGAAATTATTTATAAATGAAATGCTGTTTTTATAGAGAGAGCCAGGGGAGTTATTTTTTCTATGACGTCATTTGAATGAATTTCAGTTATTTTCGATGAAGTTTTCAAATATAATAAATTATCGTAGTATTATGATAATTCTAAAATTATTACTGAGGAATGTATCACATTTTAGAGATGTTTAAACCAGGCAATTTATATTTCAATGCCGTCATTTGAATGAATTTCATTTTTTTCGATGAAGGTTAAAGTTTACAAATATAATAAATTAATGTAGTATTGTGATAAGTTTTAAAATATTACCGAGGAATGTATTGCATTTTAGACATGTTTAAATAAAATTGCATTGAAGTTGGAAAGTGTTTCATAATCAATGCTTTAAGCATGATTGATCTTTCTTGTTTTTACTTCGCTGAGGCATGAAAATGCTATGGGATCTTGTTTAAAACTATCCAGAACATCAGAGAAAGTTCTAATTTGAAAACCCTTGGCTACAGCTATATCATGATACATATTTCTGTGCAATACTAATCTGTCTTGTTCGAAATCACTTTGATAAAATTTAATCAGTTTTCAGGTCCAACAGACCTGCAGGTTAGAAACTCTTCAACATTATCTACAAGTTCTTGAAATACGGAGCTAAATCTTGTGTTAAGGCCAAAGAGAACATTATCAATGCATTCTTTGAAAATTCTGTCATAAAATTCCAGTTCTGAAGATTCATGTGGTTGACTTGATGGGTTGCATTCGTATTTTGGGTTTTTCTTTCTTTGTTTAAGTTTCATTTCTTTTAAATGTAATAATTTTCAATCGTTAGCAATAGAAGACAATTTTTCTCCAAGGGTTTCTCTCATGGTTTGGAAAGTTAATTTTAAATCACTGATTATCTGAATTTATTTTTTCAAATGTAAAGTGTGATTTTGTAATAAAATATTGGTTTTCTCAATATGGCACAAAATTCGTTCAGAAGTGGTGATAAAAAAAGTTTCTGATTTTGACAATTTCTTCCAAAAGCCTTCAGCTTTGGAACCTGCTTCATTTTTTTCAGTTAGAGAATTATTTTTCAAAAAGGTCAACAATACTTTATAGTTTTTTAAATTAGAACATAGGGAATGATGCCTTAAAGTCCATCTAGTCGGACAAAATGGTCTTAGAGACGTCGAGTCTTCAGTTTTTGTGAATAAATTAAGTCTCTTAGGGGAAGCCCTAATAATCAACTCTTTAACTAAGGACATAGTACTTCGAATCTGGTCAACATTTTGTAAGCAATCTTCTGCTATGAGGTTCAAGAAATGTGCCTGACAGTGGACATATTGGCTCTACTTCTTGAACTTTAACCTCAAGTCCCGTATGTATCCCAGGTTATAGGGATGGCTGTTATTGCAAAAATAACCGGTTTTCGGTTATTCCGGTTTAATCTGGCGGTTATAATCGCTCAAAATAACCGGGTTTTTCTTTTTAAAAAACGCTTGTAGACGAAATTTTTTATTTACATTTTTAGTTACAATTTTCACGTGTAATATTTGAATATCACATTTTATGTCATATTGTTCAAAACTCAATATAAATTAAAAAAATTCCCAATTGCTTCTAAACCTAGAAAAGAGGTAAATTTTAGAAAATCATTAATTTTGGACCAAAATATTGGGGGGTCGAATTGATACTCTCGCCCCCCACGTGAAATATTGGGGGCATCGCCCCCTCACCCCTCTAACTTTACGCCTATGCTTTCAAACGATTTTCAAGCTTTTTGTTTGGATAAACTACGGAGTTAGAGAGTAGAACTCCTAGGAAAAAGTTTCGTTTTTCATTAATATCTCGACAACCCCTGGTCTTAGATACTTGAAACTTGGGCTAAATTTATGGGGGGCTATTTCAAGGCTATCCACAAAATTTTATCAAATTCTGTTAAGCTGTTCTCCCGTAATGATGAGACAAACGAAAATTTCGTTTTTTACTAATATCTCGAGAACCACTGATCGCAGAAACTCCAAACATGGACTAAATTTTAAGTGGGATTATTTTCAGGCTACCCACAAAATTTCATCAAATGCGGTTCAGCCGTTCTCTCGTGATGCCGGGACAGACAGACAGGCAGATTTTCAATTTTATTTATATAGATATAGCAGACTCCAGAGCTAAATAATTTTGCGTTAAAGAAATTCAGCAATTCTTATATAATTCATCTTATAACTTGATGTGTTTACATTCTCCATACGTGAAAATTAGGCTTCGTCTTAGAAATAATCAAGGTTTGATGATCATTTAAACTCCAAAATATTGTAATTGCGTTATTTCAGTATGTAGATGCACAGAAAAAAATAAAAAAATAACGCGGTTTTAAAACGGATGCAACACTAAATATAAATTAAAAAGAACTTTAAAAATCACGATTTTGACACAAGATGGATGCCATATTTTATTTTTAAGTGGGTCACGTGATCTCTTCATATAATATGGGTGCAATTATTTTAATTTTTATTTAAAAAACTACCGAAAACATTTTCTGAAATTTTCTTTATATATTTTATGGGATAATTTGAATATTTCCTAAACTTTTCGAAACAATTTGTATATTTTAAATTCGCTTAAAAAATGTTTGAAAATTAAGTCCCATAGTGTTCAATGTATTTCAGCTTTTCATCCCGGGTTCAATCCAAAACTAATTGGGTGATATTATTCATTTACATTATGTCCCACAGACCGTCTGAACAAACTAAAATTTCATTTTGATAAAGTCATTTTTACGGCAGTTATCGTGCGAACTATGATCAACTATGTTACAAAGTATTAAAATAAGCAAATGCAAAAATATTATAATGAACGATGATTTACGTTTAACGTCGCAGCACCAGATGTCTCCATCAGCTAACTTATCATAGAAAATGTAGCACAAATCAGCCGTGAACAGAAAGCTCCTCTTACTTAAAATAACTATAAAATTAATTCGATTTAAAAAAAATCTCGCTGAGGCGTATCGTCCCGGATCATGAAGTACATGTATACTAAATTGCATATCCGTACGACGTTCATCTTTTGTACTACAGACGACACAGACTTCTTCCTTTATTATTATAGATTTAAAATCGGTACAATATGAAAATTCGAACCACGACGTTTTTGTTTTCAAATAAAGCTATTGACCTTATAGATTGCGCCACCAGCAAAATTTATAGCAATTAAAAAGTTATCGAGTCTTAGGAGTTAAAGTTAGGCCTAAATACTAAAAACGGTATCACTGAGATTTCCCGGTGGGCCAGAGCCATAGGATTTCATTTTTATCCCTATAGATAATGTGTACGATGAGTCGAAGTTGATGTCCCTTTTTAGCTGTATGTAAATTCCGAAAGTTTTAGCAAAGTGCAATAGATAGCGCTACTGATCAAAATTGTCAGTTGTATTGGAATAAGACCGAATTAAATTAAATGCTTAACTTTTGAATTAGTTCGAATTTTAAAAGAAAAATGACGACCAGGTGTCTTCGGCATAAAATGTACCGAATTTCACTGTACCAAATTTCGTAGCTGTGGATCGTTTGAATTTTTTCTACTCGACTAACAAACAACTTATTTTATTATTTTAAATAAATGCATTAAATAATGCTAAAGTTACTTGATTGACAAAGATGATGTATATTAATATTGTAAACCATAAATATTACCTATTATAACTGAATTATTAATTAATTCCTTGCTATTATCCAGCATAAAATAATCATTCCTAGAATAACGTTGATTATTAGTTAATTCCTTTAAACGATTTTGTCTGCAAAGCATGTGACTTTGCGCAATATCAATAATGACTGGATTACAACGTAAAATGCAACGCAAATCAAGGTAAATAAGCATAGAGACATTTCGGAAATCAACTAGTTATCCTTCTTTGGTACACAAAGTCTGGTCTGGACGTCAAAATAAGTACAAGGCTTTGTCCACCAAACTCAAATGGCTAAACAACTTCACAATATAGTGGTGCCACCTAGTGGCATGAAAGAAAAATAAAATTAGAAAAATGTAAGAAACAAGGAAATAAGAACTTAAAATGCAAAAAAAAAAAAAAAATGACATGCAAAAAAATATAAAGTCAAAGAAACGGAAAAATTAGACGTGTTCATGCAATACCTCTGCGAAATGTGGAGTCATTAACATATCTAGATTACTGGAGTCTCTATTAAATATGAAAAGATTCAAAGAAATCCAAAACGAAAATTGAAGAGCATTTTTAAATAATGGAAGCAAAAGGAAAATCAAACCTGTGACTAGTCATCCAATAATGATTAGCGACAGAAGATATATTCATTTCTTGGGCTTTTTTGCGCAATTTTTATATTCTTTTAAGGAGTACTATAAGGAGAGATAAATTTAACGGATATACGATAGACCGAATTGAAAAGAAATTTGATAAATGCTTCAATTATTGAACTTTTCTATAGGATCCTTAAGAGAAGAAAATTTAATTTTATTAATAAAAGAGTAAAATATCACTTTGAAGTTAAAGTTATTGAAAATTCGCTCAATTTTATGACTAATTTTAAGGGAGAAAAGAAGGCATATAATATTGCTAAAAGTTTTAACCACTGTAAGGAAGTTTTTTTCTAAACGACTTCCCTGAAGTAGTTTAGAAAATTTGGAAAAAACACAATCAACAATTTTTGGCGAGAATCCACTATCTAAGGCGACAACTTTAAAATAAACCGCAGACTTAAAATAAAGTCAGCAGTACAGCATAATTGAATAAGTCAACAGTAGAGTATAATTTAATAAAACAGTAGACATAAGTATTGACTGCAACAACAGTTTCATCAGGGAGATGACAAGAATCATTGTGAGGGGGGTAATGTAACAGCAAAAGGTTTACGGTGAACAGTGGTTATAAATGAATTTTCATGGCGAATGAATAGAACATCCAGGAATTATGGGGAATTATTACATTCTAGTTAGCAGATAAACTGAATGCAAGAATCTGTAGAATTTATAATGAAAAGAACACCATCTAAATCAACATTAGACTAATCAAGAGCAAAACAATCATCCATGTAACGAACATGAAAGGAAAACTGAATAAGATTAAACAAAGAAGCGCATGTAAATATCTCACAAAGGGGAAGTTAAAGGATTATCATGGATAGGAAGCAGTGCCAATATTAGAAACAGTAGGCCGAAAGGTATCGCCAAATCTATGAACTTTAGGTAGAGCATAAAATCTAGAACAATTGACAATATATAAAAGAGACTCTTTAAAATTGACTGAAATAATCCTAGAAGATATTCTTTTACAGCATTTTTTATTTTAGTTATTTCATTATTGCTGGGATCTGTTTCGATTGGCAGAGTCCCTCATCGAGCAAATTACCAATTTTTCTATCCTATATAGATTTATCTATAACAACAATTTTATTTTCTTTACCAACTTTGATTAGTCATTCAAGACATTCGTAGTCGACGGAACGTTATAGAAAAATACTTCTGAAACCATCTGTTGCTGTCCCTAGCTTTTTTAATGAGAACAAATCTTCTGGTATAGAGCAACTAGTGCTTCCATTGACCACAGTGCCAATCTTCAAAACAAATTTAAAAGTATGCTTTTAAAATAATTTGACTTAAAATAAAACTTAGCCTCAGCTTAGGAGCAATGCAGTTATATAAATTTACCTAAGTTTCCCCTTACAATAGCTTTCAATCTGATTTTCTTAAGTAATAAAGTAAAGCGCAATAATAATTTTTCAGTTTTTCTTGCTTAGTTCAATTGCCCTTATTTAGAATACGTTGAAGTTTATTAACATTTCCCATTCACAGAAAAATTCAACCAGGCATTTAATTACAAGTACCGTCAACTCTAGCCTCTCAGTTTCCTAAGCCTAATCTCAATAAAAAAGAGAAAGAATATCTAAATGCTTTCCGTTCCAATTCAAATCTAATCAGAGCCAAAGCTGATAAAGGAAACCACATTGTTGTTATAGATAAATCTATGTATGATGGAAAAATTGATAACTTACTCAACGAAGACCCATACCAATCCATCAAGAAATAATCCCAACAACGGTGAGTGACGTAACTCAAAAAAGAAATGATGCCAAATCTTCTGAATTTTTCCTGTCAACTTTAAAAAGTCTCTAATTCCTTCAATTGCCAATTGTTTTAGATTGTATGCTTTACTTCATGTTTATAAAGTTGATGTTCTCTTTCAATCTATTGCCACTAATGCTGGCACTGTATCCTATCATTTGGCTACGTTCCTTGTTTCTTGTTTTTCTCCCTTACTATGTAGCAATATACCACTAAGATCTCTTACGATTTCGTCAACAAAATACATAAAACGTTTAACCTTATAACTGTACTATGGCTTCTTTTGACATTAACTCACCTTTTACTATTGTTCCTAAAATATGCCTCAGGAAAGGATTACAGGAATTTAATTTCTTTGAGTTCATGAACTCATATTTTTGACACATACATGTTTATCTTAAAATTTCGTCTTTCAATGAGATTACTTTAGAATGTCTAATAACTTAGCCATGGGTAATGACTTAGCCTCTAACTCCTTCGTTGTGTGATATTTACATGACAATATTGAAATTTCTCTATTTTATCTTATTCAATTTTCCTGTTATGTTCGCTACGTGAATAATTGATTTGCACCTTTTGATCAGTTTAATGTGGATTTAGAAAGTGTTCTTTCCATTATGAATTTTATTGAATCTTGTATCCAGTTTATCTATGAGCTAGAATGCAATAATTATTTTTCTTCTGTAGATGTTCCAGTCATTTGCAATGGAAATTTATTTGTAACCACTATTTACCGTAAACCTTTTACCGTTATATTAACCCCCTCTTAACAATTCTTGTCATCCCCCTAATTAAAAAATTGCCGGATTCAATACTTATGTCTACCGTGATATTAAATTATGCTCTACTGCTGACTGATTAAAGTATGAGAATTTTTATTTATATCTGTCGCATTACATTGTGAATTCTCCTCAAAAATTGTTGATCGCACTTTATCCAAATTTTCAAAGTCATCCCAGAACAAAGGAGATCCAGTTAAAACTTGTAGTAACATTGTATGCCTTTTTATCCCAAAATTAGTCATAAAATTCTCAATAGGTTTGATTTCAAAATGATATTCTCTCTTATCAATAATATTAAATGTTCTTCGCTTAAGGACTATATTTGAAAAGCTCAATTATTTGGAGCGCTTATCAAATTCCTTGTCAATACGGACTATGATATATAGGCAGAGTTGAAAAGACGGGGAAAACCGGGTTTTTTGGAAAGAGAATTTTGAAAAATCGGAAAATTTTGAAAGTTTTCAAAAAGTGGGAATTTCCAGCCATTGCATTTTGCATTGTGAAAGCCCCAGGCCGTCCGGCTCGTCCAGAGGACTTGGAGCAATGCATTTTGCATTGTGAAAGAAATGTGCATGAGCCAAAACTAATATTTATTTTTGCATTCGGAACTTTAAATAGCTGAAGCAAATAAAATTGTGAGAGATTTATTAGATCCAAGAAATTTTTTTAAATTATATGGCTTTCTTATTTTATATAAGTAAAATTGAAAATTAATTCCACAAATAAATTGTAATTTAATTTATACATATTTTTAAAGTAAAAACACTCCAAACGATAAAATCATTATACAAATTCATTCATATGCATTTAGCGATAATAAGAAATATATATCAATTCCAATAATAATTTAATAATTCTGTAACTAATATAATTTTGCACATTTTCAACAAAATTTTTGCATTTCAAATATTTGAAAATGTTATTTCAATAGATTTGACCTTCAAACTAATACAAAAATTTAGTACATTTATCTCAATGGCAATCCATCATTAAGGTGTAAACTGCGCAATGTGCCGGATTACCTGGAGCATATAAGAAACACGTAAATTAGTTTCTTCCCATCAAAGCTTCCAATGCTTCTAAAATTCCCGGTTTATTATCCAAAATTCCCGGGTTTTTTGCAACTGTATACAACTAAATTCGCCTTAACGTACTTCGTTTAAAAGAATTTCAAAATTGTGTAAAATACAAGAAAGTAATAAATCATTTATCGCTAATCATTGTTGGATGACTAGCCACAGGTGTGATTTTTCTTCTCCCTCCATTATTTAAAAGTGCTCAAGTTTCCATTTCGATATCTTTGAATCGTTTCATATCAATAATCAGTATTATCTAGCTAATGATTTGTCAATGACTCTATATTTCTCTAAGGTATAGCCTGACTACGTCTAATTTTTTGTTTATTTGAGTTCATATTCTCTGCCTCTCATTTTCCTTGTTTGCGTCTCATGTTCATATTTCCTTGTTTTTTCCATTTTCTAGTTTTATTTTCCTGTCGTGCCACTAGGTAGCGCTACTTTATTGAGATGTCGTTCAGTCATTTCAATTTGGCCGATATAACCGTGCGCTTATTTGATCTTCCAAGACATTTTGCACTGAAGAAAGAAATCCAGTAGATTTCCGGAACGTTGGTATGCTTATTTATCTTGATTTGCGCTGCATTTTACATTGTAAACCAGTTTATTATTAATAATAATTCACTAACAGCAATAGAATAAATGTTATGGCCACTTGTGGTAACTCTAAATTTTATGCGATTTTTTTTTTAATTTTGGTATTAAAACAATATATCGAAATTTAAAAAATTTAGATCTTATTTAAAATTATTCTAAATATCAATAATTTTATTTTCGATGCTAATTAGAATGTAAATCGATTTTAAACATATTATTGCTCTTTAAATCGACATTTCCCAACGTGGTCTACGTTATATAAAGGTTAATTACAGCACGCCAAAACATTTTAGCAATAACGGACTTGATGTAAATTGATGTTCTTCAAACCAGATTATTATTTACTGTCCCTACAATACATGTTAATGTATAGGAAAGGATTGGGAACGGTTCGAAAGTCGCAACTTGAATTTCGAAGGATCTACATGTTTTAAGCACTCTAGAACCCGGGGGGGGGGGGGGAGCGATTTTAAGCTTGACGTCTGCGTATGTCTATCTGTGCAATATATCTATTCACTTTAACTGAAAAACCAATTAACTCAAATTCACAGAATTTGAAATTAGATAGATAGGTTACTTATGAGTTTCCCCTGTGTTGATCAGACTTTAATACGATTTGGAAAAAAAGAACCTGCTTTTTAAGCGAAATAACCAGCAAAAATCATATGCATCTACGCTAGCTGAAAAATTGATTGATCTCATATCACAAAATTTGGTAAATAAGTCCTTGTATGTGTGTGTGTGTGTATATATATATATGTATTATAATTTCCTCATTCTGGTTGAATTTCATTTTATTTCATTGTATTTTGTAGGCAAATTTTAAGATAGTGTATTATGAGTTACTACTTCCATTCTACCTTTGGATTTACAATTTTAATATTATATATATATATATATATATATATATATATATAATTGAAGATTTTGATTTTTACTTGTAATATAAACTCGAAAATTACCAAATAACCATTAGAAAAATGCTGTATATAAAAGAATGAAATGAAAAAGGACGGAAGTGGTTACAAAAAGACTATACAACAAGCTGTTGTATCATGTAAACATGTATTTCAGAACATGTAAGAAAGAAATTTAACTCATGTCTAATGCAGTTACCTAAGGTACTATTTATTCCCCGGGTACCCTACATAAGCATACAAGATGTAAATTCAGAAGTTAAAAGATGAAAAATTGCAAATCAGAAACAAAGTGTAGCACGATGAGATAGGCCTTTTCTAGCTTCCAAAAAGTTTGGAAAATGAATAAAAGGATTAAAATGAATATTAAAAGGAATAAAATGAATATGAATATGAAAAGCATTTCTGAAACCATGTACGTTATCAAGAGCCATACATGTTTCATTAATGCTGATTCTACGTTTCTGTGTACACAACTGTAAAATGTATTACAGAAATAATGTACATGGCCCGACGTAGAAGAAAATACAAAGTGGATCGAATACATAGGAAAGCAAGTATGAATATAATATATTCTTTTACACCAGCTTGTGGCTAATTATTTAAATGAGGATGCACTGTGATTTAAAGAAAAATCAAAAGAATATGATGAAGATATATCTACCCCTTGTACTGTTGAACTTCAGAAAATGCATGAAACTGACCAATCATCTCAGAACAGTTTACAGTGAATTTTTGTGACTGACTAAACAGTTTTGTTCAAAGCAGGTTATAGTTACGTATACAAAGTGTTTAACTGTTAGAAGATAACATGGAGATAATGAATTATTTAGAAATGTTAGAGTATGATCTGTCAATATGTTGCTGTAATTGTTGCAAGTTGTTGAATTTAAATTTAAAATGTGTTTCAATAAAAGAAAAAGTAAGGTTGGGCGTTTTATATATATATATATATAAATTTTGAGGTAGTAACTAGATGAGACAATGTTCACGTTTAATATAAAGCACAGAATGTCAATATTTTTTGATGGAAGACTTAAATTTCCTATCTGCAGCTTGTCTCCCAGTCATTTAATGATTATCTCCCTCAACCACTCAAGCAGAGATAGATATCACTTTTAGACTATTGTAAAATATATTAGCACATATTATTACAATATTATATTCTATATATAATATTCTACTACTTTATCTATGTAGTCAACAAACTAAGTGAAATTTACAGATTTTCTTAAAAGCATAAAATCTCAAATTTTATTAACGTAAAGTGAAAATGAAAAAGAAAAGATTTCCTAATTATAGTAAAAAAATCTCCATGGAAAGCAACCTTTTCTTGGTGGCTTAGTCGAATCTGGCCCCGACCTGCTTAATATTTCCTTATCTTTAAAGGAGAATTTTTTATATTATTATATACTAAATATTATACTACTTCATTTATATAGTCAGCATATCAATTAAAATTTACAGACTGTTATATTTACAAAGACTCTCTAACTTTATTTATGTAAAAGGAAAATGCATACGAAATAGTTTCCTAAATATAGAAAAAAAAAATCTATGAAAAGCAAGCCTTTCTTAATAGCATAACCGCATTTCGCCCTGACTTAAAAAATTAATGCCAAACATTGTTTAATAAAATACTGTTTTGGCATTTTTATTTACATTCCATTAGATCCCGCAGATAGCGATAATACATGAAATAAAACAAGTACTGATAGAAGTAAAAACTACTGTTCACGTGACATTTGTTTATGCAATCGCGCGCGGGACAGCCAATTTTTCTCCAAAGTTTTCTAAACCTAATCTTACTTGAAGCACACAAAAAAAAAAATGTATTTCAGGAATATATATTTAAGAAATAATTTTTATGCATAACAAACGTTCTAGATAAAGCGGTCGTCGGTGCTCAGATCAACGGAATTGCATTTCAGCCGCGAATTTTCCGATGAAAACCGCGCGTTTTTGAGTGCGTCGATCCACGTACCTATTGGTTTGCGAGAGGAGGGGTCAGCTGGCTGGATTCCCGGGCAACCGGAGTGCCCTCTGCCAATCAGTGGGGGTGCGGGGCGTGTCTTCACACTCGACGCTCTATAAAAAGGCCAGGAAGTGAATGTCATGCTCTACTACACAGCCGTCAACCATCACTTCAAGGGCGATAAGCCGAAATCTTGGCCAAATTCTCTCTCCGTTACACACCATCCGAGCTTCCTCCCTCTCTCTCCCTATCGCTCTCTACACAAGTTTCGCTTTTTTTCCCCTGCTGCCCCACCATGGCCGTGTCTTTTCGTATCTGCCGATGGATGCTCCTACTGACCCACGTGCTCTGCACGGTACTCCTCCTCCCCAGTGTCCGGTGCACCTCCCCATATGACGCCCATCTAGAAGACTCGTTAAACGATGAGGAAGAAGAGCTCCAAGAACTGGAGAAAGAGTCCGAGAGAATCAACGGCGCTGCGAACTGCAGTCGGTGCAGCGAAAACAAAGAGCGGCGGACACTCCGGCTGATGAGCATCAAGAATCAGATCCTGAGTCAGCTGGGCCTGCAGGAAGCACCCAACATCACGGAGAGGAATCTCCCTCACATCCCACCACTCAACCACCTGCTAGACCGGTACAGCATGCAGGCAGATGCACCCCACTTCATGCCGGGTCCGGAGTACGGTGACGAAGACGACGACTTCTACATATCAGCTGAGAAGATGCTGGCTTTCCCGCACGATCGTGAGTAATCTTGCGTTTTCTTTTTGCTTTCACTCCATGTGCTTGCTCTCCCGAGGCAGAAAAAAGTTGTGCGTTAAAAGGATGGAAACTCTGTTATCGATAACTTATGTTATTTTTTTTTTAATTTGCTATGTAATACAAGGTGAAACTGTCAATAGAATTTATCCTGCTGAGAAAAATAATATGGCTATTGTATTTAGTCAATCAACAAATAATTTTAACAGATTGAAGACACTTGCAATATTACTTTCTGATTGGTTAAAAGTATATTTAAACTGCAAAAAAATAATTAATTTTTGTTATTTATCATGTAATTAATTTAAAACAACGTCGCATATTAATTTATAATAGTTCGTTTATTTTAAATTTATAAAAATTCGAATGAAGTATATGAACATTTATATCAAATACTATCTATTTTCAAAATGTTCTGGCAGTAGCATATAAATTTTTATAAAAATATTTTCCGGCATCTAAAAAGTATTATTTTATTCAGCTTAACATTAAAAATGTCTTATTTTAATAAACCTATTTGCATATTAGTTCTAAAATAATATTATCAAAAGTATAAAATCCGTGAAATCGCAATTTAGATATATTAAATAGCAGAAAAAACTTAAAATTTACATATTATTACCTATATAAATATTTTGTAAAAATACAGAAAAAGTTAGTTAGATAAATAAAATTTGTTATACATTGCCAATTTTATCGAATATGAAGACAAAATTCCCATAACCAATGTTAATTTTTTTTTATTTTTGGTAGTATGCGATTCACCACTATGCCGTATACAGTAAGATATTTTTTATAAATGAGCAAAAGTAAAACAATTACATGTTTAAAAATAAATTTTCGCCTTATATAATAATATCTACTGATATTGTATTTTCTGTTTAGTATAAGATACTTATACAGTATTGATCACATATTCTGATTAATTTACAGATAGTAAAATTTTTATCACCTGAAACAAATTACGTGTGAGTTTCCTTATGTACATAGAAAATGTATAGGAAAAGTGTTTTACTGAATCGAAATTCAATTTTGAGTTTTTATGGATATACATGTTCTTGCTTATCAAAAACATGAAACGGACGTGTTCCTAATTACATTTGCGGACATTTTCAATATTCGTCTATGGACATCGCCTATGTTTTATCTTAAGAATAAATTTAAAAACTCGATGTGGGCAGCAAATGACTTTCCTTACAGACTAGTATTCATTTTATATTTCTTTCTTTCATTTCATTAAATTTTGTTTAATTGTACAACATAACATGGATAATTATTTGAAATTATACTGAATTTGCAGTTTTAATTAAATTTTCGTTTTCATTTGGCAACTGAACGGAATTTTAGATGCAACGTTGGAAAATGCTAAAGAACTAACATATCTCGGGAATGATTATTCCTAGAGTAACAGAGCTGCTCTTATTCTTTTTGTCGTTAACAATTACGTATAAAACTGGCATGGCATTTAATTGATACATACGAGTGTATGTGGTCTTTACTTTTGATTTTGATGATTTTTGCGGAACATTTCTCTGAAAAATGCAGGTTCTTTTTCTCAAATCGTACCAAAATATAATTAACACCAGAGTAACCCACAAGTGACTTATCTACCAACTTTTGTGAAATTTGATTTATTAGTTAGTTTTTGAGCTAGAGTGGATGCATACATTATACAGACAGACACACAGACGTCACACTAAAAATAGTTTCTTGGGGTTTTAGAGTGCTCAAAACTTGTAGCTCAGTCGAAAACTCGAATCGTGATATTCGCCACGATTTTGAAACTTTCCCTATACTGGCCTATACCAGCTATGTATTGTTTAAAAATTAAAATATAACTTGTTGAGATTGTTGTCATCACGAACATATCAGCTTTATATATTTTACAGAGAGAACAAGCTATAGGAAATCACCTCCCTTGTTTTATCTTAAATATGATTCTAAAAATAATTCATAAAAGTCATTAGCCTTAAATATAATATTATATTTGAAAACGATTGAATCTACTTTTAAATGCTGGCATGCAGCTTTTGCGATGTTGCATGTTTTTTTAACCGGTACTCCAAAATAATTTTGTAAGAGTTCAAACTGTATATATATGAGGAGAATAGACTTTTCACCTGAAATTTTACATACAATAGAGTTTGATTATTTCCTAGCACATGCGTAGTGAAGATCTCGGAAAGAGAGGGGCTGGTTGTTGTAAATGGTGTTTAAGGAGAGTCGATAAGTTTACTGATAATTGAAGTTATAGCCTCTTACTCCCCCTCTTGACTACACCACTACTCCTCAGTATCTCGCATAAGCCGTCTTCGAGAAATAACTTTTTGTTGAAAGTATGATGACAACAGTCGCAAAAAGCGTCAAATATCAATCCATTAAATACTAAGCATAAGTTAATGTTATTTTGCTAAGCATTTTGCTAATGGATATAAATAACAAATCATATGTATTTATTTGCTGTAATCAATTGATTTTGATTATAATGATATTCTAATCAGCTGATGAAGAGATGCGTTTAAAATATCCTACTGAAAAAATGTGCTGTCTAGGTTGAATTTTGTTTTAATGTAAGATTTAGATTTAATTTTTACTTTTTCACAATAATTTCAACATTTTAATGGATAACTACGTTTTGAAACCTCCTGAATCCATTTCGAACATTTTTAGAAAGGTCCATGTTTATGTGTGTGTACAAGATAACTCAAGAACCAATGTCCCTATGCCGCTATCAAATGTTATGTGTAGATGCATTTTGTGAAAACTAGGACTAAATGCAGCATTTAGTAATTCTTATGATTAGAACTTGGGTGATTTGAATTAAGATTTTTATTCAATTATTTTCTATGTAAAATCACTGATAATTCCCGGAACTATGAAAGTAGGACATAATATAAGGTGGAAATTAACAATTTGAACTACGCTATTGATATTAGTGGTGTCGAAATGATTTATATTAACACATATAAATCCAATGCATCTAATTCAAAATATAGAAATTTTTAAAGAATTTTTACGAAATATTTTAAAAGAATACAGTACAAAATCTGAAAAAATTCATACTTTTATTTTTATAATAATTGCAATAAAAGTGGTATTTAAAAGAATACGAATGCATGAGAGAGTTGAGTTCACGCTCCAAACATTTTAAACTAAAACTTAAACAATGGAAAGAAAGAACAAATATATTAAATAAACAAATATCAAATTCCTTACTTTAAAGATAATTATATTCTTTATCACAACATCGAAACTAGTTAAAGGAATAGCATTTATTTAATGCAGCAAATTAAATGTTTTGTTAAGAGTGTTGTTGGTAACATTACATCAGAAGAGAGAGTCTATATGGCCTGGCTTTTGAATAAAAGCTTGTCCTCAGTTCTTGACTTATTAAAAACTAATGGTGTAAATGATAGTATTTAACTATACATTGGGCAAGGTTAACTTAAATACTAAATACTCTGTAGAAGATGAGACTGGCTGTTGACTCAGTTTTGTCTCTATTGACTAGATGTTTCCATAGTAACAGAATTCATTTTTAATATTCATTTAGTATACTTTTCATTGAAATATGAAAATCATGCCTATAATTTTCATTTTTAATCAAAGGAATCAGTTGATTTAAACTTAAGCAATTGGTATAGTACAGTAAAATTGTAGTTTTTAATTATTAATAATGTTTAATATAGGGTCTCTATAACCTAGAGGACATTTATATAGTTTTTCCTATGCCTCACCACAATCAAGTTAGTTTTGACACAAATATATATATTCCAACGGTTCTCAATTTTTAAAGTTCGAGACAAAAATTTTGAAGCATATTTGGTCACACAACGTTTGTATGTTTAGTATATAAGAAAATTCTATTTCCAGCCAATGCATTGTAACCCAAGGATCGAAGTAAGATTTCCTATCACGTATTTACTGTTCAGCCTACCTCTGGAATCTATTCTCTCCAAAATTTAACTTCTTTATATATGTTTTTAAGTCATCTCTTAAAATAATATGTTTTTTCAAACTTTTGTCATTTAATATATTTCTAGATGCATTGTGAGATGCACACGCATTTAAAATATATAATCATTAATTAATTATAAATGTGTTTTATTTTAAACATATTGTTATGTTTTCATCAGAAATTAGACAATCCCCCTTCCCTAAACGTTTTTTTCTGACTACGTGCTTGCTTACTATATACTATACAAATATTAAACAGATAATAAACAAGATGTGCTGTGAATAATTGATGGCGTTTCCTATAGACTAAAAGTATTTGAATCGTTATTTATATTTATTGGATTGACATATATCCACTTTTGTATTCAAGATTAAAAGGAAATTAAAAGAATATAAACATATATTTTTGGAATACCAATGAATCAACACTTTTTCACGGCTGTTGCTTCAATTCAAAGATCTACCAAGTTCGTCAAATACTTCGCACAGATCCTTAAAATATATAATATTTCCAGATGGCTTTTTCTGATATAGACTAGTCTCATTTATTCTTTTATGCAAAATTACGTGAAATAACACCATAAATAACACCATTCTTGTGTGAATAAAACTCACACCAAACTTGACTCTAATCATGCAATTCTTACAAAAGATACCGTGTCAATAAATTCATTTACAAGCATCATTAAAATATCAGTTGATATTCTAGGATATTTAAAACGTGTATTTTCGTATAAAACTCTACATTGGAAGTAAACCATACAATACTATGTATAGGTAAATTAATTTTTTTAGAAAGTAATTTTTAATGTTGATAAGGAATGCACAATATTTCTGCTAGGTAAAAAAAAATGTTCTTAAAGAAGAAAGTACTTTTATGAGATTACCTGGGCAGTCACAGACACACACATTCTATCCATTCTTAGCTTATCGTCAGCTGCATCGGTGTGACTGGCTAATGAAAAGTTATTAGTCCAGCAAAACTTTGTTCATCTCCCAGAACAGAATATAATATACATCATAAAAGATAATAATATGTCTGCCTGTCTGACGTACTTCGTGACTAAATTGGCGCAATATCGCCCACTTTATTCAATATATTTTAATATTAAATCTAGTTTCCATTATAGTCGGTTTCTTTATGGAAATTCTAAATCTAATACACTTCATTCAAAATATAGAGAAATTTTCTGTTCAGGTAACAGGAACGCATTGTTAGGGAGTTTAGGAGGTCGTATAGTAATTGTGCGTTATTAGGAATCGCACCGTAATTGCGTTTTGTTATGAAATTATACAGTAATGTGTTTTGTTGGGGAAAGTACAATTGCGTTTTATTAGGGGGGTAATTGCGCTTTATTAGAGGTCGTATATTAACTAATAATATTAATCGAGTGAAGCGCGTGGTCAGCGTGTGTCAGGGGCAGGTTAAGAGCGTAACTTCTGTAGTCAGGCATTTTCAGTTCCATGACCTGCAAAGTGAATTTTGCTTTCAATTTCACCAATCAGTTCATATATATTCAAAGTATATTGAAGTCTAACAAATTTTTTACCGAAATATTAATACAATTTGAAATATTGAAATATAATAGCCAATAATTGAAAGAGCTTTTAATAAAACTTTGACACTCAATAATAGAATTTATATCGAAACTTATGTGCTTTAAATTTCAGAAGATGCTTCTACGCCGCCAGAAACGCGGCCTTCAGAAATATTTGATTGGATGGTCGTGTGAATTGAAACTGACTGTCAAAACTAACCAGCTAAAAACAAGGATAAAAATACAATATTTGTTCATGAAGTTATATACATATTTTTAAAATTAATTTTTATAATGGCAATACCAAAAATGACTATTGTTATTCTTAAAACTTTAAATACCGACACTGGTTTCAGACTTCAGTCATAATATTTTAAATATACATTTAAGAATATTTGTAGCCTGTAGCTTGAATTTTCCGCTCCGCCTCACAAGAAACGAACAGACAGATAGACAAAAATACATCTTTTATTATTAGATGAATTTTATTGTGGACGCGTGAAATGGTCCATTCTCTATTCCTAACAAAGCGAAATTAATATTTGCCTGAATTTTGTGATCCCTTTTACTCGAAAACTACAAAGGTAGGAAGATCAAAGTTTGCGCACATACTTAAAATTGCACACAGCTGTGCAAAATCACAATCTCAATAATTAGCACAAATTGTAACAGGGTGAAACGACCATTTTTTAACCACGCATGTTTATATTACGCTTCCCACAAATAACAAGTACAACTTCTAAACAGATAATCAAACTGTATACACTTGCATGCATTGTGATTTAAATATATTTCTGTACATTAAATACGTTTTTGCGATTTAAAAGTGTTACTTTGATTTCATTGTTTTCCTTTATATTAATTTGTTTCATTTAACCTTTTGCTTACTGGTGTGACAGCGACCATCCCAAACAAAGAACCTCTCAAAAAGACAGGTATTTGACATACCCTATCCCAAACAGTTCGATCCCCCTTTGCAGGCATTAGTGTCCACGGACGCCAATGCCTTCAAAGGGGGATAGAACTGTTTGCGCAAAAGGTTAATATTCAAATTCTGAATACGTACATGCTCTTTTGCATTAGGTTTCCAAATGTAGAAATTATTTTTTAATATTTTTAATTTCCTAATTAGTTGTTAAATGAAGTTTTGATTTGAAATATTTAACAGCTCGATGGACGAGTCCGTTCAAAGTCCGGATTTTTGCTAGTTTTATGTATTGTAAATACTGTCTTGATATTTGGTTTCATAAAACATCCTTAAAGTTAATCCTTAATGTAGCATCCTTACGTTTTTACAAGGAAAATATGCACCTAATGACAATTTTCATTATTTTGCTATCTAATTTTGCACTATAGCGAGGACCTATCAAGCCAATTCATCTCGCATATTGTTTTAAGAAATAATCCAAACAATAGCTATGCAGGCATCTGCTAGTATTCTAATCGTATTAGCAAAGGTTGTGAAATTATTTACGCTTGTGTTCTATCTTAAATACATAGGACACATCAAAACTTTTGGAGCACCGTTTTTCTGATCGAAGTGATGCAAAACGCCTTCGTGTTATCAAAAATCACATGTTTAACTCATTTAGCCTTCGAACCAAAGGTTAAAATTTTCCCCTCCGGTTCGGATTTCGTTCAAAGACTAATTTGAAAACAGGCGATCAAAGCATTTAAATATTGGAAGCATGTTCCTAACGTAGCAACTAATGATCTGTGTTGGCTCTTGTGTTAGAGCTCTCATCTCCAATAAATTCTTAACCACACCGGCAAAAAAAGAAAGCAAATTGCTGTGTGCGTAGTTTTAAAAGTCCCTGGAATGGACGAAGTACAAAAAACATGTATTTACTAGTAAGCTACAATGAACGATTTATCTAGCACGTTTTCTCTCTACCTACTTCAAATCGAAGAAATTAATTAAAAAGACAACCATGGTAACTTAAATCCATTCGACATAATAAAGTCATTTTTGGAGCCTTTGTTTATGTGGTTTAAAATGGGTAATGTGTAAAATTTTCAAAATAAATAAATAAGAGAAAATTTACAAAAATAAATAATACACTATACATTATTTTCATAGCTGGGAATCAGAAAGTAATTTAGGAGTCGTTATCTCTCAACCACCAATCATCACTCGTTCAGTGTTACACTGATATTGGCAAGATATATGAGGATAATAAACATATTGTTAATAGCTTGTCTAACATATTCTTTTACTGTTACAAATATATAGCTTGGTCTTTCCGGTCACTAAGTACATGTCTGCTGCACCCCACCCAACGTATTCTATGCCGTCCGCAAGCGAGAACTTCAGAAAAGCGCGCAAAATCCCCCCCCCCCTCCCACATGTCCTTTCTCACAGAAAAAATCGGCAGTAGCTACAGTCCGATGGAGCCAAAATGGTTTTGCATGAATAACATCTTTCTTTGTGGGTGTTTTTTCTTCTTTAGACATTATTAAAATGGTTCAAAATAATAAATTATCAAAATTAGAACCCCCTTTTTCAAAATAGCTCAAAATATTAAAATATCGAGATTAAAACTACCATAATTCAATAACTAAGAACCCTATTCGAAATCCAATTATATTTCCTTGATGTATTTTCAAAGGGTTACAAATTACTTCTTATAGGTTATAGTTCATATAGTTCACACTTTTAGTTTTTGAGATATAATGCATTACAAACTTAAAAGACAGGGATTTTTCATATTTTTTTAACTTCTTGACAGCACGATTCTTCAAAAACTATAAGAACTTTGTACAAACAAATTATTGATATAGAAACGGATTTCCGCATGAACATTCTTGCCGCTTATTGTTTTTATCTATCTTTTATAGTTTAGAAGATATGTCGAGTGAAAGTGAGCAAAGTAAGGCAAAAACTCGCTCGAACAAGAACATTTTAGATTTTTTTTTTCAAGTTCAAAATACTAAAATATTGAAATTATTTTTACACATTCATAAACTGCACCCTACTTTTGACAAAACAACACTCCGATGTCAACCAGATATATCCCAAACATAAATGTTTTTCAGATCAAAGATTCAACAGATAAATAAATTAATAAAAAAAACAGCTAATTCAAAGTCTATTGGACATAGTAACGTCAAATTTAGATCATTTATTCATACAAATGGAATATATAGTCTGTAAAACTTTCAAAAAGATAAATGAAATATCCACACAATAAAAAAACGAGAAAAATACACGCCACGGAAAATCTTGACACATAAGTCAAGTGCCACCATCAAGTGCCATCATCTAGATGTCCCCATTTAGATGTTGCTTTCTTTTGTTAACACTTTACAACAAAGTTGAAAAGTGTTTATGACTTTGTTCATTCTGTCTGTCTGTCTGTCCGTTAGCAAGATAACTGCCGTAAAAATGACTTAATCAAAATGAAATTTTAGTATGTTGTTCAGACGGTCTGTAGGACCTAAGGGAATATAAATCAATAATATCACCCAATTAGTTTTGGATTGAACCCGGGTTGAAAAAATGAAATACATTGAGCCTTATGGGACCTAATTCTTCAAACATTTTTTAAGCAGATTTAAAATTCACAAATTGCTTCGAAAATTTTAAGTAATATTCAAATTGTTCCATAAAATATATAAAAAAAAATTCAGTGAAATATATTCAGTAGTTTTTTAAGTAAAAATTAAAATAATAATAACACCTCTTATATGAAGCGATCACGTGACCCACTTCAAAATGATACATGGCATACATCTTGTCTCAAAATCGTGATTTTTAAAGTTCTTTTTAATTCATATTGAGTGTTGTATCCGTCCTAAAACCGCTTAATTTCTGCTTAAATTCTGTGCATCTACATACTGAAACAACGCAATTACAATATATTTGAGTTTAAATGCTCATCCAAATATGATTATTTCAACAACGAAGCCTATTTTTCATCTATGTAAAATGTAAACAGCAAAATATGTAGAATGAGTTGTATTAGAATTGATGTATTTCTTTAACACAAAATCATTTAGTTCTTGGAGTCTGCATAGCTGACATAAATGAAATATTCATTGATTTTACAAAGAGAAGGACGATTTTTTTCGATGAAGTTTTACGCATAGAGTTTAATTACTTGTAGCTCCATGGTCTTCATTTTTAAATAAAAAAAAATATTATAGTATTGTGATGAATGACATGAATGGGAAATTATTTATGAATGAAATGCTGCTTTTAAAGAGAGAGCCAGGTGTTATTTTTGCTATGACGTCATTTGAATGAATTTCAGTTGTTTTCGATGAAGTTTTCAAATATAATAAATTATCGCAGTATTATGATAATTCTAAAATTATTACCGAGGAATGTATCACATTTTAGAGATGTTTTAAACTAGTCAATTTATATTTCAATGACGTCATTTGAATGAAGTTCATTTTTTTCGATGCAGGTTTAAGTTTTCAAATATAATAAATTAATGTAGTAATGTGATAATTTTTAAAATATTACCGAGGAATGTATTGCATTTTAGACATGTTTAAATAAAATTGCATTGAAGTTGGAAAGTGTTTCATAATCAATGCCTTAAGCATGATTGATCATTCTTGTTAATAATGTAATTATGGTTAAAAAAATATCCGTTTTGTGGACTCTGGGATCAATCCCTGTCAAGACAGTTAGCCATCGCACGCAATGTGCATTCCGGATGGAAAGGTCCAGTGTTAACGTTCGCATCTGCATTTTTAATCTAATGGGAGTATCCAATAAGTGTCATTCTTTCCACTATCGAAATGGTTTGAAAGGAAAACAGAAATACCAACTGGTAAAATTTCAGATTTTCAGGCGGTAAGAGTGGTATCTAAATCAATATCTACCGGTTGCAGTTCGTTGCACTTCGCATAGCTCATTTCTTGGAAGGTTATCTAGGACTTTTTTATCTGTTGCATCTGAAATTTCCGTGGGTAGCAAATCGTCCAGAAATACCATTTTCTCCATTGCTAAATTATAAAACTGGCTTGGACATCTTATGACTTTCCCTACAGACTCAAATGCTCGAGTTGTATAGCACAAAATAACACATGAAATCGATACCTATTTGAAATCACAACGTGATTTTGCAGTTTCTAATTCATATCATTTTCATTTTATCACTCTCGGATATTTTAAAACTATGCCGAGTTGCTAAATTTGAAAAACAAGATGAAAAAGATCTCAATAATGATTATTGAGATCTCAAATTTGATTATTGAGATCTCAAAAGATCTCAATAATCAAATCTTATGGGACAGTTTTATTACCTAAAATTAAGTATAAAACTAAAATTTAAGTAATCCATTTAAGCAGATCTGATTTTGTGTTTCAGTTTTCGTCGAATTTAATTGTTCATTTCGGACCCAACAGGCTTGTTCTATCTTTCTCAATTGTGCCTAATTCTAATTAGCATCACGGTAACGCATCCATGACTTAAATACCCATTTTCATGGCATTGGATTTGACAGTTTTAGAACTAGAGTGAATATATACAATGCACCAGACAGACACGCAAAAAATTAGCTGATTTGCATTCTAGCTTGTCTGAAACTTGTAAATCCATGGAAAGCTGGAATTCCAATTCTTTTGGTAAAATTCCAATGCATTATGATGTCCGGTAGCAAAAGTTAATAAAATGTAATGACTTCACTGCTAGAATGATCCCAGAGAGCAATGCTAATGGTTGTCGTTCTTTGCTTTTCACGCCTCTTTTATATGCCGAAATGACTGACTGTTTATTGGTGCTCCATAACTTGTCAAAGATTGATTGTACTTAAAATATGCAACAGATACACAAACATGCAATACATAAAGCACGTCAACAGATACACACAGGTTTCCAACAAATATCTAAATGCAAAATACCATCTTGAGCGGTGAAAATAGCCTGCCGGCAGAGTATAATGACATTCACATTTTGCATGCACGCAGAAGTGATAAATGGAGTAAGATCTTGCTTTTGAATAAAGTGGAGAAGAACGGAATATAGGCGGACAAGCGCTAAAAGACTGATGTATGCAGCACATGGTTTTTCCTACAGAATTATCTCTTTTGTTATTTATATCTATCAAAATGAGATACACTATTTTATATATGTAATGTATATTCATTTAAAAAATATATAACCTAAGAACCAGAAAACATATCATTAAAACTATAAAGATAGATAGAAAATCTAAGTAAGATAGAAAGAAAGCCTGTATTTACAGGAAGTGCATACACATATCAACCTTTCAATGTTCTTTTCAATTCATTACCCTATACATTGTACAAAAAGATAATTACATAAGTCACTTACATTTCCCTAGATTTTTCAACAAATAGTAAGTTGTTGTTGAGACCCAGACCATCCAACCTACCAGAAAGGTGTAAGGTAACAGTTTGGACGGCCGGGAAGTGCCACCCAATTTAGACCGGAACCCAGTGGGGGAGGCATCCACAGGGATCGTACCCTCCTTCCCCAACCACCAACCTCTCGGAAGGACTTACGGACCCACATGTTTAACGTGATCGTACTCCGCGTGAACACGGCAACAAATTGTAAGTGTAGTTCTTGAACTGAATGAGGTACGTACATTGAACAAACTGCACACACTCATAAGATGTTATGTTAAAATAGTTTAAGCGTGCTATGCTCCCAAAACATGCAAAACCATAACAAGACTTGATCTTAAATGTTCAGAGCAGTTTCAATAATTTGCTTATACATTACCCTACATTGTAGGGAAAGTAAAAATGAGTTTAAAATGTGGAAAAGTAATAAACGCGACTGTACATTTAACTTTAACAGGTTATTACAAAATGAGGTTCTCTCTGTTTTCATTATTTTCAATTTACTTTCCCTATTTTTACTTGGTATATGAATAGTATTAAAATTTGAATTAGAGATTTCAATGGATCTATAATATTATGTTTTGGGGCATTATAAGAGACTTATTCTGTAGGGGTTAGGAACTCAGTTCAGTTCACGGATTTTGATGGTTTGACTTGTTTACTCCTTGAATATAGATCAACCTTTTCTTATCTTCAAACTATGTGTATCTGCCAGAATATCTGTGGATACGAAAACTCTCGAACAAATTGAAAGATTCGAATAAAATTTGGTACGATTATACGATTATTTCAGTTGATAACTATTGACTCTTATTCACTTTTAAGTCCGCACCAAAAGAAGGTTATCAATTTTTCAAACATTTAGTTTCGAAAATAGAAACATTTTATGCAATAATTATATTTTATGCTAAACAAATAGTAATTTAATATGTAATTCTTTTATTTGAAAGCTAATAATATCATTCTTAGGATGCTAAAATGCTTTGTTCTCGAGATATTTTTCCCTTTTGATCTGCCGTGAAAATAATCATAAAAAAATGAATATGCTGTCTATTATTAAATGAATAAATACTTATTATATATATATATATATATATATATATATATATATATAGTAGAAGGAAGTAATAATAAAAATAATTAATTCAAGTAATCGTGAAATATTAACATCACCATAGAAGCAAAACCACTGCCATAATGCCGATAATAGAAAAGATCAAAAGATCAGCACAGTCTCAAATTCGAAGATTAAAAAGAATTAAATTCATCTTCAGGTCTGAGTATTTAATTCTAATTAACTCAAACAAATACCTGTTTCAGATTGGACAATAGCGCATTACTATAAATGTCCAAACTCGCTACAGGCACCAAAAGATAAAAAAATGAAGATAAGAAACGTTAGGAAAATTTGTATTACCATGTAGCAGGAACCCGTCTTCTTTTACCACGTGTATGCGATTAATCTCAGCAGTATAAAAAATTCTAGAAGCACCGGAATGAACATGACGAAATACTACCTAGGAGGCAGTAAGAACGTTCACAACGACACTCCCAGACCTGCCCAGTGAGTTAGAGCAGGAGACAGGACAATACCCGTATAAGCAAAACAGAATATGAACATGAAGCAAAGATGAAAATTCTTACTAAACAAGTGATTCATAGAAGAAATGGGTAAACTAGAATGCCACTATACACCATTATAAGGGCGCTCAAATCGTAGTTTCAAGTTATAATTACTAAAGTTATAATTTTTTAGCGAAAACAAAATTCAAAACATTAATATTAATGTATCTTACTTTCCGATTTTTTGATTTTTCTAATTTTTTTAACTTATTTTATTATTTTACGTTTTGATTTATTTATATAATTAATAAATATATATATGTGTGTGTGTGTGTGTATTTATACAATACATATATACTGCTCACAACTGAAATCGCAACACTATGAAGAAATTGATGTATCCTTATGAAATTTACAGAATATAATTGTAACATGGAGATGTGCAAAATCATACCTGGAAAATGAAAGCATAGAACTTTATTGACATTAGATCAATATGGAAGAGGCCCACCGCCAATATTGAATACGACGAGGCATCCCGTCAATAAGATGGTCAATGGTGTGCTGAGGGATTGCATTCCACACAGCATGCAATTGGGCTTGTAATTGAACATGGTTTGCTGGAATTGGAAGTTCTCTTAATCGGCAACCCATGATGTCCCAGATATGTTCGATTGGCGACAAATTCGGAGAATATGCTGGCCAAGACAGGATGTCAAAACCTTGTAGACTATTCAAAGTTACCCGTGCAGTATGTGGCCTGATATTATCCTGCTGAAAAAGCAGTCCAAGCTTGGTTGACAGATATGACTCTACCACAGGTCTCAGAATGTCAGAGACGTATCGTTGTGCCGTGATACTGTCAGAAACGTAGAACAAAGGTGTTCGTCCACCAAATGTTATACCACCCCCAAACCATGGTACCACTTAGGGGGGGGGGCTGTGCAGCGACTGATAGAAAAACTGATGGCGTTGTTGAAAGCGCCGCCATACGCGAGTATGGCTATCTGGCATGCCAAAACAGAATCGTGATTCATCCGTGAACAGAATGTTTAGCCATTCTGTCGACCAATTGCGTCTCATTTGACACCACTGGAGGCGACGTAACCGGTGAAGGCGTTGAAACGATAGGTGTCGAAAAGGTCGTCTACCTCGTCGTCCTGCGTCATGCAGACGGTTTCGAATTGTTTGCGTCGAAACCACGTTATCTGCAGTGTGGGATAAATGTCGTTGTAACATGGCTGCTGTGGTAAACGGTTCCCGCGCAACGCTTCTCAGAAGCATACGAGCTTCAAGTGGTGTGGTACACCTGGAGGCTGCACTGTCTGTTTTTCGTGTCGGTTCGTTGTCTCTCACGAACCGTAACACACACCGTTGAACTGTGCTCACATCACGACCCAATAGTTCAGCGATCCTTCGAAAGCTCATTCCACCCTCACGTAAAACAATGATTTGTTGCCGTTCCGTTGACGACAACAGAACGTATGCAGTACGTCGAAGTACTGTGATAATTTTTACAACCTGAAACCAATGACGCTACACATTAGCTGTGATATCGCTCCTCCTTAACCTGACGCTTTTATGTTGCTCGGCAAGGTGCACTATGCGTCACTATGCGTGACGAAACTGTGATCATTTGTATATCTCGCCCTGCTGTTTTCATTGCCTGATTTACATAAAGCTACACCTACAACTTTATGGTGTTGCGATTTCAGTTGTGAGCAGTGTGTATATATATATATTTCTTAATTCTCTTAACTTTAATAATTTATTTGCAAAACATCAGCACTTGTTACAGGTAAATGATATCAAAATAAAAAATCTTTCAAATTTATCAATTGGTAAAACTATTTACAATTACAATGATGTTTCCAGATCATTAAACTCCGATAATCTTACATCATGTGTATGCAGCGATAAGAATCTTACTCCTTATGTCAACTCATTTCATGGACACATTATTACTGGTGATCTCAGTATAGTTCAGGATGATATACTTAGGGATATTATGAATAAAGGGTCTAAATTTCGCATTCCATTCTGCCATCATCCCAAACTTCCTCTTCAGTCTTTATCTTATGATATTGATAAATTCATATACCAACAGACTTGTTCACATTCCATTCCTATTGAAGCATTCCATCTATGGAAGTATACTACCTTACATCTTCTTAAAAATGTAATTATAAATATTAAATTTACGAGGTCTAGTTATCCTTATAAACAACTCCTTTCTGCTATTAAAGAACTACAACAACATTTTGTCATAACTAATGTAGATAAAGCTTCTAATAATTATGCCATTATTTGTAAAAAACATTATGTTTCTCTGTTACAGAATTACTTAAAAAATAATCATATTTTTAAACCCATTAATAATCAGTCTATCAAAATCAAAACTAAAATGATAAATTAATTTCACAATTAAATATTAATTGTAAGTTTTATAAATTTCCATATTCCACAAATCACCTTTCAGTTTTAGAACGGTCACTTGTGGACATAATACCTTTACCACTATAGCTAGTAAGTACTTTCTAAACTGTTTAAATAGAATGAATCTCTTAAATTTAAGAATTCAGGCTATTTCATATTGAACAATAGTTTTGATTTAGTTAATCACCTTAGCAAGCTTCCACATATTTTTGGTTTCCATACCTTTGATTTTAAAGACCTATTTAATAATATTGATATTAAAGATTTATATAAAGTTATTATCTCTCTTTATCATGATTATCAATCTTCCAATACTGTTTCATTTAATGTCAAAAACTTTCCTATGCTATTATGCTATTGAACTTTGTGTTATACCACAATTATATTATCCAAGGTGATAACATATATTTACAATCATTGAGGGAAATTCAAGGGGACTGTAGTAGTAGTATTCTAGCTAGTAGTATCAGTCTATCCATATCAAAACTAAAATGCTAAAATTATATACACAATTAAATATTAATTGTAAGTTTTTTAAATTTCCTTATGTTACTTTGGTTCCTAAATTCCACAAATCTCCTCTCAGTTTTAGAACAGTCACTTGTGGACATAATACCTTTACCACTACTGCTAGTAAGTACTTGCTTAACTGTTTAAATCGAATTAATGAATCTCTTAAATTCAGGAATTCAGGATATTTCATTTTGAACAATAGTTTTGATTTAGTTTATCATCTTAGCAAGTTTCCACAAATTCTTGGTTTCCAAACCTTTGATTTTAAAGACCTATTTAATAATATTGTCATTAAAGATTTACATAAAGTTATTATCTCTCTTTATCATGACTATATATCTTCCAATCATGTTGCTTTTAATGTCAAAAATTTTCCTATGCTCTTGCACTTTGTGTTATACAACAATTATATTATCCAAGGTGATAACATTTATTTACAAACATCTGGTGTACCACAAGGTGGCTGCAGTAGTAGTATACTAGCTAACTTATATCTTTATTATTATGAATGTCATTTTAACTCTAATTCATATATTATATATCGATATGTTGGCGACTTAATTTGTATTATCATTAATGATTCCTATCCCATTAATATTGATTTTTACCCCTCTAACCTAGAATTAATCCCTAATGAGCCTAGTGTTAGTCAAACTATAAATTATTTAGACCTAAATTTAGATACCCTCAATAATCATGTTATCACCAATCTATATGATAAAAAAGATTCTTATAACTTCACTATTATTAAACAGCTATCATATCGATCTTGTAATTCTATTCAATTGTTTAGAAACATCATTAAAATGATGTTTCTAAAGCTATTTCGAATACATCGACACTTTCTGATCCACTTTTTGAACACCATTATATCTCTGTATCTGTTTATAGCGCTGCCTAATTTCTCAATGTTCCTCCGAACTTTCTGATCCTCAATTTCACTTACTCCACATCAATAATCTTAAACACATTTGTCAAAATTACCACTATCCGAAAGTATTTGTAAATAATATTATTCATAATTTCAAATACACTACGTAATAATTTTACAAATGCATTATTTATTCTTGATTGGATAACTCCTTTTTGTGAATTTCACACGTTCTTATCACCTACTTACCACCAGGTCTGAGTTCAGACTCACTGCTTACTATTTTTGAAAGACTACTTTTCACTTGTCCTGAGTCCTATACTGATTACTATTTTTGAAAGTCTTCATACACATTATTTTTCGTTCAAGTCTATTCATTCAGGTGTCCACTCGCTTTGACGAAAAGATGTAAAATGCTCTATCGAATGTTCACCTGCGACCATGTCGACTCCCACGTGGTGGCTGTGCATGTGAGTTAATATTTCTGTTTTGTTATATTTCTGGTTTATAATTCACTTGGTTTTTATTATTTGCCCTTCCACTAGCCAGTAGATAGTTCCAATGGTGTCCATAGGTAAATACTATCGCCATTATCAGAAACTAGCTATTCTATCGGTTTTAATTCGAATTACATAGTCTGACGGATGTCCTAACGACTGTCCATTGGCTGTCCTGACGAGAATGCAATTTCGAACTAACCGCCGGTTTTTTTTTTTTTTTTTTTTTTTTGTTTGTGGGTGTATAGTTTCAATTGATTGTTCTTCATGTTTTGATCTTTAATCTCGAGCTATTTATTATTGCCTTTCCTCATTTCTGTTTGCTTTTTTATTTTATATATATTTATATATATATACCTTTTTAATTATGATATTTGTATACTCATCTTCCCGTCACCCCCTTTCCATTATAGTGATGTTACCTTCTATTTTTATCCTTAGTCTTGGTCTATAGTTACTTATTTGTAACAGATATGCTAGAGATGGGTTTTTTTGTACTTACCGTAATTTATGCATGTTTTCGATTAAAAAATTTCAATTTACACACACACACACACACATATATATATATATATATATATATATATATATATATATATATATATATATATATATATATAATTTATTACATCTTTTCTTCATTAAATTTGTGCCATTTTAATATTTTGGACCTCCAGCATTTTCCATTTCTTTAACAAACGTGCTTAGATTGTATGTATCACTCTTGTATACGGGATTGGCGAAATCTCCTCTCTCGAACAGACCAGGCATGTCGCGCACTTCAGCAGTAACGACGGAAATTCTGGTGACGAGTTCCTCTTCAGATTCAAGGGGAGTGTTGTAGAGGAGACTCTTGATATATCCCCATAAAAAGAAGTCAAGACAAGACAGATCGGGCGATCGTGGGGGTCAAGCTATGGAAGCTTTCCAATGAGTAAGCTCCCTGTAACGCCTTTACGTTTCATTTCCGATCCGGTAAACTATGACGAAAAATGCTTGATTTGGTGTGTACTACCACCTCGTAAGGTTTGACCCATCTATTTTTAATTACCCTGTATGTATATATATATATATATATATATATATATATATATATATATATATATATATATATATATAATATATATATATATATATATATATATACATGTGTGTGTGTGTGTGTATGTATAAAATCTCGAAAGAATCAAATGATTTCTATGAAATTTGGTATGTTTCTTTTAATCAGTAGCAATCAAGGCCTGCTTTTGAGAGGAAGGGACAACAAGCGGAGCGTAGAAGACGTAGGAGCGATAAAAATAAAACTCGAAATACGTTACTTAAAAACAAGTTAAAACTTAACAAAAAAATTATTATCACTCTTCCAAAAACTGTGAAAACATATTTTATTTCAGAGCATTCCCAGCCAATCAAGTACATGTCTCCCTTATCAAAAATATCGCTGACCAATCAGGTAGAAGTATTGCAGCGTGCTAATCTTGATCTTGATTGCACTACTTTATGCTTACAATGTAGCGTATTTTGCATATTTAACAATAATTTTGAACATATTTTGTAATAATTTTGGAGACATTTTGTAAATGTTTAGTTTAGCAAGATCAGATCTTAGCTGAGCTTAGTGGGTATTGATTCGGATGTACGATCAAAATCAGTCGAGAAAAAAAAACTTACTATATAACAGTATTCTTAAAAATGTTAATTTTGTTTCTTTCTCGTACATTGATTCTTTATCAGCTCTGATTGAATACCAGCTTCTATGTGTAAGACCTGATATGGGGCGCTAATGGTGAGCCCTGACATGGGGCGTCAAAATGCACTCTTGACCTGGGTCACCTACATTAGCTAGGATCGGCCCTGGAAGTAACAATGTGTTAATCCGTAAGGGAAGTCGTGTATACGCATTAAACCTTTAAAAGACGTCAAAATTTTATGACTTTATACAGTAACACACTAAGCATCTTGCATAAAGTGTCGCTGATAGATTGAGTTGAACTTTCAGGAAGTTTAAGCGCTGTTCATCTGCTCTTCAATAAACTCTTTGGCCCTTTGCTTATTATCAATGTAGGTCAGAAACAATCCTGAGACATATGATAATAAAGGGATATTTGAATCAGTGTTTATTAATTGGGCTTCATCTCTTTGAGAAAAACTTGAGATTGCAAGAAAGCATATACAATAGATATCCATGATAGATAGCGCTAGAAACATGATAGCATTTAAAGATGATGAAAGATAATTATAATTACTTCTCTGATTTCTATATGTATTTGCCTTATTCGAAGTGCTACACTTCTTACTAGCTCATAAGAAAAGGTCATATCATTGTCTATCTGTTCAACTTGATGGCAAGTTTTGTAATTAGCTCATTGTCGTCAACTTTTGGGAAATGTCGCTCAATAGACGATCTCTCAATAGCTCCAAGTATATGTAGTTAAAAATCCCTGTCGTTTTGTGAACATTATTCATCCAATGCTCTTGATTCAACATAGAGTGATTGTCACTGTTCGTGAAGCAGGTACGTTTTGCTATAGAGGTCTTAAATTAATTGCCTTTTTACTTTCCTTATATACATAGTATAATGTATAAGGAAAGTATTGTGACGGGGTCGAGAATTCGAGTTTTCGACGAGAGAGTACTTTCAAGCATCCCTGATCACGAATCGAACATTTTTGAGGTGATGTCTGTGTGTGTGTGTGTGCGTATGTGTGTCAGTGATCTAGCTCGTTCCATGCATAAAAAAAGATACTTTGAATAATACTTTTATATTTGAAAGCCAATAGCCATTTATTTGCTATAAGAGTAACTTATTCCTCCATACATAACGCTTGGCGAGATTTTGGCGATGAATTTGGCGGAATGTCGCCAACTTGGCGACTTTTTTAAATGTTTCCAAATTAACAAAAATCTCACCAAATGGATAAAAATAACGCTAAATCAATGAAAATAACGACTAATTGACGAAAATTTAATATCTTGGAAAGAATATAAGTATCTATACTATAAGAATAACTTTTTTTTTACTGTAAAAGTAGTAAATTCATTGCATTATATAAGGAAAGTCACGTGCTGCCCACATCAGATTTTTATTAGGCTGTGGTACAATACTGATGTTTCGTTGGGTGATCGCATAGCAATCGATAGTATTGGTCGGTAAAGGGTGCATGGTCGGCATATGTCCGGAGATATTAGGAGCTCAAGTGCTGCAGACGGGCGGATGAAAAGAAACGCTTTACGCAACTTTACACACTCCATCATATGACTGATTTAAAATATAATTCAAAATATTAGAAATATTGTTTACCTGAAAACTTTTGAATTCGTGACTTTACAGAAATCGTATGTTTTAAAAACTTCTAAATATGTATCGAGAACGAAAACAGTACCTACTAACTACTAAAACTCAAACAGCTTCTTGTAAAATAAGCAGTTACAGAACTTCCTTAATGAAAGCAAGTATGTGTCAGCTAGGTAAGTACAATCGTTTCAAAGACCTTATAAGCCCCCTTATTCAAGACAACAGAACAGCTTTACGCCGCTAAGAACAAACTGCGGCGAGGCAGGTGATGAGCAATTCAAAATATAGAACACACAAAGAAAGATTCGCATGCGGGTGGTATCAGCCACGGAAGAAATAACTATAAGCATATCACCGCAGGACGATAACGAATCGGTTCCCCGTCCACGAATTGGTTCTAAAAATGAAATCTTAAGCATTGAAATGTGATTTAAAATCAAACAGAAAGAAACAAATATATAAACAGTTGAATCATTGTTAAAAATGAGAGTTTAAGGAGAGTAAAATAGTCAACCCCTTGTAAAGGAAGAAGGATAAAATATTACAGGATAATGAAGCAGTAATTAAGTAAAAAAAATAACAAATGGAAGTAACCTGTTTCGAAAGTCATCACTGCAACTACTATAAAATTAACAGTGGTTGAGACTAAGTCGAAAAAGAAAAAAAGAATATAACACAGAAAAACGAGGAAAAACTTGTTTCAGAAGCGGTATGAGTTACTTCGTCTACTAATAAAAAATAACAATCGATTAGTCTACTCAAAAATACCAGTGAATGAGACTGGAACTCAGAAGGATATAACCAAATTGAAAAAAAAATAGTAGGTTTCGGATGCTATATGAGCTAACTTTTAAAATCAAAGATATATAAAAAAATCTGATGTGGGCAACACATAACTTTCCTTATATAATACAATTAATTTACTACTTTTACAATAAAAAAATAGGTTTTTCGTATAGTAGATATATATATTCTTTCCAAGATATTGAATTTTCGTCAATAAGTCATCATTTTCATTGATTTAGTGTCAGTTTTATCCATTTGGCAAGATTTTCGTTAATTTGGCAACATTTAAAAAAGTCGCCAAGTTGGCGACATTCCGCCAAATTCTGCCCCAAAATATCGCCAAGCGTTATGGACGGAGAAATAAGTTATTCTTATAGCAGATAAATAACTATTGGCGTTCAAATGCAAAACTATTACTCAAAGTATATTTTCTCATGAATGGAACGAGCTAGATCCACGAGAATGATGTCACCCAATTGATCGCATGATATTGCATATGAAAAGTGAGCATGTTTCTCAACAGTTAATATATATTTTTTAATTTATGGGATTTTTTGATAAATTTATTTTAAAAATGTGCAATATCTCGAGAACGGTTCATGCTAGCGTTCTAAAGTTTATGTCAATCGTTTTCGAAGAAAAAATTACATAAGAAATGCCTATTAGCGTAACTTTATTAAAGGTTTTGATTTTTTCAAAATTTCTCTCGAAAATTTAGGGGTTCTGAACATTCGATTACGTTTAAAAACAATAGGCTTCTAGTATTCACGGATTGTGATTTTCGTACCAAATTTCATTCGAATCGCTCTATTTGTTCGTGAAATATCGTCCCCACAGACTCACTGAAACGCACACACACACATACTTTCCCACGCACACACACACATACTTTCTCACACAAACACACACACACATATTTTCACACACACACACACAGACATCACCTCAAAAATGTTTGATTCGTGATCAAGGATGCTTGAAACGTGCTCTCCCGTCGAAAACTCAAATTCGAATTTTCAACCCCGTCTCAATACTTTCCTTATACATTATGTATATAAGGAAAGTAAAAATACTTCTACAAACATGTAAGAAACTGCATATTTATCAATAACAAGATTATGAAAGTTCGAATAAATAAAAATGTGTAGTTAAAAACAAGTACAGAAGTAGTGTGGAGAAACAACCGGTTGTGGAAAGCTACAATAGTGACTTCATCAACTGTGTTCAAATAACCAACGAACAAACTACTTAGAAAGTTAAACTCTTATACAACTTCCTTGACAAAAGCAAGCATATATCAGTAAAGTGACTACACTTATTTCGAAGTTAACAGTTCGTTGGCAGTGGTTAAGGGCACATACTGTTTTACCTAGTCATTTGGCTTAAAAAAGAGGTATTATAATGCCTTCAAAAAAATTGTAGTCGTCTTACTGACATATGCCCTCAAGGAAGTTTTGTAAACGCTTGTTTATTTTACAAGCAGCATTTTATTTATTTTTTTTATTTTACATAAAAGTACTCATATATGATAATGAAAGTAAAGGATATAAACAAAAATTGTGGAAGCAACCGGTTATAGAAGCTATGTGAGTCAACCTTATTAGCTAAATTCCAGTAAGAAACGAACAAATAACATTAAACCACGATTTAATGAAATCGAAATTAAGATGGAATTAATTAAATAATTAACAAAAAAGAAACAACTGTTTCAAAAGTATACGAGCTAATATATGAAGAATGGAGAAAAGTTGTTCATTCTAAGGAGTCATAAGGAACTGCTGATTTATTATTAACAAGATTATCAGAGTTTAAGCAAATAAAAACTCCTTCCAAAAAAATCATGTTCCGATGTAGTCGCAGGCATGCCCGATAATTTTTGCCTTAGGAAATTGAAATGAATGATTTTCAGACCAATAGTATTGGTAAATCGATGACTTAAAATGCTTCTTGCTTACCAACCATCCTAGAATGTATTTTGATACACTCCTTGAGAGACCTCTTTGTCTGGTGATGTAGGCTAAGTTACATTGACAACTAAGAGAATAAATACCAATTTCACGTAAGTGCGAAATAACAGTTTTAACAGATGGAAACTGGAATTAATTAACTGGTCTAAAATCAATTTTAAAATTGAATTTTAGCAAATCTTTAAGAAATTTTAAAGCTTAAGGGAGCGTATAAAGACAAAACTATTAATATTTTTGGAACAAAAACTTTATGAAAAGAAAGGGTGGATGGTGAATCCTGCCTGCTAAATTTTGCCAAAGCTTTATCAATGATAAGACGGATTGAAACCTCTGGCTTTTAGCAAGATATTTCAAGAACTTAATTTTAGAGGTTAAAGAGGTTAAATCAAAGCATAAGTGGACCGCGCGATACACGCGTATAAAAGGCGGCTAATTTCTTTTGGGGAGGATGATTTGAAAGAAAATTTGGAGGCAGAAAAACAGAGAATGATTTTTGAAAAACAGAAGTGCTAAAAGGAGAATCATTTCTAGAAATAAGAACGTCTACAAAGGAAAGTGGATAATTCTTTTCACTTTCATACGTAAACTGAATATGAGGGTCAATGGAATTAACATGGTTAATAACAGAAAAGAGATTAGTGTACATCGACCAGACAAAAAGGGCTATTGAGAAACGTAGCATTCGGCATTCTAAGATGGTCGGCATGAAGCATCTAAATTATAAATTTCCCATCATTGTGGGTCTGAAAATCATTCATTTCAATTTTCTAAGCCAAAAATTATGTCCGCGTTACATTTGAACTTAATATTTTGGAAAGAGTTTTTATTTACTTGAACTCGGATAATCTTTTTAATGATAAATCAGCAGTTCCTTACATTTCCTTGGCGTGTAAAAATGTCCTCCAGTCTTGACTTCATACATCGACTCACATAGCTTTCAAAACAATTTTCTTTTTATCAATTATTTAATTCGTTCCTTCTTAATTCTAATCTCATTCAATGGTAGTATACAGTTGTTTGTTCGCTTGTTACTTGAGTTTAGCTAATAAAATTAACTCATATTGCTTCTTTAACCGATTACTTCCTTAATTTCTATTTATATTCTTACTTTCAGTGTCATGCAAAGGTACTTTTTATGTAGTTTGTTCGTTGTTTATTTGAATATAGTTGATTAAGTGACTATTGTAGCTCTCCAAAACCGATTGTTTCTCCACACTACCTCTGTACTTGTTCTTAACTAAGAGTTTTTATTTATTCGAACTTTGGTAATCTTATTGATAAATATGTAGTTCCCTATATCTTCGTACCCAGAAAAGTATTCTTTATACGAATCTTTAACTTTAAAAGTTGTCTTATATTCTTACTTAGCATTCAAAACTCGTTTCCTTTTTTTCTTCAATTTGGTTATATCCTTCTTAATTTCAGGCTCATTCACTGATATTTTTTAATAGATTAATCCATTAATATTTTCTTTTAGTTGATAAAGTTTGCTCATATAGTTTCTGAAACCAGTTTTCCCCTTCTTTCTGTGCCATTTTATTTTGTCTTTACCTAGCTCGAACCACTGTTAATTTTTTTGTAGTTAGATGGTAATACAGTGTTACTTGAAACGTAATACAGTGTTACTTGCTAAAAGAAACTGTAACTTGGAACATACATGTAAAATTATGAACGTTACACGTTATAAAGGGCACAAAAATACTTTAGAAATCAAACCAAAATTTATCGAAACATATTGTGTATCGAAGGCATTATAGTAATTGTAATAGTCTAAACTTATTCCAATGTATTGTGCTTAATTTTACCAATGAGTGGATTTTTATGTATTGTATATTACATTTACAAAAAATAACTGCTTGCTTGACTGATGAAGTGGATATCATTTGAAAAGAAATGCTAAAAACTTTGATAGAATAGAATTTTACTGAAGGATTCCCTAAAATAAATGCTGCACCTAAATAAATTTAAAAATAAATGCTGCACTTCACTTAAATAAATTTAAAAATTAAGGAGTATGGCTCAACTCGATTTTCTCATATCAAAATCCATGTTTAAGTAGCTGCAAATTTTGCACGAAAAATTTAGAAAAATCTGTATTGTTAGTCTAAATAATCACAATTGTAGCATGTTACCCTTCATTTTAAAGGATTTGAAAAAACCTTTCGATTGATACGAATTTTAACAATATACCCCATCGGGGTAGGAGGGTAACTTAACCTCCGAAGGGGAATAATCACAAAAGTTGAATCGCAGCTATGTTTCACTACAATGATTGAAACTGTTAAATTTCGTGATTATTCATCCACAAATAACTCTTTTTATGCATGACTATGTCATATTTTGTCCTATGCTACGATACTATAAGGATATATAAAATTTCGAAGTTTTCGCTCGATTTAAAAAAAATTCTATCTAGTTGGTGTTTCGATAAAATAGCCAGATATAAACTTTTGTAGAAATCCATTAATATTTGTGGCAGCTATATCGTTTACATAAGAAATCGACGACAGACAGACAGACAGACGGACATCAGTCTAAAAATAGTCAAAACGTGTTCAGGAGAGTCTTAAAACATATATTGGCATTAAAATCGGAAATGTTCATGAAAACAATACTCTCTCTCTATACTATACAGTAAAAGAAAGTAAAAATGCTGCACTTAAATAAATTTTAGGACTACACTCAAATAAATGCTTCACTTAAACAAATTTGAAAATAAATAATGCACTTAAATAAATTTAAAATTTTTCTTTATCTGAAATTTGCATATGTATATTTATTGGATGCAACTTAATATATATATTTGAATTAGTAATCTTTCCCCAACTAAAACATTATCTGAAAATTGCATATGTATATTAACTAGGTGCAATTTAATATAAATGTAAATTAATGACTCCATCCCAAGTCAATTCGGTTTATATTTTATGTTACGTACTCAAAGCGGATGTCTTCTGAAAATAAATGCTAAAAAATTTGACAGAATTGAATTTCATTGGAGGAGGGGGGGGGGGGGGGTAATTTCAAGCAATTATGCTGCAGTTTGGGGAGTCTATTAAAATCTTATTATCTTAGTAACTCCTCAATGGACAGCATATTGGCTAGTCATAAGGAGATCGATTATTTGTATGATTTGTTGTGTTTGTATAATTGACGTTGATTCAAAGTCAATTGCAAAGTTGCAGATCATGGAAAATTTAACATCATTCTTATATCGTATAATACGATATAAATACGATATAACTGTGTGCACTGACATGATACGGTATAGCTGTGCATTGACATAGTACGGTTCAATTGTGCACAATTATATCCTACCATGTACATCTATATGGTAGCGGTATAACTATGCATTGGCTTCTTATTGACATAATCTCCTTACGATTATAAATGACATAAGACAAAATATTGACAAAAATTTTCATAAAATGCTGCACTTAATAAACTTAAAAACTTCCTTTATATGAAGATTGCATTAAATGAATTAATTAATTAATTTTGCATTAACTGGATGAAGCTTAATATAAACTGCACTTGTTATTATTAACTTGCTATGTACTCAATTACTGTATACATTTTATATCCAGAACATGAAAAAATTTCTTCATATATATAATTAACTCCTATTTCTCTCAAGAAATTGATTTTTAAAAAAATCATTTTTATATCATTTTCATTTCCATTTTTTACTTTAAAATTTTACTTTCTAACTGCATTCATTTCAGATTTATGAACTTGTATCTGCAGGGAAAGTCATGTGCTAACTACATAAGATTTTTTCATTCGACAACTTTACGCGTTTTTAAATATAGTCAGTTCCTAAAAATTCCAAAAAACTTAAATATCGAGAACGATTTATGCCATAGTAATAAGAATGGTCTTATTCATTTTATCCTCAAAAATTACGCATGAAACAACTACTTAATTAATACGTTTCAGCATACTTTATCTTTTAATTTCTGATTTTGAAATCTTTGCAGGCTATTTCGTAAAAAAAGTGCCGGTTTCTTTTTCGAATCAAACCAAAATCTAATCAACGCCAAGGTAATCTATAAATGACGTGTCTACCAATTTTTGTAAATTTTCATCGAATAGTTTTTCAGCTATACTGGATACAAACATTGCGCGCACAAACACACAGACGTCATGCTAAAAACGATGAATTTGCATCCTAGAGTGCCCGAAACATGTAGACCCGTTGATTTTCAATACTCTATACACTACCACGTATAATAGGAAAGTAATATACTATAAAATATATATATATATATATTAAATACTTATATTACGTATAATGTTTAAAATGTTATAAAAAATAGGTGATTTATTGCAGCATTTGTTTTAATTTATTTTAAGTGCTTTTTAAGTGTGGTATCTAAGACAATTCCCAAATGTACTTCCGATAATCGGGTTCTAATGATGGGTAAAATTACTGTGTTTGTGACAGGATAGGAAATCTCTTGTTTAGAAATTTATTGGCTTCTAAAAGTGGTTCTTAGCAGAAAAAAAACTAAATCAAACTCAGAACTTTTTCTTTGTAATAAAAAAATTGTAAAAAACATTTTATAATGTATTAAACATTATGTTTTATAGAAATAATTACACAAATAAAGTAGTTGAGAAAAGTAAAAATTTATAAATGCATTTAAAATATTAGTACTTATAATCTTCTCACAAACTTTGTATAGCTTGTAAGTAACTTATAAATATATTTTACTTGCACAAATTATAAATGTCTGAAAGTGTATAAGCAGCAGTTCGAATTTTTGGAAGTATTGTGTATATTTAAAACTTTTTAATAAATGAACATTTACAGAGCCGAGCATAAATTTTATATATCTATAATTAATATTTTCAATATATCCAATAAAAACAAGTGTCAGTTATCACAGAACGCAATTTCCAAAATATTTGTTTTTATACAAAAGTTACCGGCGAATATACATTTTTCCCGCGAGCTTTTCAAATTGTCCGTATTTTTTAAAGCACTAATTGTAGGAAACAATTTATGTTCTAAAGCAGAGGAACTCCAACAGATCTTGTTTCACTTCGATCTGAAATCTGATCGGGTTAAAGAGTTCAATTCTATTGGAATCTAGAATTGAATGAGTTTTAGTAAGAAAAACTTCATTATATGCTATTGAAAATAAAATTGGGATAAGCTACTTTAAAATGATAATTCCTTTTCAGAAAAATTCAGATTAATAATGCATTTTATATTTCTGTTGCTACTTTCTTTTATAATAGTCAGTATTGTGAAATATGTTAATGTATGAAATCCGATTTATTCTAATCACAGCAGATGAGATATGTAAATCTGCAAATGCCAACGACCTGTCAAATCCGAAGTTGCATGTGGCTATTGACCCTCAAAGATCGAAGATTTTAGTGGTCTTAGATAAATTGTGATCGGGATATCTTTTCTTTGGGTACTCAGAAATCGATAAGAAAGAATACATGGAAAATCTTATGATGCATCATGACTATGATTTTATCTCTAAGATAAAAATAAAGAAGAAAGATACTTCTCCACAACCAGAGTTTAATCAGACACCTTGTCCCAGACTATTCATTTTTTGCCGTCTGTTTTATCTCTCTCTCTCTCTCTCTCTCTCTCTCTCTCTCTATATATATATATATATATATATATATATATATATATATATATATATATATATATATATATATATATATATATATATATATATATATATATATATATATATATATATATATATATATATATATATATATGTATATATATATATATATCTATGTATATATATATATATATATATATATATATATATGTATGTATGTATGTATATATATATATATATATATATATATATATATATGTATATCATTCAAATATAATTCAAATATATATGTATATCATCAAAATCATTCAAATATAATTTACCAATTGGTAGAACTATTTACAATTACAATGAAGTTTCCAGGACATTAAACTCCGATGATCTTACATCATGTGTATGCAGCAATCAAAATCTTACCCCTTTTGTCAACTCCACTCATGGTCACATTATTACAGGGGATCTCAGTATAGTTCAGGATGATATTCTTAGGGATATTATGAATAAAGGGTCTAAATTTCGCATTCCATTCTGCCATCACCCTAAACAACTTCTTCAGTCTGTATCATTTGATTTTGATAAATTCATATATCAACTTGCTTGTTCACATTCTATTCCTATTGAAGCATTCAATCTATGGAAGTATACTACCTTACATCTACTTAAAAATGTTATTATAAACATTAAATTAACGAAGCCTAGGTATCCTTATAAACAACTCCTATCTGCTATCAAAGAACTTCAACAACATTTTGTCATAACTTATGTAGATAAAGCTTCTAATAATTATGCCATCATTTGTAAAAAATATTATGTTTCTCTGTTACAGAATTACTTAAAAAATAATCAAATTTTTAAACCCATTAATAATCAGTCTATCCATATCAAAACTAAAATGCTAAAATTATATACACAATTAAATATTAATTGTAAGTTTTTTAAATTTCCTTATGTTACTTTGGTTCCTAAATTCCACAAATCTCCTCTCAGTTTTAGAACAGTCACTTGTGGACATAATACCTTTACCACTACTGCTAGTAAGTACTTGCTTAACTGTTTAAATCGAATTAATGAATCTCTTAAATTCAGGAATTCAGGATATTTCATTTTGAACAATAGTTTTGATTTAGTTTATCATCTTAGCAAGTTTCCACAAATTCTTGGTTTCCAAACCTTTGATTTTAAAGACCTATTTAATAATATTGTCATTAAAGATTTACATAAAGTTATTATCTCTCTTTATCATGACTATATATCTTCCAATCATGTTGCTTTTAATGTCAAAAATTTTCCTATGCTCTTGCACTTTGTGTTATACAACAATTATATTATCCAAGGTGATAACATTTATTTACAAACATCTGGTGTACCACAAGGTGGCTGCAGTAGTAGTATACTAGCTAACTTATATCTTTATTATTATGAATGTCATTTTAACTCTAATTCATATATTATATATAGATATGTTGACGACTTAATTTGTATTATCATTGATGATTCCTATCCCATTAATATTGATTTTTACCCGTCTAACCTTGAATTAATTCCTAATGAGCCTTGCGTTAGTCAAACTGTTAATTTTTTAGACCTAAATTTAGATACCTTCAATAATCATGTAATCACCAATCTATATGATAAAAAAGATTCTTACAACTTCACTATCATAAAGCTGCTATCATATCATTCTTGTAATTCTATTCAATTGTTTAGAAACATCATTTTAAACCAGCTATTTCGAATACATCGACTTTCTGATCCTCAGTTTCACTTTCTCCACATCAATAAACTTAAACGCATTTGTCAAAATTACCAATACCCGGAAGTATTTGTAAATAATACTATTAATAATTTGAAATATACCACGTAATGGTTTTACACATGCATTATTTGTCTTTGACTGGTTTACTCATTTTTGAAAATTCACCCATTCTTATCACCTCACTTTCCACTAGGCCTGAGTCGGATACTGTTTGCTATTTTCGAATGACTATTTTCCACTTGTCCTGAGTCCTATACTGTTTGCTATTTTTGAGGGTCTCCATGCATATTATGTGTCGTTCAAGTGTATTCATTCCGGTGCCCACTCGCATTGACGAAGTGAGGTGAAATGCTCAGTCACTTGTTTATCTTACACGTGGTGCTATGCTTTTGATTTCGTGTTTCAGTTCAAGGAGGTATTGTTTTTCAGATTTGTATAATTCATTTGATTTATTTTTCTCCTTCCACTAGCCAGTAGACAGTTCCAATGGTGTCTATAGTTAAATACTATCGCCATTGTCAGAAACTGGCTATTTTATCGGTTTTAATTCGAATTGTATGGCTGTCCTGATGAGAATGCAATTTCGAACTGACCGCCATTTTTTGTGGGGTTTCAATTGATTGTTATCTATTCTTAATCTCTTATCTTAAGCTGATTGTTATTGCCTATTCTCATTTTTGCCGAGTTTTATTTTTATTTATTTTTATATACTTTTATTTGTGATTTTTGAATCCTAATATTCTTCTCATCCCCCTTTCCATTGTAGTGATATGTTACCTTCTCTCTTTATCCTTAGTCTTAGCCTATAGTTACTCATTTGTAACAGATATGCTAGAGATGGTTTTTTTTGTACATACAGTAGTTTATGCATTATTTTCGATTAAAATCCTTTAATTTTTATTTATATATATATATATATATATATATATTTGAAATATATAATAATTAGAATTATGTAAAAATAAAAAAAATAAAAATACAATTCAAGTAATATTAACATCACCATAGAAGCAAATTCACGGCCATAATGCCGATAAGAGAAAAGAACAGCACCGTCCCAAATTCGATGATTAATCAGAATTAAATTCATCTTCAGGTCTGAGTATTTAATTCAAATTAACCCAAACAAATGCCTGTTTCAGATTAAGCAATAGTACATTACTATAAATGCTTAAACTCAGTATATATATATATATATATATATATATATATATATATATATATATATATATATATATATATATATTGTCAAAAAGAAAAGAGGTATGGATGGAAACAATGTACCAAAAGATGGCCGGGGGGAGTTGTGACCCCCTCACCCCGGTTAAGCATGCTTTACGTCGCGACAACACTCCCGGAGAGCCGGTACATTGCAAAAAGGAATACGAATGTATCAAATTGTAAGATGTAAATATACATCACACAGAAACAAATATAAGATATAATTGTCGAGATCCAGCCCTATCGAAATTCATCTACAGTAAATGTTTGAAATATGTTAAAAAGTGTGTGAATAATGTTTGAAACATGTTCACAAGTATAAATTAACAAAATTACAAAGCTTCCACTTAAAGAAGAATTTAAATAATGACACATAATAGAACAATAATAACAAAGTCTATTTCCAAAACCATATACCTGAATGACAAACAATAGCATATTACATGCAGATGTACATCCCATATTGTGTCATACCAGACCATGCAAATTTGCTATAACGTATTATACATCATACCCTATTCAAGAGGTCTCATATCAGTTATCACACGCTTTACCTGTGACAATCCAGTATGTATATTGCCAACAGTTCTATTTAAATATAAACGGTAACTTTCGGTTACAGTTATTTTATAAAACTTGTAGATAATGTCACTTAAAAAATTCTTGGGAAAACCCTGTGAGATGGTGTTTTGTAGGAAACGATAATCGCATAAATATCGATCTTCCATTTTACTGTTTATTCTTTGACTACGTATTAATTGTCCCAGTATAATATTTCTAAAAACATTTTTGTGCATACACGAGTTCCAGTTTATGATATAATTGATTTTGAAGTGGAAGTCGTTGCGTTTATCGTACAAACAGAAACCAGTAGAACCTCCTGGTTGCTTGTATATCGCTATATCCAGAAAATTAAGACTTTTGTTGACATTATATGGAGTTTCAGTTAGTTTTAAATGTTGTGGATAGAAAGTAAAATCCATCTGATATTCTTCACATGGATATGCTACCAAAATGTCATCAACGTAGCGAATGAACAGAATTTCGTTTAATATATGTGTTCCATCTTCATATTTATTCAGATATATATCAGCAAGTATTGATGAACAACCACCCCCCATGGGTATTCCATGTAATTGTTTAAAATAAGACGTACCATCAAACAGTACAGTTTCGAACAAAACCATTTCCACCAATGTTTTAAATTTATATTTGTCAATAATCGACTGCAGATTGTATTTTTCGTATATCTCCATGATAATAAGGTATAAGTCCTTGATGTTTATATTTGAAAACAAATCATTAAAATCAAAACTTCTATAATACAAATTTTCATTAATTACATTTATTTTTTTAATAGCTTCTATACTATTACTAATAAAATATGCACCCTTATTTTTAATCTTAATCATTACTATTTTTAAAATAGATAAGAGTTTTTTATTAGCTGTTGTCAAATATGATTGAAAACCATTAGTAATGGGACGAAATTTAACAGGATCTTTATGAAGTTTAGGTATTAAAGTAATATACGGAAAACGGATTTGCCCCATTCTGTATCCCAATTTAATGTATTTTGATTTAATGCGCTTCTCAATTTCTGACTTAGATTGCTGTAAAGGTAGGTATACGCATGGATCGTGATAACTTTTGTATAATAACTGTTTATAAAGTAAAACACAAGTGAATGCATAATTTGTCGTTACCTTGTCGACGTATGTTATTACAAAATTTTTGTGTAAAGATGACAATGCATCTTTGCTATATCTATGTATTATAGTAGGGGTTACAGCATTATGATATTTTAACTTAAATGCCTTCCGAATAGCACAACTCCATTCTTCGAAGGTTTCAATAGGGATACTGTATTTCACTGCCATTTTATAAACAAATGCATTGATATTAGTTTCAAAAGATTTGTCTATCGATCGATAGTCATGCATTCTGTATTTAGTACCTAGTTCAAATATAGGTTTAAGTATTGATCCGGACAGTATTTCCAAGTCTCCTGTGATTACGTGACCAAATTTTTTGTTAACATAAGGTGTATACCGCTGACAATCACATTCAATAACGTTAATAAATATATATATATATATATATATATATATATATATATATATGTATATATATATATATACTATATATATATATATATATATATATATATATATATATATATATATATATGTATATATATATATACTATATATATATATATATATATACTATATATATATATATATATATACTATATATATATATATAGTATATAATATCTATAAGGGAAACATGAAAGTGAATGAAAAAGCAAGGTACTACAATTTGGCCGGGAGGAGGGATTGTGACCCCCACTCCCCGGTTAAGCAAGCTTTATGTCGCGACTACACTCCCTGTAGCCGGACTTTGCCAAAGAAGAAAATACATATGTATTAAAACATATACAAAGAGAAACCAAGCCAAATTGTTTGACCGAATTTGAAAGAAAAATAAAATCTCATAAAACCCATCTTATCCAAATATTAATCAAATCTATATAAATAAAATTGAAAATCGATCTGTCTGTCTGTTTGTCTGTCCAAAGATCACGGGAGAACGACTAAACCGAATTTGATGAAATTTTGTGGGTAGCCTTGAAATAGCCCCACTTAATATTTAATCTATGTTTCGAGTTTCTACGACTAGTGGTTCTCGAGGTATTAGTAAAAAACGAAATTTTCGTTTGTCTCATCATCACGGGAGAACGCCTGAACCGAATTTAATGAAATTTTGTGGATAGCCTTTCACTAGTCCACCTTAAATTTCAACTTTCGAGTTTCTAACACTAGAGGTTGTCGAGATATTTAAGAAAAACGAAACTTTTTACTAGGAGTTCTACTCTCTAACTCCCTGTTTCCTCTAAACGAAAGGGTTGCAAATCGTTTGTTTAAAACGTGAAAGTGAATTAAAACTCTATCTCTGTGTTAGGTGGAAGATTTTTGCGCTAATTAGTCACTATTTGAAAATATGAATTGTTTGAAACATGAATTTAAATGGAAAATCTATCACCATGGTTTATTTTTCACAAGCTTTTGGTCAACAATGAAAAGTATTAAGGAATCAAAATGGTTATTTAATTATTAGAATTTTATGAGGAAGGTTCTATCTTATATCATGTTGCTCGGCAACGTAATTAGATTAAATGTGTTTGTTAATATTTATAATTTTTTTTCGAATTGAATAATAAATAAATGGATATAAAAATATATCTTATAAATGAACGTTTGATTATTCTTTGAATTATATTAATTGCGGACTGCGTACATCACTTTCATTTATTTTAGCAAAGAGTTTACAAGCTATAAATTGTGTTTAGCTAATAAATTCATATAATGTGTTTAGCCAAAAAATTCATTTAGCAGATTGTTGAAACAGAGAAGTAGAACGGGTATATCTTCTAATACAATTTTAGTGTTTTCATTTAGTATATACAAACGGGATCAGGATGTTTTTTTCAGATCTGCAAATTCAGAGCTACGAATTTGACAGGATATCACTAACTTGGCAACTTTTCTTAAACGCTCCAAATTGATGGAAATGTCGCCAAATTGATAAAAACGACGCAAATCAATGAAATTTATTTTGTTTTGTTAGAAGAGCGTACTGAAATGATGTTTCGTTAGCATTTGTCTGTCAGTCCAACCGTCCTACTTAGTAACACATATAGTGAATTTTTAAAATGTCACCAAAGTGATATAAATGTTTGTAAATCCATAAAAATATCTTGAAATTGATAAATAAATGAAATAAATTGTGTTTTGTTTTGGGATAGTATTGTAATGATGTTTCGTCAATTTGTCGTCATGTGGGACTGTCAATTCTACTGTCTCATTTAGTGATAAATTTGGTGATTTTTTTAAAATGTCGTTAAATTGACGAAAATATCACCAAACCTTTCATAGAAATAGCATTATTCAGATGATATTTTTTCACCATTTTATTTGAAGCAAATGAATGGATTTAAATTCAATGTGTTTATGCGGCAGATGATTTTTATTAAATCTTTTCCGATTTGAATATAAAAGATATGTATATAAAATAAATTTCATTGCCATTGCATTTTTGACTGGATAATATCAATTACGGTCTTCAGATTTAAACATTATTATTATTGATATTTTCAGGGATTATTAATTCAGAGATTATTGACATTTTCAAATTATTATGCCATTGTTTTATTGCTGCAAAAGTTGTTGAAACTCATATATTGTACATTGGACGAGTAATCTTCTACAAATGCAAGGGTATATCTTTTAATCTACGAGAATATAAGTAATACAGGTATATTGGCATATATTTTGACATATATTGGCATATATTGGAATCAAGTACGGCCTTCTGATATGAATATTACAGGGTTTATTGATATTTTCAATTTATTACGTCATCTGTTTTATTTTAGCAAAGATTTTTTAGAGCCATATTGTAATATGGGTAATCTTCTACTAACACTCGGACATATCTTCTAATCTACGACATTATAAGTAGTACTGGTAATATAATTTTAGCCCCATATAATTTTAGCTTCCCATATAATTTTAGCATTTTCATTTTGGCATATATTAGAATCAATTACTGCCTTCAGTTTTAAAGATTACGGATTTATTGATATTTTCAATTTATACATGTAATCTACTAATACAGGTTTTATCTCCTAATATTCTCGTATATAAATAGTACGGGTCCCATACAATTTTAAAGCTTTTATTTTCCATACCCTTGATTCAATTCCATATTTTTTCGCAAATTTGCTTACAAAAGGGGCCAGGATATTTTATTCTTCAGATTTGCCCGTGAAGATAATTTTGTATAGCGAGAACAGAGATTCCTAAACTTCTTTTTAGGAGCATTATATTAAATATTTTAACAGCATACTTTGATTAAAAATATCATTCAGTATACTATAGGAATTTGCACATGATTGTGAATTTTAAGTTTCTTGATATTATTATACTCCGTACGAAGAACGAGTATGCTGCTAGTATTTAATAAAATTCAGTTTGATGACATGAAGATTAATATACGATATCATAACGATAACTCAGCATTTACTAAATCATGAACTCAATTTCATTTATGCATAAATGGTTTTTCGTTTTATTATAATAGACTACTAATTAGTAATTTTATTCATTAAAATATCTATATATGTTATCTAAAGTGTAATTATCTTTCATTAGCCCCTATATCCATTGACGTGGACCTTGGAGATCAGCAATTGTACTTCACACTCTCCTCTAACCTCCAAAATTCTCACTTTGCATCAGCACATTTATGGATTCCTTTGAAAGCAACACGTCACAACTTCCATAGAAATATAACATTGTTCCAGATTGGGCGGCCCTATGAGTATGGACAACTGGATTTCATACAAGTAAGTTGCCTCGAAATCTGTGTTATAAAATAACTTGTTTTAATTTGCATTCGCTCAAATCAATTGTTACCTAGGTAAAACTTCATCGTAACATATGTGCTAAAGTTGGGTTGTTAGTCATAGTTGTTGTTAATGCATAGTTATAGTTTTTAAATACCTATTCTATTTGTAAACTGTACTTTTGCAATAAATTAAATGTATTTTGCATCGTCATACTTTATTATTTTAATACCTTTAGTGTTTCTAACTTTTCATACTTGCTAAGTATACTTAACTCTTTTAGTTTGCTTCGGTATTTATGAATCTTTTAATATAACACACGCGCGCACACACACACACACACACACACATATATATATATATATATATATAGTCTTTGCAATAAAATAAAAAATTTAGTCATCTGGAAAAAACTTCTGAATAAACATTCTCGTTATGTTTTCAGAAAGAGTTAACACTTTCTGAAATTAGAAAATATAAATACTACTTATAATTGACCTATTTTACGCAGAAAACGTACAATAAATACACTTTTGAGACCTTTTTGTTAAATATACTTTCACGGTCATAGAATAAGTGGTATAATAAAAGTAGTATCTAACATTGATTTATCTAATGAAAATACTTTGGAAGGAGATGCCAATGTCATTCTTTAGAACAACTGCGAAGCTTCCTTTTGAGAGCATATGTAGCTTACCCCAGTGATTCCCAACTGCCTACTGCAGAGCAGATCAGCCAGGAAATTTTTTGCCTCTCCGCGTAATCTCAATTTAAAAACACTATATGAAGAAATCATAAAAATATTTTTATTAAAATACAACTACCAACTGATGGTAATGAGACATGTGAAATGATTCTACAAATTCTCTTAACATCAGTATTTAGTTTGACGAACATGGAAAAAATATTAATTGAATTGTGTGGTATTAATTTATAGTTTGGTTGCTCTAAAAATAGAAATGGTAATAGCAATTAAATTCTCATTTCGCTGAGATTTTTTTTAATTTTTGAATATTTGAAACACAAGAGAGTTTACCGTTCCGTGTTACACTGTGCATCCTGGTCATTGAAAGTCTTAAAATAAATTACAATCAGACAACACATTTCAAATTTCGTGTTTAATTTGATTTTTTGCAGTTAATTTGTTCAGAATGATAAAGGAACGGGGGAAATATATATTTTACGACTTTATTGTATAACAATTGGAAGATTTTTCCCTTACACTTTTAAACATGCTAATTTAAATATTTTGGTCTCATATTTTATTTGCTCGGATGTCAAAAAAACTTTCCGCTGACTTGCATAACCGCATTAACAGTTGCCAGTCATTTTTATTTACCCTCAATAAAGCATTAGCAAAGTGGTCTGACATTCCGTTTCTTCCTCCTTCGTCGAAACTGACTTTTAATGGGGGGTTTTCTCGGTGAGACGAACAAATTTGGAACAAAACGTGAACTGAATATCATTATGGTTCAGAAAAGAATAAATGACTTGTTATAGGTCGGGAGCAACTACTAAAAGAGCAGTATGACTGCGGGAGACAGGGTTGTCGCGTGTTACATAGTTCTGGCTTCCACGCAATAAAGGTCACGTACCTCCTTCTTCAGAAACGGTAAGCAGTCCATCATCGATTGGCTGCTGTTTAAATGCACGCTATTCTCGTTAACAAGGTGTGCTACCGTTTTAAATGGATACTCGTCGGACAAGGGGCCGTCCCCACACACAAAAAGTACATCGAATGGGTCCATTCGTCATGAGTTTATTGTTTAGAGGAAATACGGGTTTAAATTTGCGGCAATTTTGATTGGTCTTCCTCGTGTCTTTGTTATTTTCATTATCAACTCAGTAGACCATGTTAATTATAGGTAATCATTTTTTATTACGAAAAGGATGAGAGATAGGATAAAATGATAATAAAACCATTCTACTGAAAAACATAAATATAAAAATGAACTGCTATCAGAAGAACATGATAATACAAAAAAAAAGAACTTGATTAAAATACAACATAAAAAGTTTATAAAGGGTGCCAACCGGTTTTAAAGGCAAAGTAGAACCTCTGTCAATATAAATGAGACAGAGCACCAGTACTAACAAAGATCTCGCCTGCTCGGTCACGTGTCGTCACAAACGTCGTGTGACACAGACTAATTCTTGCCTTTATTGGTACACATATATATGGTACACATATATATTGGTACACATATATACATAGTTATTATTTTATTTTACTTTTGGACAACCTTTTTTTTCGAGGCGGTGTGGCGTTGCGAAAAAGAAAAAGGGCCAACCCTATTTTTTTCGAATCGTAACAACATCATCTAATTAGCACGAGGCATAAGTAACATAAAGACCTAATTTCATGAAATATCGTTAGATAGTTTTGAGCAAGCGTGAATACATACATTGCCCGCAAGCACACACACACAAATGTCACAGTAAAAATAGCTTATTCGTATTTTAGGGTGCCCAAAATATGTAGATCCCTTCAAAACACGATTTACAATTTCTGACTGCATTCCCATATTTTCGCTAAATATTATTATGTTGGTATTAATTAAAGTAAAAAGTGCATTAAAATGCATTATAATTACACAGCTCAAGAGCGTTCTTAATTCTGCAGGTTTTGGATTAATCGATAACCTCAAAATTGTAATCCACTCAAATTTAAATTTAAAGAACTTATTTTTATATCAATTGGCAAGTTTTAAAAAGTGTAACACAAAACAATTTTAGAAAAATGCCTTTATAAACAGCCTCTAAAAACTGGTGTTGTCTAAAAGACTTAATGAGATTTCCAATATAAGTAGTTTATTAACATCATACTGAAGCATGATATATGCAAAATAATAAAATTTTACACCTGAATATACAACTATTAGATACAATTGTTTCTTAGGGGTATTTTTTGCCTCATTCAAAAGAATTGCAATAATATAGCCATTCGTATTTAACGACTAAGTTGATATGATCCAATGTTACGACTAAGATCATAACGACTAAGTTGCTATGATCTATGATATGGCTCTGGTGATTATGAACGATTCAACAAAAATTGATAAAAAGGGAAAAACATCGGCGGTGATTCCAGTCGGAATGAGCTGAAATGGTTTCACGTGAATAATATTTTCTAAAATGAAATTCAATAAATTCATTCAGTTTTTCCAGACACATTTGTTTCATTTGCAGGCTTTCAAAGCGCTATAAATTACTTGCTGACTGTTAGATAGCCAGCACTTTTAGTTTTCACCCCGATTTCACCTGGATTCTCCGATCTTAAACTTCAAGCCAAAATATCAAATTATTTTACTGACAAGTTTTGATATACAAACACTATAATCTGAAACAGGTAAAATTTTCAAATTTCTTCATCTTGACAAGATGATTATTCAAAAACTATAAGAGCTTTTTAAAACAAATTATAGATCTAGAAACTAGATTTCTCAATACATATTTTTGCGTGACTATTAGCTGAATGAAAAAAAAACTCACTGTGGCAGATACATTTTTATGTTTATTCGTAAAAAAGAAGTTCAAAATACCAAAATATTAACATTACTTTTCTATATTCATAATCTGGACCCTATAATATATATATATATATATATATATATATATATATATATATATATATGTATATATATATATATATATATATATAACTAATTTAAACGATTTGAAAAAAGGAAAAGGGGAAAACCATATGAATTGCATAAAAATGGCTGAGAGGGATAGCGACCTCTCATTCCCGTTTTAAGTACTTTTAGTCTAGACAACGCCCACGGATACCAATGCAATTCAATGACAGATGAATTTTTTTCAAATCGTTTAAATTAGTTATATCCTGCTTCAGTATATAGTGCTGCATTGCGCCTTTTTCTGAGTGGTATTATATTACATTTTTACGTATATTTCATATTTGTATAGTTCTATATATATATATATATATATATATATATATATATATATATATATATATATATATATATATATATATATATATATATATATATATATATTCAATAGAATTTCACAAAGCAATTACGTTTTTAAAAATCAACTGTGTTTCATTGGCATTTTGTCTTTCCATTAATACATGGTAATATAGAGAAAGTATTGGAACATGATCAGAAATCGGAACTCGTGAGTAAAAATATCTTTTGTTTTAGTAGTGTCTCTGCCTCCTGCTCGCAAACCCGTTAACTCACTTTTCCAGCTCTTTTGTGTCGCTTGTTACGCAGGCATAATATGCCCATTGAGAATCCACCCTTGTTCGCTGACACTCACTAACACCGGGAGCTCACTTCTCGGGCTCTTTCAACCCTGTCGGCGCACACAACCACCCTCGTGCTCACAATCAGCTCGACCTGTTAAGTATTTTCCCATACTGAAGAAAAGAAATTCAAGTCAGAAGTGCATAAAAAATTGAGTAACTCATAAACTAGTTGATATTTGATAAAAATATCTGTCTTGCAAAAATACAACTATGTAAGAACCTACTTACAAAAATTCGTGTCCTAATACTGCTAATCTGTCCAGTACGCAAAACCGCAGCTCAAATACTCTTTTTTTGACTTTGAGATTAAATATATTTTAAACTGAAGTTTAAATCGAAAAACTGTTTATTTCAACGTGTTCCCCTAACAATCCTCAACAAATGTAGCAAATTTAATATATTTGTATGCTATGGCCCTTGCAATACGAGAGAGAGAGAAACTCAAGGTACGCAAAATTTGTCATCTAGCGGTGGCGGCGATGTCAGCTACTTTTACTTTAATATAAAGATATTTACTAAAACGATTCTGTCGTAACATGGCTGAAAATAGTGTTTTCTGCTGGTTTTTCAAGCTGGGACAACAATTTTAAACATTCCAACTATTGCTTCTTGACTCGCTCAAACATCAGATAAATAATCACTATTTGGTTATCCATAATTAATGCTAACCATACGTCATTTCTATATTTTTATCTGCGTTCGTATTTTAAAAATACGAAAAATACTCTATAATCTGTTGGACCAGACTGCATGTCTATCCGCAAATGTAAAACAAGAAAAACCATCTGGTTGATTTTTACAAATTATATAGCATCATTTATTCAATATATAGCATCTAGAGGCAATTTTATTAAGCCAAGAATTTTTTTTAATAAGTTCAAATTTGAAAAAGTTAGAAACATTTATAAATTTTTACTGCACTAGGGGCTTCGTCCCCCGCTCACTACGCTCGTCAATCCCCATAACTCGCTTCGCGAATCGGGGTCCTTACCAGCTACTGGCTAGCGCTCGATGAGCAAGTGCAAGAGAACCAACAAACCCGAAGTCAAAAAAATGAAATGAAATTGGGATCCAGAGTATCCTCAAAATAGTTTGTATGCTACATTATTTTATTTGTGATTAAATGTGTGCAAATGTTTTTCTTATCGGTAATCTTGTTAATGACTCCATATTTGTCCGAGGTATGACTTGACCATGTATAAATTTTTGTTTCTTTGAGTTCATATTCTCTGCCTTTCATTTTTTTTTTTTTTTTTTTATGTATATATTTTTGTTGGTGTTTACATCTCATGTTCATATTTCCTTGTTCTCTATTTTTATTATTCTATTTTCCTTTCATGCCACTAGGTGGCGTCACTATATTGTGATGTCATTTAGCCATTTCAGTTTGGCCGACATTGTTTTGCGCTTATTTGGGCGTTTAAGTTCAGACTTTTTGCATTGTTATAGGAAATCCAGTAGATTTGCGAAGCGTACGTATGCTTATTTGTCTTGATTTGAGCTGCATTTTAAGTTGCAAAACCTGTTTGTTATTGATTGTGCGAAAAGTCACGCGCTTTATTCAGTAGCATCTATACCTGAAGTAATGTGCCTCGAAGATACTTCTTCAAATATTTAATTACATCTTTTAACTAGTCTAAAATCAGCTACTCTCCAACTACCGATACGATCTAACAGCTACCGTCACGATCTACTTAGTTTCTATCCTAGAGGTTTTGAATTTTTTATTTACTTTTTCCCTCTGCTTTGCAGTAAATTTTTTTTATCTCTTGCTTTGCGAATAGTGTGCGTGGGAATTTGACGACAGTTTAGGATTTGAAAAAAAATGAATAGCGTTATCTGTAAAAGTATTCTTTAAGTAGCGGGCGTTTATTTACGACCCAGGCAACGACGTGTAATTTGTTCTAGATTCTAATATTCCCTTCTCTGTAATCGAGAGTATTCCAAATAAATTAATATTGTTGAAAAATCAGGAATTATATGTATTAACACATAGAACTTACATTCACTCTCTAGCAAAATATTTTGATCACACTTATGACTGACTATAAAGTACTTGAGACGGATTAAATGTTATGGATTTTATAGTTGGAAAGTTGAAAAGAAAATTATTAATAGAACTATATATGAGTAATCTTCATCATTTTAATATCACATTACAAGTTCAAAATTACTCTTATTTTGAAAACCTAAAATGCAACTAAATTAAAATTACTTCAGAAATATGTATTTTAGAACAATATATAACCCCAAAAAAACAAATTATGCACATAGAACATTTTAATTTCCGTTGAAAGGAAATGGTTTTTAGCTTTAAAACACATAAAATATTCACAAAATAAAATTAAAAATATTTACCTATTTGCAAAGGATCTGTTTAGACAAACTGAAAGATACTATCATTCATTTTCACTTAGCATAAATTTTATAAGACTTATCAAAGTTGGCTGTTAAAGTGGAATAAATATTGCTTTTACATAATAAACAACTTTTTACATATGCATACATTTTACACATTTTATCTGACGAAAATTCTGAATCTTTGGGGGTGAAAATTGAATAAAAAGAGAAACAAAATTATTCACTGTTTCAAAATGTCAAAAAAAAAATACTTCATTGACTACAATGTTATGCCCCTCTTTCAGTATTTTTAGAAAAAATTGTTCCTTACTAACAACAATAACACGATTTCAAACTAAACCTCCTGGGTGGGCAATAGTGCTATTCTATTTAATTAGCGTCCGTGATATTTTTTGTAGGGTTCACCAACTTTTCTAATTATTATTCTTGATAATAAGATTATTTAAAACTAATGCTTAAAAGGTAAACGAATTTCTTTATGTAAATGGCTGTTATAAAAATCTCGTCAATTAATATCAAATGTAACTTCTTTCTTCAGTGTCCTAGATAACATAGCGCAGATTGAAAAAAAAACTATTGTGGTTGTTACCATGCACCTAGATAAACCCTTGTACGTATATCGCCACTGCTAAAGTCAGAACAAACGTACTATATGTTAAACATATAAGTATTCTCTTGTTAAATCGCTACCCTCGCTGTTTGCCAACACATGTCTCTCGATGTACGACCACTAAAGTTGTGAAAAAACTCCGGAAATTTGAGAATTTCACATCATTTCTCACAATCCATTTTTCATCTACAAAACCATAAACCTAAATTGATAATACATGTTCAAACTCAATTTTTGCCACCGAACACTACTAAAGTTTTTCCATCATGCGATGCTGAGATAATCGAAGCATTGAAAACTCATTATCGATGATACCAAGTTCGCCACATATACATTGAATTAATGAGGACATACAATTAATTAGTTGTGTCACTTCGAGATACAATTTATATGATTAAAAAGCATGGGATGCAGCTACAAAGGAAATTGTATCTAACAATTTTACTCAGTCTGGTAAAGGATATCGAACTTATTACACTTCTTGATTTTTGCCCTGATCTCAACGAATTCGTAACGGAAATCCCAACAATTCTATACAGATTAACTGCAGAAGAATTTTTGAAATTTTACGGCAATGAACCATGTGTGAAGCTTTATCAGAGGATGAAATCGTGTTAATGAGTGAACTGGAATACGAAGCTGAAAGCGAAGATAATGGCGATGAAGAGAGCCAGCCTCCTCCTTCTGTCAAAGAGGCAAAACGGCATTTGAAAATTTTAATAACTTTTAAAGCAAGTTCTGAGGACGCACAAGTTTCAAATGCATTCTTACCTTGTTGTTAATTGGACTCTCCTTTGAAAGTTGTTGGAATGAAGATTCAAATGCAAACAATCATATACAGTTTCTTCAGAAGAAATAAATAAGGTACATATTCCTACCTGTATTTATGCAATGCAAATTCTGTATTTGATCTTTAATTCAACCATGTAAATTGTAGTACAGTTTATGTACACTTTTTTTAAAGTCGTGTATACCTCATACATTGTGTTTTTAAATTTCAATGCCCTGGATATAACGTCAAATCATAGCTGAACAAATAGTGGCGGTACATCAAGGGTTGACTGTATATTTGATTTGGACTGAACTCTAAGTATAATTGGGTAGAATTGAAATACATCATTATGTTTGTATGTATTATGGACATTTGAATTATACCAACTTTACATGAAATATTTTAAATAATTTAATAGATTTTAATATTGTTTGTTTGTAACGTCTCTGCAAACAAAGAAGGTAAAATATGAATGTTATTTTCAATTTAATACATAATTATTTTCTTATAAGCAAAAAATAGCAAAACTTAGTAATGTTTTCTTGAACCAGCTGACAAAAAACAATATTTAAACAATAATTAAAACAAATTTCAGTATTATGTTTTCAAATAATAACTAATATTATCTGTTTAAATTTATGTTCCATTTCTTTTGTTTGAATTTTATTAATTCGATTTATGAAAATATATATTTATGGCATAAAAGTCCTATATTTAAAGATTTTTAGAACAACATTACAGTATACTCTAAATACGTAACAATATAAGAAACAAGGTGGAAACTTAAAATAATATTTATTAAAATTACTAACAATTTTCAATGAGATTTAAATGTGGATAAATAAAATTACTATTAAAACTTTAAATTGAGAAGCAAAAATCAATTTCATTTTCTTTAACAAGTCGTATATTTTTTTATTTTATTAATATTAAATTTGTTTTATTGATATGTTTCAATCCGCATTTACTCACATTATCAATTGCTGACTTATTAGAGTGATTTTTTTTTTATTAATGGGCAAATTGAGTTGAATTACCTAGCATTCTACATATGCAATTATCTGAGAGGTTTTTGTTCATTCTGAAGATAAATTCCGGAAAAAGACCGTGATTTAATAAGAACCATGAGAAATATTTTGAAAGTGTGCAGAAAGTTTTGTCTAATTTTTTTAACAATTTAAATATATGTCTCCCATCTTCTATATTATTCCAATTACTTTGCCATTTCTTTAAAATATGTTTTCTCACGTATCTTTTTGTATAAGATTTTGGTAATTCAATATTTATTGTATCTATTGTGGTATCTATGATTGCTAATTTTATTAGTTTGCCTGCATTTTCATTTGTTGTTGATTACGTTGATTACACTAGTTAACTAAAAAATTGTTATATATTTTTATCACACAAAATACATTAGTCTTCCCTAATAGTACAGTCAACACTTGATGTACCGCCACCGTTTGTTCCGATATGATTAGGCGTTATATCGAAGGCATTTAAATTTAAAACACAATGTATTTATGTGTATGAGGTGCACACGATATTTTTAAAAGGTGTGCAATGAGAGGTGGGACAGCTCAGTGGTTAGCGCGCAGGGATTGCGCTCGGACGACCCGAGTTCAATTCCCACATCTACCCAAACTGACCCCGTTTTCACACGGCGTACGGGCACGTTAAATATGTGGTTTGTAAGTCCTTCCGAGAGGTTGGTGGGGAAAGATTCCCGGTGGATTCCGCGCTCACTAGACCTTACACCTTCTGGTAGGTCGGACTGTTTGAGTCGAAGAAGAAGAAAAGGTATACAACAACTGTACTAAAATTTATATGGTGGAATTAAGAAACAAATACAGAATTTGCATTGCACAAACATAGGAAGAAAGGCCTATAGTTTGCTTATTTATTTCCGCTGAAAATAACTGTGTTTGCTTTCGAATCTTCATTCCAATAACCTGCAAAGAAGAGTCTAATTTAACAATAGCATTTGAAATATGTGCATCCTCAGAGCATGCTTAAAAAATTTATTAAAATTTTTAAATGCTGTTTTGTTTTTAAAACTTGACAGAAGGAGGAGTCTTTATCTATTCAGTGCCTCTATCTCCGTTTTCAGCGTCATCGTCAGGCTCACTCATTGAGACGATTTCAGCCGCTGATAAATCTTCATATGCTGGTTCATTGCGGTCAAATTAAAAAAAAAAAAATCTTAGGCAGTTAATCTGTATAGAATTTTGGGAGTTTCAGTTGTGAGTTTCATGGAGATCAGAGCAAAAATTGGGAAGAGTAATAAGTCCAATATTCTTTACCAGACCTATGTGAGTAAAGCAGTTAGACACAGTTTCGTTAGTAACTACATATCCCTTGCTTTTTTAAGGACGGGAATTCCATCTCGGGGTAACACAGCTGATCGCATGTCTTCATTAATGCACTGTATAATGTGTCGAATTTGGTGTCATGGATAATGAGCTTTCAACTTCAAGGTTTCGATTATCCCGGCATCACATGGTGGAAGAAATTTAGTAGTGCTCGGTGGTGAAGATTGAATTTGAATATGTATCATTCATTTTGGTTTATTGCTTTGTAGATGAACGTAATAAATTGTTTTGCATTGAGAATAGTGAAAATGTTCTCAAAATTCCCGGGATTTTTTTTTACAACTTTAGTAGCGGTGCATCGAGAGTAGTATGCAAATGGAAAAGCACTGTTGTGCGATGACATGTGGTTACGCAAGAGAATACCCATATGATTAGCATAGAGTACGTCTGTTCTGGCGTTAGTGATGGCGATATATAAGGGTGACGCTTTATTGAAGAGTTGTACATCGAGGGTTGACTAAATATTTCATACTGAATTCTAAAATAAAATTAGATTACTTTTCTGTCTTGCAAGTCTTTTTTATTATACATTGTTAAATAGTAAAATACATATACTTTAATGATAGAACAGTGCTTTCACATATATTGCCTAAAATGTACCAGAGGATTGTTTATTGCTATACTTTACCTATAGAGATGAGTTCATCACAAGGTATCAGGTGCTTTAAATATTTTTTGGCTTACTGAATAAACATCAGTAATAAAATAACTTTTAGTAATCAATCAAAGTAATTAAATAACTTCATAAAGTAAACCAAAATACTTGTGTCATATATCTCATAATTAGCACAACAGTACTCTTCAGCAGAATTAAAATTATCAAAAGGCAACTTATTATAATTTCAGCCTGGTTCGAATGAACCAAAAACAAAATACACGAATACGATATTTTCCCAAGCTGACAATCGTATCTGAGTTTAACATTTTTTTATCTCAAAGCGACTGCCCATTAATCAACCGCCAGTCTGACTAATGGGCAACTAATTGTAACTAACCACTCAACTTATTGTGCATGTAATAAATTAAAAGTTCACTGTATTTTCAATGTAATATATTTTACAGATTAAGTTTGCACTGTTAAAATACATTAAATTACAGTAAAAACGCAATTTCAAAATTCTGTCACAAAAATTTTGCAATGATAGCAAAAAAAAAAAAAAAATCAGATTGCATTTCTGAATTCAGCGTGACATAATAAATCAAAATCAGTAGGTAGCTGTCGTGTGATAAAAATTAGGTTTACCAGTGTTATCGTTCACGAAACATGCAGGATAATAACGTGGTCCATGAATTTGTCTCAGAATAAAAACCAGTGCAATATATAAATGTCCCTTGAGTCCCGGTACAAATGTACTCCTGTCCCCGTCAGACATGCCGACTCCACAGCAGACACGCTCGCCTTGGCAACTGAGGCCTATTGACACACCACGAGCATGATAAAACAGAGCGAAGAAAAAGAATCTTGCTCGTACGGAGAGACTTTTATGATTGGATTCGCGGCGAGGAGTGCGGTATTTTTGGAAGAAATAAATTGCTTCCAATTCCTTCAAATACTTCAGCCGTTATGGAAAGGCTCTCTCTTGTCTAGAACTTGAGAGAGCATTCACCTTTTTTTTTAATAAGCTGAATGAAAGTTAAAAAGCTGCGCTTTTATTGTGTTACACGTATGTAATATGATTTTGTGGATTGCAGTTATTAAATAAGTTCTACAATTGAAATACATATTTTAGTTCATTAATAAAACTGAGGTTTCACCATTTCGAAAGATAACGGGTTAAATCGGAAACTGACCTGAATAACACGTTTATACATAGTTTGATGATAACACCTAAAAGCACCTATAAAAATAATACCTAAAAGCGTTTATGAGGAACATCGCATTAAAGCACATAAGAAAGAAAAACACCTGAAAGCATTTATATTTAACTACAATATTATATCTAAGTTTCGAAGATAACATCTTTTTTTTAATTTCCTGTATCAAACGCAATATAAATTTTTCGATATATCTCCTACTTCATGCATTTCCGTTTTAGTAATTTCTTAGACCGTATGAAATTATTTATATGTACACTAGCTCCAAATCTGCTCAAAATTTATTTTATAATAAAGATAATTCTATACATAATATATTAGTATTCTCAACTTCTAATACAAAACTGTACTATAAATTGAGGTGATGAAATATTTGTAAGACTACATTCCTTCGGTCCAATTAATATTGACAGTAAAGCAACTCAAAGTAATTAAAATTAGCCAGAAAATGCTCACTTAGTCATTCGTCCCTTGACCACCCTTGGATCGGTATTGTAATGGTATCACTCTTCAAAATAAAATAAGCGGTAATATGACCAAAAGGCACAAAGTTTCTCTTAAAACGAAAATTCGAGAACTTTTATGGAAGTTTAGTACGCTCAGCTATGCATTATATAGCCGACGTGCATACATGTATCAGTATTTTATCATTTTTCTTAGCTTCTAAGTTGTTTTTTCTTCTTAATATTGATAAAACTTGGATAGGGACAGTTTCGAGACTTACCTCGTCAAATAAGTGAGCATTCGACCTCTGAGCCAAATAAACTATATACATTTTTAAAAACGTATTTACTGCATTCACATCTACATAATATACGCAGTATACCACCCAATCTGGGTTCCAAATTGTTTCAGCAGTTTTCGAGATTACGAAGATTCACTAATTTTGACAAAATCTCGTTTCCTAGCTGAATTAAATATATTTTGAGATCTATTTTCTGAGTTCACATTTAGACAATATACGTGGTATACCACCCAAATTGAGTCAAACTCTCTTCAACGGTTTTCGAGATTACGAAGGGCCATCGATTTCGACAAAACGCCGTTTTATACCTGAACTATATACTTTTTCGGTGTTCACATCTACATAATATATGATACTTGCCATCCAAATTAAGTTTACATCGCTGCAGTGGTTTTGGAGATTACGAATAGCCAACGATTTGATGCACGCCCACAGACAGACAAAAGTCATTTTTGGTATCTAAAGACCCCACCGATATATATAAATTGGTAAAATCTTATGATTGCATGACAATCATCATACTTTTCTTAGACTACATTAATTATAGAAAACATTTTGCTTAATCTACAACTAAAAGCATGTCTATAAAAAAATGGTAGGAGTCATGATCATTATCACCCTATAGTCCTCTGGCTCTCCACGCGAATAAAGTAAAATAAACAGAAACCTAAAATAATTTGATTAAATCGAAATAATGTGCTTATGAATGAGGACTTACATATTCAAACTGCATGTCTTGACGTTTATTGGAATATATTTTCACAAATTAGAGTCCGTACAAACGAATTAAACGGTGAGCTATATAGTAATACTCACAAAAGTCAAAATAAATTGAAGCTATAAAGTTTACCTACATTTATTACCTACATAAAGCAAATTTCACACCGCTTCCTTATAGATTATCGAGTGCCATTCCCCGCAATAATCAACACTTCGTGGTACATTATTTCAACCAATAAACTTTAAAAAACGGTTAGAGTGTGTAGTTAAAGTTATGTTTATATAAGATATACCGTGCGATCCAAACATTTGAGCTAAATAAAGAAAACTGAGAAGTCGATGAGAGACGTGATGAAGTGATGTGTAAAATAACAAATGCGACGCGACATAGAGGATAAGACGCCACCATGTGATGGAAGTTCAGGAAAAAGCAAAGACCTTCATCTCGCATCTTCATCTTGTTGAAAAATTGCATTAACACATATGTACTTAGATATATTTCTGTTCAACAAATCTAAAATTATGAGAAATCACTTTTAAAGATAAGATTTCGCGTATTTCTTTACACGGTCGGACGCGTTAGCGAACTAGCGTTATGTAACAGTAATATAGCGGCAGTCTTCTCCGAAGAAAGACGTTTCCCGATTAGAAGTCCATTAGCCTTAATTCAGCCGACATGGATTTTCATCGCAGTGATTCTTTAAGATATAGCTACTGCTTGTTCTTCAGAATATCATTTTATTTCTTTCCCTAAATTGCATAAGAGGAGCTTTAGTTAAAGTGGTGCTCGATGCTTTGGAAAATGCTCGATATAATATATATCTATGCTTTCACAAATTATTCCGATGTGAACTTCAAAATGAAAGGCACGATTTTAAATATCCCGTTCAAAGTTTCATCTGATTTTGTCCTTTCGAGTGCATTTCTTTTCCTTTTTTTTTTCTTCTAAAAGTTTAACCTCGAAGGTTTCGTTGAGTGGTAGTGTGTTTTCATATGCAATCAGTGTTTCTTTCCGGCATACCTCCAAGCCCCCCCCCCCCCGGGAACATTTTATATTAACCTAGTTTCTATTTATGTGACAACATTTAGATGTATTTACATAGGACAAATAGAAAATCTGCCCCCCTAAAGTTTCATTCACCCCCCCCCCCCCCCCGGCCAAAAACTCCTAAAAGAAACACTGTATGAAATTTCGTGCGAAATATAGTTATTTGAAAAAAAAAGCCTAATATTTGTTAAGCAAGAGGTTCTCGCCGCCTAAACTATGCAAACTGTTCTAATTTATTGTTTCCTTTCCTTATAAAGGGAAAATATTGGAAGTGTAAAAAATCCGACTCTTTAGATTTTTATATAGTGATACGCTATAGGGTTCATTTCGGCGAGAGCTTGGAATCTTGTCCCGGTAACTCAACGGTTAGTGCATCGGCTGACCAGTATGAAGATCAGCGATTCAAACCCCAGTTGGGAATAATGAGACCTGTCCAATGGTGTCCCAACGAATTAGCACTTCAGGTTAGATGCAATGATAATAAGAAGACCCAGTAACGAATTTTCAAGGAAACTGTGAGCTGTGGCTCTCCCCAATTTCAGTATCACGACCACTCAACATGCTACCCCCGACTAAAAAAATCTGATGCGGACAACACATGACTTTCCTTATATAATGCAATGAATTTACTACTTTTACAGTTAAAAAAAATTTATTCTTACAGTAGATACTTATATTCTTTCCAAGATATTGAATTTTCTTCAATGAGTCGTCATTTTCATTGATTTAGCGTCATTTTTGATTTAGCGTTTTTTTTTTGGGGAGATTTTCGTTAATTTGGCAACAATTAAAAATGTCGCCAAGTTGGCGACATTCCACCAAATTCGTCGCCAAAATCTCCCCAAGCGTTATGGACGGAGAAATAAGTTATTCTTACAGCAGATAAATGGCTATTGGCGTTCAAATACAAAAGTATTACTCAAAGTATTTTTTTTTTTCATGAATGGAACGAACTAGATCCACGAGAATAATGTCACCCAATTTATCGCATGGTATTACATATGAAAAGTGAACATGTTTCTCAATAGGAAATATATATATTTTTTTTATTTTATATAACTTTTTGATAATTTTTTTGAAAAATGTGCAATATCTCAAGAATGGTTCAAGTTAGCGTTCTAAAATTTATGTCAATCGTTTTCTAATGAAAAATTACATAAGAAATATCTATTTGCGTAACTTTATTAGCAGTTTTGATTTTTTGACGATTTTTTCAAAATTTCACTCGAAAATTTAGGGGGGGTTCTGAGCATTCGATTGCGTATAAAAACAATAGGCTTCCAGTGTTTACGGATTGTGATTTTTATACCAAATTTCGTTCTAATCGGTCCATTCGTTCGTTAGTTATCGTCTCCACAGACTCACTGACACACACACACACACACACACACACACACACACACACACACACACACACATACTTTCACACACACACACACACACAAACGTCACTCCAAAAATGTTTGATTCGTGATCAGAGATGCTTGAAACGTGCTCTTCCGTCGAAAACTCGAATTCGAATTTTCGACCCCGTCACAATACTTTCCTTATATATTACGTATATAAGGAAAGTAAAAATGTAGATCTGACTTTAGAGGGAGAAGTTTATAGGATTCACTTCAGCGAGAAGTGTTTGGAATCTTATTTATCCCAGTAGCGCAACCGTGAAAGCATCGTTTGGTTAGTTCGACGATCCGTTTTATGAAGAGAATTATTTTTATTAAGAGGCTAATTTTTATTAATAGATTTTCAACTCTTCTCTCAATGAAAAAATTACTCACAAAAATTATTTTTGCTTTGAAATGATGTTTGATGATACAAAATAAATGATGCAATGAAAGTTCTTCTAAATTTTTTTATTTGGCAAAAAAATAAAAAAATGCGAATCATGATAAAAGATAAATTGATTTGAAAATCGTGGAAAAAATAAATATTAGGATATCCAAACTTTTGTTATGAACAGTTAAATAAATCTATATTATATTTATTTTACAAAAATACGAAACGTTTTTCACGGGTCTTACCATGCAATTAATCCATTGGAGCACAAAACCGCCTTATGTAATTAGAACAAGTCCAATTTCTAACCCCACAAGGATGAAATGAGAGTTGGATAAGTGAACTGCAGCCATCCAATTAAAGTCTAATTGGTTGGCTGTCTAATTAGATTCTAATGAAATTTTAAAGGCAAGTTAAAGAGCTTCACTCATGAATAACTTGTAACCTATTTACGATATCGATTTTATTTATAAAATCTGTACATATATGTTGTCTATGAATTTGTCAACACTTTAAGTTATAATTTGAATCAGCATGTATATTTTCTTTTCAGTTAAAGAAGAAAAGTTTAGATAAAAAAAGCAAACACGGACACTGGATTGTCTTTGAAGTGAAAAAAACTGTAAATCATTGGTTGAAACATCCTAAAGAAAATCTCGGATTTATTCTTCATTCGTCGGGTTTAGACATGACAGATATCATAGAAAATAGCACGGTAATTATATATTTATAATTTTTTAAGTTGATTAACAAAATCTGAACACAATAACTTTGGATATAAATACTAGTAAAAGATAATTTACAGTTTAATATTGTATTCATGTTTTGTTCTTTTAAAGCGTGAACCCTGAATACATCTTCTACTTAAATTTGTCCTTTCGTAAGAATCAAAATTTACTTGCTTCGAATTATAAATATCTGCTATATATGAGCTAAATATCTATTATGCACAATAAATGTATATGATATACTATAAATATTTACCATATTTAACATTTTTAAATAAAAGATTATAAGTAATTATTTAAACTTACTACTATCTCTATTATTATCTGCCTCTATCTGTTTTATTCCCTCCTCTCTCTCAAAATAACTTAAGTAATAATTAAATCATTAACCCAGCAATAACTGCGAAAGTTTTGTAAATTCAATACATTTAAAACAATTAGTTGCAGTGCCCGCGCAGCTACAAATATATATATATATATATATATAGTTAAAAAATTTAGAATAGCTGGATTTTCTTGAATTTTATTTATTTAATATTGCTTTAAATTTTAGCCTGACATCTCCCTTCTCTTGTTTTAATTATATTTTATTTATACATCCACTTAGACATTAGCCTTTCCATTATTGTCCCTCTTGATGGTATATTATCTCTTGTACATGTCTTTTCGTATTACTGTTATTTATTTCTTACGAATGGCAACAGTATATCTTATACCTTAATGAATGGCAACACTTGTCACTTCTTTCTGTGTTCCCGTGCTTACTAGGTTAGTGTGTTTTTTCAGTCAGTTTTTTGGTATCCATTTTTCCTTTTATTATTCTTATTTATGTATGTCGTCCAAGTGGAAATAGTTTATAGATATGATCTATCTATTTCTTCAAAACATACATTTTTGTGTTTGCTTCTACAAAACACTTGGACATGATTACGATTTTTGTAGAAGTGAACAATTCATGATTTAGGCTTAGAGCCTTGTCCACGTGTATAGCGTTTGTGCTTGATTTCGTTTGTTATTCTTTTTTCGATTCTATACCTTTGTATTTAGATACTTTTCATTGACTTGTTGATTCGATATTTATTTTATTTATTTATTTTTTTTTTCCATTTGCTTGAAGATTTGTTGTCATTTCGTAAGCCTGTTAGATAGCGGAATTTTCGTGTTACAGCGTCTCACTTTTCTTTCATTGGATCTTCAAAACTTTTTTTCTTATATATATATATATATATATATATATATATATATATATATGTGTGTGTGTATATATATATATATATATATGTATGTGTGTATGTATATATATATATATATATATATATATATATATATATATATATATATATATATATTTTTTTTTTTTTTTTTAATGTGCAAAAGTACTTTAGTGCCTCTAAGAGCATTCCTTACCACTTGTGCAGCTTGAAAAACAGAATGTAATTCCGTATTTTACCTTCTAACTATGACATGACCAAACCGATCAATAAAACAATACTTTCACAGATATATCTTGTAGTAGCATTTTTCAATAAACTTATAAAACTTTCACAATCAATCTGTTAAACTTTATTCTCTTGTGTCAACACACATTTTGAAGCAATTATTCAATTATTTTCAGAAACCCTTCATTGAAATCAAAGTAGAAAAACAGAAACACCGGCGGACGAGAAGAATGATTGGCCTTAACTGCGAGGAAAATGCTGAAGAAGTAAGATGTTGCCGTTACCCTCTAACAGTAGACTTTGAAGAATTTGGATGGGATTGGATTATCGCGCCCAAAAGATACGAAGCCAACTACTGCAGCGGGGAGTGTCCTTACGTATTTCTACAAAAGTATCCACATACCCATCTTGTCCAACAAGCGAACCCACAAGGTTCGGCAGGACCTTGCTGTGCACCCAGAAAAATGTCTCCGATTTCTATGCTATATTTTGATGCGGATTATAATATTATTTATGGAATGTTACCTGGTATGGTCGTGGATCGATGCGGTTGCTCATAGTAATGCCTTTGTAGGGCTACATATTACTAGTAAATGTCTTTCGAAAGACTTGGTTATCCATTCACTCTGTGATCCTTCTCGCACATGAAGACTGAATTTCTGAAAAGCGCTCTCCCTTCTGGATGGATCGAAGGCAAATTCCCCATACCATATTGCAGCCCTACAGTCATTGCTGAGGAAGATTTGCTTACTTGAGTCCAAACAATCCAGAGGATGAAAGAAGATGCTGGTGGCGAAGAATGCCCATGTGAAAATCAAAATGAAAACCTACAACACATTTGTACAGATCTTAAGTAGAATGAAAAAAGAAATGGCATTTAACGTTTTTTGTAAATGCTTAGAAATAGAAATGCGCCACCATGTTATTGGAACTTTCAGTGTTTGGAATATGAGATACTGAATAACTGAAAGAAATGAGACCGTAATACATACAGTTTGAAAATTTGAGTTTTAATTGGTGTATAAGTAAAAATACTAGGTAGTGTGCGAATTATTTATTTTTTGAACATTGTTTTCATTAGATCATTTGTTTTCTGAGTTAAGACTGACAAAATTCATTGACTGAGAACAAAAGTCATCTTTTAAAGAGGTCTTTCATCCATCTGAAGCAATAATACAAATGAATAAAAGTGATGCGAAGAAATCGTGGACATTTGCAGCAGCTGGCAGTATAGGATGCACAAACTTTAATTTATTTAGGATGTCAGCTTCGATTTGATGCACAAGTTTGAGTAAATGGAACTCATTTAATGAGAAATCCTTTGTGATAGATTAACCCTTTATCCTGCAAAACTTCGAGTTTGAAGAAACTTGGCATGGAAACGTAAAATAATGTGTTACGAACAGCATTAATTGATTTAAATGCTATCTTTGTGAGCTATCTAAATTGACATATATGTAGAAACATATAATTATATTTTCAAAATTTTCTTTAGTAATATGCAGTTCAAATTAAGAGTTTTATAATATATTTGAGCGACAGCGTAATTCATTTCAACGCAATTTCTTTTTCGCGCACTTAAGCGTCAAGTGATAAATGTTGCCTTGCTTGAAATGCTTTACCACTGCCATATTTCATCTATATTTGTGTATATAAAAGCAATTAAAAACAAATTATGAACCTTCTATTTATTTCAAAAATATATTAATATTTTGAATGACCGTGTAATTAAAGAAATATATATTTGAATGCAGACAAAATTTTTATTTATTATATTTTAGGTACTATATGTTTCTGATGTCTGTATTAACTAGTATTTTAGAATTGAGGAGTATAATTAAATGACCTTTAAACCCTGCCATTAATGAAATTACCATATCCCGTTAAAGAGCCATGTAAAGAATTATTACTCTTCCTTTGAGTATTAAAGAATGTGTTCTAAAACAACTACAACAGTTTCACATTAAGCCTTCCGCATATAACCGAATTATAAGTACATGTGATTCACTTTGTTATCTTGTCAAAGCACTAAATGTACATTTTTGGAATATATATATACATATATCTATATATATTACAACTTGTTGTAAATGTGGATTTTGCCAATGTGTGAAAGTACTTCTGAACCAGATTCGAAAGAAAAGCTTTTTATTTAAAATATTCAAGTAAAGTACTAATTTTAAATCCATTTATAACGAATAAAAGTTTACTATTTTTATAATGATATAGTAAGTGTTTCCTAAAAATAGATTATTCTACTGCGTTCTCTCTAAAATTTCAAAATGCGTACCAGCTAATTACCAGAAATAAAGTATATTAAGCTACGTTGTTAGATGGAAGTATAGACAAAATAAAATATCTATAATATGCATAGTTTGAATGGCATCTATATTTAAAGCAGATTAAAGAAATAAACTAATTACGAAAAGAGAAGATCATTCATCCATATCCGCGGGCTATTCATGATTGTTACATTACATAAATTATTCATTTTTCCTCCCAGGGGATAGCATTCGCATCTCCAATTTTTTACTATTGCATAAACTAATATCAGCCTTATTGAAATACTGATTCTGAGGTTGTTATAATCCTATAAATTAACCTCTCTTACGGTTGATCCCAATAACTTAAATTATTCTATTCAAAATTACTGAAAGAATTTCAAAAATGACATTTCCAACTGAAAATGACAGTAAATAGATGATCTTTTATGCTGCAAGTAGAGTCGTTTTTAGAGGAATATAATAAAAATAAATAAAATAAATGCACTCATCTATTTCAAAATTTTAATACAAAATAATTTCATAGTATATAATATTAAGCCGATTTAAAATTTCTTATCCATTTATTAATAAAATTTCAAATATATCTTTTACAAAACTGGAATGAATCTAGGTCAATTCATAAATAGTATACTGAATTTATCTTAATTGAACTTGACAAGCACCAACAGAGATTAAACACCCATGTTAGATAGCTAAGATCGAACAAAGTTTGTGAATGCGAAATTGTGGGAACTATCCTTTAATGTAAGGACCTATAACGTTAAAATGTCTGAAAATTTCTTTTGTCATAAATTCTATGTCGATAGTTGAAATAGTTTCATACCGATTATAATAATAAAAATTTACGTATAATTATCAGACACGAAACTCGAATAATACACAATTTATAAACTGTATAGCTCAGCGAATTACTAATTTTTCAAAATTTGCTTAAGTGAATACATGTTTCACCAAATCAGGGCTGCCTTCACTATTGCGAGGCCCCTAATCAAAAGTGAGTTCTTGTCTCCTTCCATGAATTTTTTATAGTAGAAACAATATATTGCGCATGAAAGATGAAACCTCAAAGCCTTCCATTTTATCAAAAATTCATAACTTTTTCAAAATATCAGAAATAACAGAATAACCTGAAAACTAAAATACGGTTTTTCAGGTAACGAAATACGGCTTTCCGCCCTAATGAAAAGAAATAAAAGAAACACCTTCCCAAATAACTAAATAAATCTCGTCAACCAAATTAAGGAATGCAAACACATAAACATAAACTCTCGAAACTAAACTGAAAAACGTTAAATCAAAATGAAAAGTAAATCACCAAACTAACTAAAACGTCATCGAGGATAGATAGTTAAAAATCATTGTGTTGAGAATGGTATCTTACCGGTAGTACAAAGATGAACTTTAGAAGCTTCTCGCATCGAAGCGGAAATGAAACATCTTTGTTCAATTTTACCATTTTGTTTCATTTTTTATTCTCAAAATTAAAAATCATCAACTTTTTAATCATTTTTAAATTTTGGTTCAATTCTATAGGTCTGTTGTTTTCTTTTGATACCAAAATCAGCTTCCTAGGTAAATATTTATAGAGACTCCAGAATGTACATATATGCATAGCTGCATCTTTTGGCGGATTTTAATAATGAGATGGTACTTATTTAATCAAACAACACAGAGCAATCATGAAAAGTCTCAAACGATCAATACTCCTTTTTAAAAAGAAGACAAGAAACTGTAATTTTAACTTGAAATTAATTACTAATGACGCCCCACTGGCAATCCGCATCATACTGTCACACATTAATACTTAGAACAAAATGAATTAGTTATTTACATTTACTAGAAAGCAAACAAATGCTAATGCATTTAATTAAATAAGAAAATGTTATGTATTAGCTACTTTATATTGTTTAATGGTCTGCTAAAAAATTTTAGACACACACAAAAAAAATGTACGCAGAAGTAATTCGACCCGAAATACTGTCCGTCAGCTTACAGAAATTGCACAGCGCTGATATAAGCCGTTTCATTCTTCATTCCCATATTTCCATATAGCTGAGAATTTCGATATCACCACAAAAACTAATATATACGTTTTAAACACAGTATAGCTTATTAATTTTTTAAAACCAATTCTTGCAAACAAATAAAATAAATGCTTATTTACATACATTACATTTAATTTTTCTAAACATATTAAATTATATTTTCAGCTTATCTCAATAATAATAATAATAATAAACAATACATAAAGAAAGCAATTTTCCAAAAAACGAAATTAGATACTTGTTCAATAAGAAATTGGATATTAGTTGATATTTAATTGAATCTCGAGAAATATTTACATTTCATTCTTAGTTTAGATTAATAATTAAAATTGTTTATATCCCGTTAAACCCAACATGTAGAAGACTATTAATTAAACTAATCCCCAATCAAGGTAGGTTGCTACAAGGAAAGATTTGTAATAATGAACTACATTGAAATCGTTATTGCCAAGCTAGAGAATACTCAAATGTTTCTTCCAAATGAAGAAAAACTGAACACGTTCTCAAAAGAGGATGTGAAGGATTATGCTGAATACTCGAATCATTTCTTCCCTTTGTCCAGTAATAAAGCTTTTCTTGAATTCTGTCAAACTTCTTGAAAAATATTTTTATTGTGTAAATGAGTGTGTTTTTGCGTAGATGGATGGATGTAGTGTACGCACAAGTGTCTTTTCATTGGCATTGTAAAATTTCATAGGAGCTTGTTATGTTGATGGCTTATTCCAAGAAGTGATAATAAATTTTTAGTTTTATATATTTGGGTTTAGACTTTTATTTCTTACAACACATTTTTATATTCAGAGTGAATTATCTTATATAATAAAAGAATATGTGTGTGTGTTATCACAAAGTTTCCATCTTGGCACCATCGAAAGATGAATCTTGATTCTTTCCAACGATCTTTAAACCGAATTCTTTCATATTTATTTATTTAATTTTAAATACATCAAAATATGCATGTGTCAAATTATTTGTCTGTAACTTCGTTGCATCCAAAAATGGAAGATTAGCACAATTTTATAATTTGGCATAAATTTGTATGTATATCTTCGCATTCTAATATATTTTTAATTACTCATTTTTTCTGTGAATTTTAAAACAAAAGCATAAATTTGAGATTCACGAGTTTACTAATAAAGTGCTTCATTTTCCGGTTCACCGATTGCTATGTACTAGGCTTTGTAACTGACATAACAGCCTGTATTAGGTGCTATGAAAAGCAGTGACGTATCTATCGAGGGGATAATGGGTTAATAACATTTTTCGAAAGCAATTTTAAGTTTGAATTCGGTTCGAACAATTTTCAATGTTGTAATGTGAATTTTCTTAAGTTTACTGATAACTTCGGTATTAATTGTACTGATAGTAATCTAAATCTAGAAAATGTACCCGCCGTTGCCCGGAAATTAAAGCAGGGATATAGTGAATTTATTAATTTAAAAAATAACAAAAAAAAATAGATTTTAACAATATTAATAACAGTGAAAATTGCACATAACGGGAGTGATACGACTCCATCCTTAAATTCTGACTCTGCGACCGACTAGACAAAAAAAAGGAGGGGGGGGGGGGGGAGTTTTTTTCTCTTTTGAAGTGTGAAAACGTGTTTTCTTTAAACGCATGCGCAGTCATGTTCAACGGCCCGCAGAAGGTAGAAACGTCGATTATACGAGAATCGACTGCAGGAGAAAAAAATTTTTAGCGGTTTACTCATTTAAAAAAGTATTATTAAAGAACGGATTGCTTTAGGAAAAGTTTTGTTTTGGAGCTGTGTGGAATATTTAAAGGAGCTTCTGTTAAATTATAAACATTGGATTGCAAGTCATATAAAAATATCGCAATATAAAAATCAGGGACGTTTTAAACACATGAAAGTATATATAATTAAAACATTCACGAAAATTCATTTATTACTCCTATGATTCCGTTCAAAGTTTGTTTGAAGGAGAATTTTTGATATTTTCAATGGTGTCAAGATGGAAATTTTGTGACATATGTTTGGTCTATAAGGAACCGATTTGTGTGAATATCGCTCAAAATCGGGATAAATCATGCTAAATCACAAAATAACAGAGAAACTAATTCGAATTTTAAGAGAAATAACGTCAAGGTACACCTTTCTGAGTACATGTGTACCAAATTTCATGACAGTACGATGCATAGATTTCCCGCTACAGCCTGTACAGTCATACGCACACACAGAGACATCTCCCTTTATTAAATAAGATTTAAGTTTACTGATAATTAGGAATTAATTGTTTACTGATGAGATTGAATTCATTGCGATTAAGCTTTTAAATTTTGATTAAGGTTTCCGGTATTTTTCTGCGAATCATTCGCCGTGAGTATTCCCAATATGAGGTGCTTTAAAATCAAAGCAATGATGCGATTTTCAAATCTCCTTAAGTTTAGGCATTCACTAATTTGATCATATCTCAGCTTCTAATTATGCTATAATTTAGCTTTAAAACTAAACATTTTGCTTGAGTCAACGAAGAGTGTCCGGATTATATGCTCTCCGCACACTTATTTAGGACGTATTACTCTGCGCAGCAATTTATTTTTTGTTCTAAGCAGGCATATCGTAAAAGCATTGTTGGAATTTCGAGAATTCTCTATACATTTCAGTGTAATTTTAATAAGAGGTTCTCATCATAAATTCAGAACAATACTGACTACATTTTCTAGTATATACATAAATGAAATATTTTCCATCTTATTAGAGAACTCTCTTACAGCCTTGTTTTGGAAGAACGAAACATTTAAATCAATGTAATGAGATTTCAGTAATGATTCAGATAAATAACTTTGCACTAATGCAAGATCAAGTTTGGTAACTGAGAAAAAGTAATTCCGTTATCTATAGCGACTTATTGCTTCTAATTATGCTATAATTTAGCTTTAAAACTAAACATTTTGCTTGAGTCAACGAAGAGTGTCCGGATTATATGCTCTCCGCACACTTATTTAGGACGTATTACTCTGCGCAGAAATTTATTTTTTGTTCTAAGCAGGCATATCGTAAAAGCATTGTTGGAATTTCGAGAATTCTCTATACATTTCAGTGTAATTTTAATAAGAGGTTCTCATCATAAATTCAGAACAATACTGACTACATTTTCTAGTATATACATAAATGAAATATTTTCCATCTTATTAGAGAACTCTCTTACAGCCTTGTTTTGGAAGAACGAAACATTTTAATCAATGTAATGAGATTTCAGTAATGATTCAGATAAATAACTTTGCACTAATGCAAGATCAAGTTTGGTAACTGAGAAAAAGTAATTCCGTTATCTATAGCGACTTATTGCTTTCCTCCTACGCATTGTATAATGTATAAGGAAAATATTTTGACGGGAATGAAAATTCGAATTCAAGTTTTCGACTGAAGTACACGTTTTAACCCAACCTGAGTTGAAATCAAACGTTTTTGAGACAATTATTGAATGCTGGAACCCTATTGGTTTTAAACGTGATCGAAAGTTCAAAATACCCCCCACCACACCCCTCAGAAAAACAAGGTAAAAGAGGGGAAAATAAATAAAAACCAAAAAGAAATTTACATAGAAAACGATAGCCTAATTAGGCTCAGATACTCCAAAGCTTATCAGGGATAAGAATAAAATAGAGAATTAAAATAAAAAATGTAGTAATGATAAGCAGTTGATAATAATCTTCAAAACACAGAAAAACTAAACGGTAAAACCAAATAGTATTTAAGCTAAAAGAAACGGGAAGCATATGGCTGAAAATGGAGATCAATTTAGAAATTAATTCTTCATCAGGACAGCATTCATACTAAATTGAACCAAAATTATTGCCTGTTTATGAATATAGTGAAGTAAATTAAAATAAACATCATATGCATTGTCAACAGGAAAAATGAAAAATCTCGAATCCATAAACAGTATTATGAAACAAAAATGGATACTTAACGTAAGAAAGACTCCACATGTATATGTCACTGTATGCCAAAGGTGAAGATTTCGAAGTGGTGGGATTAATACAATGTAGTAGCAAGCCGGAATGAGCTTAAAAGTAACTGAAAAGAATCGAACTAAAATAAATTAAATACATAAATAAGTTTAAGGACGTGGGTGACAAGAAGGAAAGAAAGAGAGTAAGGAGTCAAGAAAATAAAAATGAATGAAAGCATAGCATAAAGAGCTTTTATTGCTAATCAATTATAAAATACAATGTGACAATTAGATTACTTGATATTAGAATACTTGAAATTATTAATATTACTAATAAAATAGTCAGGATAGTGGTAAATTTTAATTCCTTTAAGATCATTAATGTGTAGATAGTAAAACTTTTTATATATGTATTCCATAAACCTGGTTAATAATGTTGTTTCTAAATAACAAAAAGAGATTATAACAAGAAAGATCAATCATGCATAATGCATTGCTTATGAAACACTTCCCAACTAAAATGCAATTTTATTTAAACATCTCTAAAATGCGATACATTCAGCGGTCATATTTTTTTAATTATCACAGAACTACAATAATTTGTTTTACTTGAAAACTTAAAGCTTCATCGAAAAAAAATGAACTTTATTTAAATGACGTCATCGAAATATAAATCGTCTGGCTCTCTGTGTAAAAGCAGTGAATATTTATTTCATTCACATACTTTTATTCCAGATTGTAGAATTAAATAATTTTGCTTGAAAAAATTTTAGCAATTCTTATACAACTCCTCATCTTACAATCACTTATTTACATTCTGCATCCATTAAAATTAGGCTTCGTTATAGAAATAATCAAAGTTTGATGATCATTTAAACTCAAAAATATTGTAATTGCGTTGGCGCAATATAGATGCACAAAAAATACGCAAAACCTAAGTGGTTTTAGGACGGATGCAACACTAAATATAAATTTAAAACAACGTTAAAAATCACGATTTTTACTCTGGGGGAAAAAAGATGGATGCCATATTTTATTTTGAACTGTGTCACATGATCTCTTTATATAATATGGGTATAATTATTATTTTTATTTTTATTTAAAAAACTACCAAATATATTTTGCTGAAATTTTTTTCATATTTTTATGAGATAATTTGAATAATTTTTAAAAATTTCGAAGAAATTTTAAAAATTATTCAAATTGTCAATATGTCAATTGTCAATATTTGTCAATATTGACAAATTGAAGAAATTTTCAATTTGTCAATATTAACTTCACTTAAAAAAATGCATGAGAAATTAGGTCCTATAGGTTCAATGTATTTCATTTTTTCCACCCGGGTTCAATCCAAAACTAATTGGGCTATATTATTCATTCACATTCCCATATGTCCCACAGACTGTCTCAACAACATACTAAAATTTCATTTTGATAAAGTCATTTTTACGGCAGCTATTGTGCGAACGGACAGACAGAATGACCAAAGTCATAAACATTTTTTAACTACGCTATAAGGTGTTAAAAATGAATGGAAAGCCGTTTATTAACATTAAAGTTATGCATATTTTTAATCAGTTGGTTATAATATTTTTATTGTGGGAACCTAAGCTTAAATTTAAATAATTAACATTATGACTTAGTTATGACCTGGCACGTTAGAGATTAATTCTAGGTCAGTTAAGTAAAAATCAATATTTATATAAATAGTATCATTAATAACAATGAAAATTAAATCATCGACATATCGATAAATTATATCAGCATTAGAAACAAATTTATTTTCATAATAATATAGATATAAGTTTGCTAAAATACTGCTACTGCATCCCACTTGGGGTTCGCCTAATTTTTGTAAATATATGCTGTCACCCTGAATTAAAGAATTATTATACATATGACAAAGTGCAGCCATGGGAAAATTATTTACTTTAAAATGAATACTATTAGATAATAACTTGTTATGAATGTAACTTATGACAAAAACTTTTGAAGATCTTTGATTGCAATAATTACTTTTTTAAATCGATAATTAGGCTTCGAAAACTTAATTTTAAATTTTTTTTAAAATGTAATTATCAACATTAAGTACTTTCACTGATTAAATACTTCAACTAGTTCCGAATATGTATATGCCATTTAGTATGTAAATTTATCAATGGCAACATATAAAGACTGGAGAATAATTTTAGGATTACAGTAATTTTAAATACGAAATTTAGAAACTTGGTACATGATATCCCTGAGAATATCATCCTCAATTATACATAGATTACCAGTAATAATGTGTCCATGGGAAGTGTTTACAAATTGTGCCATATCACTACATACACGTGAAGAAAGAAAATCAGAATTTAGAGATTTAGATATTTCTAGTGAGCAAAACAAGTTCGATCTAGCTCTGACGAGTGAAGGTTACGCTTCTTGTGTATCCTGACAAAGAAGGCTTTTTTTTTTTGCCATCAAAACTGGTTGACACTATTATTTTAGTGTTGTATGTTGCATTTAACGAAGTTATTTTAGTTTTATTAAATATGTTAAAACAACAAAAAAATTAATATGTTACATTAAATATGCTGGGTAAACAAGTATTTCTCATAGTTAAAATAAATCATGACATTAACACATCAATACCATTGAGGCCAAAAATAAAAATATTTAGAATGACGTAGCAAAAACTTTATTAAAGTTTTAGATTATCCTAATTTATCTGTGAAAACCCAATGGTATTACAAGCTCTTACACAAGTGCCGTCGTCAAATAAACATGCAAATAAGTTTGCCACAAAACTTATAATGTAACTAAAAATACCTATCTTACCATACATAACTGGAATTTGCAAGAAAATTTTTGAAAAATCTGTATCGTTGATCCAAATCATCCCAATTATAACATGTTGTCCTTCATTTTAAAGGGCTTGAAAAAATCTTTCGATTTATACCAAAGTTGACAATGTACTCCCTCAGAGAATAATGTGTCCCCCCCCCCAAGGATCTAATGACGTCACGAACATAAAAAATGTATCACCGCTATTTTTCATTACAATGATCGAAACAGTTAAGTTAGTTTCGTGATCATTGAATCATAAATAACCCCTCTTATGCATGATTGCGTCAAATTTTGTCCTATAATCCCATGTTAAGGAAATATAAAATTTTGAAGTTTTCACTCGAATTTCAAAAAAGTCTATCTAGTTATAAATTTTTTGATAACAAAGCCGGAGATAAAGTTTTGTAAAAACCCATTAATACTTGTGGTAGCTATCGCGAACACAAAAAAATGGCCATAGATAGACAGACGAACATCACTCTAAAAATAGCCAAAATGTAGTCAGTAGATCCTGAAACATGTATCGACTGTAAAATCTCGAAATCGAAAATTTTCCCGAAAACCATACACACTTTCTCTATACTATATTCTATAGTATGAAGAAGTAAAAATAAAATATTTGAATTCAAAATTCTTTCAGCATGGATATTATTTCTGCCGGAAATCTCGACATTCAATTAAATAACCTTAAGTAATTTACGAAAATAAGAAAAAAAGTCATATAAATAGATCAATAAATAAAAGTCATATAAATAGATCAATATTTTCGATGATTTTTCTTACATATTTGTAATGAAAATATTACATTTTTATGATACTTTCGTAATATTTATAAAAGAATTAAATACACTGGAGCATAATATGACTTTAGTTTACAAAATTAGAAATTTCAGGAATTCCATAATACACGGATATTTTAGAACCTACCGTGAATTAGCATTATTCCAGTTAATCTAAAAATGAGAAAAACAAACAGTCTATCAGTCAAATATTCTGTAAGAACAAAATCAATGAATTTATTCATAATTTGCAAAATTCAAAATACAGTTTTTGCTATATCATATAGCACTAAAACTTATTTTGTTGGCGATAACGACAACTTTTTCTCGCTGACATAATTTTAAAATAGCTTATTTGCCTGGGCTTCTATCTCTAATTTAGTAAAAGAAAGATTATTTTGGAAACATTTGTAATAATCATGAACAGTAGTAAAGAAGTATACATATGAATGACACTTAGACACGAAAGGTGATTAGTAATAAATTTTAAAAATAAACATTGGAACCCACTCTAGTCAAAACAGTTTTTTAAAGCAACAAACAATTAAGAAGCAAAAGAATAAAAATATTTTTATTCTTTATTCTTTATAGTTTTCATCTGGCTCTTTCAACAAGCGAAACGTGACCAAGACGACACGTGGTTACTGATTTTCTGGTTGCAAGTTGTAACAAAATGCAAGGTAAGAACCGTTGTTTTTTGTTACAACTTTTGCATCATTTGAATTCAGACTAAACAAGACAAAAAAAATTGCAACTCACCATTAAACGAATTTATTTTTATCTCTGACGCAAAATGTCTACTTATCTTATCCGAATCTGTTTTTAAAATGCTGGATTCCTGGAAATATTTCGTTAAATGCCCTTATAAAATGTATCAAAACAGAATTTTGGCCAATATAGGAAATATAAACTCAAAAAGAATAATGAATGAAATCTTTAAAATAATCACGACACTAAAAGTTTAAGAGATGACGTGCATAAAGATTACAATATATTTAAAGCAATTTGAATTTATTTTTATATTAAAAAGTATTTTCGTTTTCTAAATTAGAATAATTACAAACTGTCATAGTTACACCGATCTGTGAATGCATGGTTTCACTTTTTGTATGAACAAAAAATTAAATATCTGAAGCGTGAATCTCCACTCGACCTTCTCATATTCCTATAATATTTAGTTCCTCTTGTACTACTTGTATTACAATCATTATTAGAATGGAAGTACTGACTCCAATAAATTGGATGCATGTGGCTTATATGTGTTTCTATAAACTATTTTAATGCCAGCGTAGTTAATATTACCCCCTCCCCTCCCATATACTCGTTGTAGCCATCGTTGTTGTTTTATTGTTGGAATTATCATTATTTTCTATAAGAAATAATGCTATGAAAATCTTATAATTCGAATAATTTGGGTTCTAATCATAAAAATTACTAAAATTTCTATCTAGTTCCAGTTTTCACATAATGTGTTTACACTAGAGATGGGCGAATACTATCCACAAATACTCGAATACTAAAAAATACCAGTGATTTGAGATCTCGAATATAACGTCACTGGAAGAAATTTGAATACCTCGAATATCATGCCATGATTAACAGCAGGTTCTAGAACAAAAAGTCAGAAGAAAAAATTTGAAAGTACCTAGAAAAATATTTACCTCCATCAAATGAAAACATTTTCGACTACTGGAAAAAAAAACAATTTGTATCCTTGCTTGAAGGAATTATTTTTGAAGTATTCAATCACGACGCCGTCAATAGTTTTTATAAGAGCGACTCTTCAGTACTTCCAGTTTTATTTGCAAAAAAAACGGAGATTAGATTTTGAACATGTTCGAATGCTTTTTTTCTTCTTAAATAAAAATCTGTAATAGGTGAAATGCATTTGCAATTATTCAATTATAGTAGTTAAGGGTACCTAAAATAAACAACTATAAAATAATAAAAATTTAAAATAAAAAATTAATTTCTAAATTAACATGATTTTGCTACGCTTTTTACATTTTTTTTATTTTATTTTAAATAAATTAATTACTTTTAATAATATTTAATAAAAATAAAAATTATTTCTTAGCTGAAATAACTATTCCGTTATTAGAATATTCGAAATCTGTTTAATATTCAAAATCTGTTTAATATTCAAAATCTGTTTAATATTATCATTCTCTTATCTCTAGTTTACACTTAAAATTGAATAGCAGTAGGTGGGCTCGTTCTTAAGTAATTTGTCTCAAACATATGTTCCTCACTCAAAATTTGGAGTTTCTACTCTTTGCATTCATTCGAGGAATCAAATCCACAGTTTCCTTTTAGAATTCCCTATTGGTTGCAATGGTAAATGACTATTCGAATACGCATTTCGCTACCGAAAATTCAAAGTTGTGTGGTAACGAATATTGTCGGAAAATATGCTTCAAATCTGTTCCTTAGTAAAAAATTTCAAATTTCTAGTCCCTTGCAATCATACATAGAATCTCTAATTTACATTTCCATATCGTGTTAGTATATGTATATGTAAATACCAATAAAAATCAAAGTGAAGTCTTTCTGCACAGTGATGTGGTATTAAACTATTCGATCTGGACAATATCGAGCTCGGGTGAAACTACAGATATGAACACGTCCAAATCGTGAAAATGTCCCCTGAACCATACTCATCTAATTCTGTGAGTGACATAGTAGAGCAGCTGGAGATCGAGAGTCCCTCAAACAGCTGTTCCCGCTGGTCAGAAGCTCTATTGTATGCCTGTCGGCCTTACATTTTTACTTTTATCGCTTTGCATATAATGAATGAAGTGTGAAATGCATTGGGTATGAAATACAGGACAACCCCTAGGAAGTACCACGCGTCCTTTGAGGTTAACAATGTCAAGGTTCAAGGTCATTCCCGTGAGCTGCTTTATTTTATTATTATCCAAAAAGCCTCTCTCAGAATGTCCACTAGATCCATCATTTATACAGTCCTGCTATTTCGAGCAAACGGGTGGAACGGGGCCCTATTCAACAACCCAAGCTCAACATAAAAAAGAAAAATGCATGAGGAATTTTTCATTTGTGGTGTCGAACCAAGATTTGACAACCATTTTCATAGATTTTAAATGTTTGTAAAGTTTGGTATTAAATGTGACAACTATTTCTCCAAATGTGCACACTATATTTTGCTTCCCCTGATCGAAAAAGTTTAATTTTAAATGTCCCAAATATTTATCGAAATAAGTAAATATAAACAAAAGTGTCTAAACAAAAATTCTATCATAAATAAAAATGTCGAAAAAAAAATGATTAGAACATAGTTAAAAATGTCGAAAAAAAAGATTAAAACATAAATAACCAAAAAGATTAATCATGCATAAAGCATTGATTATGATAAACACTTTCCAACTGAAATGCAATTTTACTTAAACATCTCTAAAATGCGATATATTCAGCAGTGAAATTTTTTTAAATTATCATAATACAATAATTGAAAACTTAAAACGTCATCAGAAAAGGCAATGTTATAAAATCGCTTGCTTCTCTATCTCCTTTCAAATCGCTTATATTCCAGACTTCAGGGCTAAATAATGTTGCGTTAAAAAATTCAGCAATTCTTATACAACTCATCTTACAATCGCTTGTTTTGTTTACATTTTGCATACGTTAAAATAAGGCTTCGTTGTAAAAATAATCAGAGTTTAGTGATCATTTAAAATAAAAAATATTGTAATTGCGTAAGCACAGAATTTAGAAACACAGATAATATGCAAAAATAAAGCGGGTTTAGGACAGATGCAACACTAAATATAAATACAAGAAAGATCAATCATGCATAAGCATTGATATTATAAAACACTATTCAACTATAATTTTATTTAAACATCTCTAAAATACGAAACATTCAGCGGCGATATTATTTTAATTATCAGAGGACAATCATTTATTTTACTTGGAAAAGTAAAACCATGAAGATAAAAGTACGTTCTAACTCCATGCTTAAAACTTCATTCAAACTTTATTCAAATGATGTCATCGAAATATAAATCGTCTAGCTCTCTATGTAAAAGCAGTGAGTATTTCATTCATACACTTTTATTCCAAACTCCAAAGTTAAATAATTTTGGATGAAAAAAATTCAATTCTTATGCAACTCATCTTACAATCACTTATTTATATTCTGCAACCATTAAAATTTGGCTTCGTTGTAGAAATAATTAAAGTTTGATGATCATTTAAACTAAATCTCTCTCTCTCTCTCTCTATATATATATATATATATATATATATATATATATATATATATATATATATATATATATATTATGGGATAATTTGAATATTTTCTAAAATTTTCGAAGCAATTTGTGAATTTTAGCTTCTCTTAAAAAATATTTGAAAAGTTACGTCAAGTTAAGTCTAGGGCTCAATATATTTCATTTTTTTAACCCGGGTTCATTCCAAAAGTAATTGGATGAAATTATTCATTTACATATATATATACTAATGGCGGCGACACGTAATATCTTCAAATCGATTTAAATAATAAATGAATGACAAATCATTAGATTTTAAACGTCATTTCATTAAACGTTCTGACTTTTAAATTATATGTACGTCTGATGGATGTTTTAATAAAATGACGTTTAAAATCTAATGATTTGTCATTCATTTATTATTTAAATCGATTATTCATTTACATTCCCATATGTTCTACAGACCGTCTCAACAAATACTGAAATTTCATTTTGATAAAATCATTTTTAGGGCAGTTATTGTGCGAACGGACAGACACACAGACAGAATGAACGAAGTCAAACACTTTTCAACTATGTTGTAAAATGTTAAAAATGTCGAAAAAAATTTAGAACATAAATAAAAATGTCGAAAATAAAAATATTAGAACATAAATAAACATGTTAAAAAAATTCGGCCAAAAAAATTTTAATTTAATGATATTTCCTAATGTACCTATACTATTATTTTCCTCCCCATGGAGAAACAATGAATTTGAGTAGGCAGGGATGTCACTTCAGAAAGCTCCTAAATAAAATAGGTATTAACAAAATATTTGAAAACTAGATGAAACAACTATGGCAAAAATAAAGAATGTATATATATATATATATATATATAATCAAGAGATGATTACTTAAAATCAACTTTTGTTATGTTGACTACGAAAAGAATGCTATTAACAATAAAGATTTTTGCGCTAGATTTTTAAAGGCGATAGAAAACATGCGATTTAAAGGCTATTGGAACATGCTTTCCAGCATAAGATTTTTACATCATTCAAGAACACCCGCCAAAGCTAATCGGCATAAAGCGATGTGTCCTTGGTAACATATTATCGTATTGCTAGATAGAGCCGTTACATCTAAGAATAGACTATTGAAAGTTAAACACAAAAGTGCTCAATAAAAGTTCAAGTCTTCAGATGAATCTTCCATACATCATTTTATCAAAACTCAAAATATACAATTTATTTAAGTGGCACGCTTAAGCGCTGTTGAATCAGCATCTAAGCTAATCAATGTACACTTCAAGTACATTGATTAGCTTACTTCTTTAATCAGTGAAACACATTTATTTTCAAATACGCGTTTTTGAATTCCCAAATTCTGCAGAGAAGTGTTTTTTAACATTAAAGACATTGTGTAGTTTACGAGAAAGTTTTAATCCTGTTTTCCCCTTATTTATAATATTTATGAATAATAAGTAGTGGTCTCAACTAATAAGAAGTATTCTCAACTAATAATAATAAATATTCTCAACTACTTAAATTTTTGATCATGTAAAAAAACCTTCCATTTATTAGTTAATCCTGATGATAGCAAATCCATTTCTCACCCCTTTTATTTGATTTAAAGAAAAGAGCGAAACTTTTTAAACATATTACGCGTAACTTACCTTTTTTAAAAATAGGTTTCAAAATATCGTAATTTCATGTGTGTAAACCTCGGATTATCTATAAAAAATTCTCCAAATTTTGAAGGTGCAGTTTTTCCCAAGCACAAGAAACAATGACTGTGCAAATATAAAATATAAAGAAGCCTATATATAAAAGCATTGTACTAATACAAAATAAAATATTTTTTAATAAAATTTGTTCATCTGAGGTAACGATATTTAATTAAAAATCGTCATCATGTCTGCCATTTATTTCAATACAGGGTAAATTTCGTGATTTTAACTACTTTTGCTTAGATATATGAGGAAATAAACAATCGGGTATGCCGGGTTTAACTGTGGATTACATGGCGGTACGGATTATTCGACAATGCGGACTTATTTCTTTCTTCTCTCTTTGAAAAATAGGCATCCGAGTTATGCACCGAAAAGGATAACAGACAGGAAATTGCGGTATTATTTTATAAATTATCTAATTACTTGCATTAAATCAGCCCCGTTAGAACCTCATGAAAACATTCCTAAGAGTAATACCGAAACCAAAATCTATTGAAACCCGTCTTTGTGAGGAACATACTATTATGTAATCAGAATTATTTTAGAAAAGCAGATTGGAGGCACATTATCTCATCGACCAGGTCAATGCAGCCTAAATAAGTCAAAGTGTGTGAGTGCATTAATACCATTCTTATCTCTTGAAATGCCACAAATCTATAGACATATCACATTGAGTATTACCGGGCTGTCTTGCAGAAGATCATTTCTCTCTGGATACTTTACCTTTTTCAGGAGACGAAAAATTATAATAAGAGATTGTGTTTGGAAATATTTCAAATAACAGTCCAATACGTAAATTTCACTACAGATTAACAAATTTTGATGTTGGAGATAAATAACAGTCCAAATTAGACCACCTTGACCTAGCTCGCACCTTGATGTCGCTGAAAATAAATATGATTTTAATTGGGAACAGTAATAAACCTATCACAAAATTTCATGATTATTGCATTAGCGACTTTTATTTATTATGTTTAAAATTCAACCTGTGTTATCAAATTGATTGAAGTAACATTAAAATTGCTCCTGTCATCAGAGTACTGAAAATTGTATTTTTATATAAACTTGCGTTCCCAAGTTATTCTCTATAAAAAAATTCTTTAACAGTTTAAAATTTTTATTTTGACACTTTGGAAATGGGTTAGTCAAGTCTATGAATTCAATGCATTTAAACCGATTTGTTTCGATATATATACAATTTTAATTCTCGTTTAATGTACTATAATGAAGTCCAACTTATCATTTCCCAATATGGACTACATTACTATCATTTTTTATGGAATTAATGTTTCTCCACAGAGAATACTGTTATAAAAATAATAAATTTCGCATTACGTTTGTTCTAGTTATTCAGTTCACAAAGAAAAGTTTTCTTTTAATTTACACAGTCTTTCAAAATGTAAAATTTCATGACCTACAGAAACACACATAGACACCATTCGAAAAGTATCCAGAATAAAACATACATTCAGTAAAAATCTTAAACTCAAATGTTTTCGATAAACAATATGTTTTTCTCGTACTATAGTATGAAAAGCAAATATGCATCGAAATATTTTAATACATACCTTTAATTTTTCACAAGTACGCATGAGCTGATATTACTTGACGAGTGATCAGCATGTATTACTCCTAATTGAATAAATAGTTTCTGCATTATTTAAGATGTATCTATATTTTGGTATTTCTTCCTTTTTAAAACAAATGAATGTGTTGAAACATGGTTCTATAAATTAAAAGGCGGTAAGTAATTTAGAGTCATTAGAGGAAGCAACTAAAAAAATGTATGTGCTCAAGATAAATTTTCATTGTTAACCATAAAGAATATAAAAATATACAACTTCCTTTTTATTTTCTGCTCATATATAAAATTAAGTTCAAGAAATATTTACAATACAGCAAACAAAAGTACATTTCAAGCAATTTTTTCATCTGTTACACATTAAATTTAAATACAGCAAAATTTAAATACAGTAATAAAATATTCCATCTTTTAATTCGTTCCATATAAATCCCATTCCCTTAAAAACGAAGAAAATGTTTATAAACATTATAAATCAAATATTAAAATAGTAATTAATAAAGGACAGCTTAGGTGCGTGTTTTGATTTTCGGTTGCAAGTTTTTTAGGAGCTTCTTACTAAATAGTTTTCCAATACTTTTTACATATTTGATGAACACCGGTCAGAGCGAATAAATCGACGTGTGAATTAAGTTTTCTCAATTTAATTCAGCAGTGAGCCATAACCGAATTGTTTCCAGTTCTATCTCGTATTTATCAGTTTTCGTGAAGCTTGACCTCATTTTTTCCAGCGTCCAGAGAATTTCCAGCGCTTTACTGGCAGATGTTATTCTCAGACACGGAAATATCTTATTCGATATGCAAGTTATTGATATCAGTCGGACGCTTGTTCATCTCTGTCGTCTGCATTATCGTAGGTGGCGCTTCTTCAGACATTTAAGGAACTTCGAATGGGCCTAGAGGACGGAGTTGGGCTCCGAGCAGTCTGCACGTAATGTTGACATTAGGTAGATTTAGAGCCTCACCTTTGGAGAAGAATTCGAACTCGTTTAGAATTTTTCTCCCCCACAAAGATATTTCTTAAGTATAAACAACATAAACGGAGAGAGAAATAGTCCTCTCAAATCATCCATTTAAAAAATGTTTCGTTTAGACTCAAATTCATTTGCTCAAGGAATAAAACACAACGGAATCAGTATTAGTTTAATTCTTTTCAATCATAATCTAAAAATATATTTGTAAGTGTATCTGAGTAAGAAAAATGGAGATACAAATCATCTAGACCAGTGGTCTCCAAACTTTATCTGATCGCGTACTCCAAATACCTACTCGCATACCCCTGTATTAAATACAGATGCAAGATTTATTTCTTTTTCCCACTTCTAAATGAGCATTGGTTCTTATACAGAGGCTCCGTATTCCAATACGCAAGCACATTTTTATTCTAAGAGGACGTTCTAGTAAAGTAACATTCATATAATCACAATATTATTATGTTCACGATCGTGTAAGTTAAAACAACAAGCTAATATTTGATATGACTTTCCCTATATACATAGTATAATGTAGAGAAAATATTGTGACGAGATCGAATATTTGAATTCGAGTTTTCGACAGAAGAACACGTTCCCTGAACTCGAATCGAAAGTTTGAGGTGATGTGTGTGTGTGCGTGTGTGTGTGTGTGTGTGTGTATACGATATCTCACGAACGAATGGAACGCTTCGAATGGAATTTGGTACAAAAATTACAATTAGTGAACCCTATTGATTTTAAATGCAGTCATGTTCCGAAGATCACCAAACTTTCGAATGAAATTATGAAAAGATCATTAAAAAAGCAGAACTTTCAATAATGTTACGCAATAATTTACGTACGTTTCAAAATATTAACTATTGCGAAATATGTTCAATTCTCATATGTAATATTATACGATAAATACTTTAACATCATTTTCGTGAATTTAGTTCGTTCCATTAAAAAAAATATTTTGCGTAATATTTTTGTATTTTGACACCTAATAATTCTCTTTAGTCATTCATATATAAAAAAAATATATTTTCTCCGTTTGTCTGTAACGCTTGGCGATAAATTTGATGAACTTAGTAAGTCATTTAGCGAAATATCGTCATCGTCACATATTAGTGAAAATATCGTCAAAATGGTAAAAATGAAGCTAAATTAACGAAAATGACGCCTAATTGATAAATTAATTATTAAAATATTTTAATATATGGTTCTATATTCGATATATGGAATTATTACAGAATATATCAATATTGATAATTGTTAATTTATAATTACGCAAAATATAAATTAATTGGGTACTTCGTGGTTCATGTTGTCATTCGAAAAAGTTCCAAATGTACAATACAGCGTTGAAACCATTGTGCCGTGGATCTTATACATCATTTTTTTCACTGTTAAAGAAGTAAATTCATTGTATTATATAGGAAAAGTCATGTGCAGCTCAAATCAGATTTTTTTTAATTAATTTTTCTATTTCATTTCTGTCAATATAAGACTTTTCTTAAGGGGGAAAATTACAAAAGAAAATATTAAATTTTCTTGGCATACCTCCACGTATCGACTCCGCGTACCCTCTGGGATACGTACTCCCAACTTTGGAGACCACTAATCTATCCATCCAAATGAAATGCCACGTCTAGTGTATTTTCTGTTTATTTATTTATATTTACTGATATTACAAAAAGCAAAACTATGTTTATTGCTTATTCATACACATTCTGAGATTACCATAAACGTGTGTGTGTCTATCTGTAAATCTCTGCGCTATACAATCTCAAACAATATAAATAAATATTGGTATTTTAGATGAAAATTAGCAACAAAAAGGATTTAGAATTAGAACATGCCATTTACTATGTAATTCTTATTCTTAAAAGTAAATTGTTAATACCCGTAGAAAGGATTATGCAACATTCCATAATCCCCCCTCCCCCAAACATAATATCATAAACGAATAAAATGCTATTTAAAAAAATTAGTGTTGAATAAATTAAAATATAATTAGCACCGGAAATTGGTTAGAGTACTTATATAATTAAAAGGTCGCATCATAAATCTAGAGTACCTAATACTTCAATTTTATCATGCTTTAATATCAACGTTACAAATACTCCTGTTTATTATTCCTTTCAAGTTTATCTAATAACTGATAGAAAACCGTAAATCTATCTTAGAGAAATTAATATAACTTGCTGAGCTTCAAATGATCAAGTATTAGAGATAATTGAGTGTTCCAACCCTCAAGATTAATAGAGTAAGCAGATTTATCAATTCCCCTCAATTAGCACGATTATAGATATTCCATATAATATTTATAAAGAAGCACATATCCAGTCATGGTTTCAATAACCGAAAATTTGAGACGTCGGAGGGCTGCTTCCTGCTTCTCCCTGCTTCCTACGTTCATCAATACAATATTTTAGTATGCGTACAAATCTAATTTTCAAAAGCAATGTCCTACCAATTTTGTTTATGCTATAGATTTATGCAATAACTGCATCAGTTTGGAGCAATAATAGGCGTTTTGTATCAATTAAGAATAAATTGGACCTTTATGAAGCAGGTTGTGTAGTCTGTCTTAAATGCATTAACAAATAGGGTGTCCGACGAAATATCACATGTATTTGCTATTGGAGGCAAACCTAACTTGGCCATCGAGAGGTATAGGAAAAACTACAATCCTCAACTACGCTAGAGTCCGTTCATTAAACGTCATTAATAATTAAAAACTTGAATTTTATTATATTAAACCAAGAGTTTGAGTTCAAATCTACCGATTCCTATCATTAAAATTTAAAATTATACTCACCGTTTTTTATATTTCAATAAAACATTTCCTATTTTTTATTCAAAAGTAAATGCGTTTCTATGGAGGCCATCTATAGTAAGTATATGAATAATGGATGTATGAGAACAAAACTGAGTAAATAGGCAGTCATGGCACTGTAAAACAGTGTACAATACTGAACTAAATACACTGAAATACACTGTAAAACAGACAGTGCTAACTGAAATACACTGTAAAACAGACAGTGCTAACTGAAATACACTGTAAAACAGACAGTGCTAACTGAAATACACTGTAAAACAGTGTATTTCAGTTAGCTTTGCTTCAAGCACAGTATGCACTATAATAGTTAAGATCTTTATTAGAGCTATGTAAAATCCTCTTTCGCCGTCGGTGTAATTTTATCCTTATGAATAACATCTATTTGGGGTATCTATAGCGAAAATCGGAGCGTTACAAAAAATTTAAACACTGAATACTAATACCTTCGAACAAATACATAATTTTTATTGTTTTGTCTGAAATGTGGTCCAGATTATGAATATATAAATATAATTCCAATATTTTTATATTTTGAACATTTTTTTTCAAAAAAACTTCAAAAAATATCTGTCGAAGAGAGTGTCTTTTTCATTTTCTTGCTTTCACTGGAATTACCTTCGAAACTATATAAGATATATATAAATAGTAATCGACAAAAAATACATTAGTAAATTAGTTTCTAAACTTATATTCATTTTTTTAAAAAAAAAAGCTCTTATAGTTTTCAAGTAATAGTCTTGTCAAGTTGAAGAAGATTGAAAATTTTCAATTTTTCAAGACGGTAATGCTTATATCTCGAAAACGAAAAATGCTAGCTATGACCAATAAGCGAGAATTTGTAGCTCTTTTAAAACCTTGTATAAAAGTGCATATAATTGGATTTTAGATAGAGCTTTTTAACACTTTACAACAAAGTTAAAAAGTGTTTATGACTTTGTTCATTCTGTCTGTCTGTCTGTCTGTCTGTCTGTCCGTTAGCACGATAACTGCCGTAAAAATGACTTAATCAAAATGAAATTTTAGTATGTTGTTCAGACGGTCTGTAGTACCTATGGGAATATAAATCAATAATATCACCCAATTAGTTTTGGATTGAACCCGGGTTGAAAAAATGAAATACATTGAGCCCTATGGGACCTAATTTTTCAAACATTTTTTAAGCGGATTTAAAATTCACAAATTGCTTCGAAAATTTTAGGTAATATTCAAATTGTTCCATAAAATATATAAAAAAAAATTTAGCGAAATATATTCAGTAGTTTTTTAAATAAAAATTAAAATAATAATAACACCTCTTATATGAAGCGATCACGTGTCCATGATATGAAACGATCACATGACCCACTTCAAAATGATATATGGCATCCATCTTGTGTCAAAATCGTGATTTTTAAAGTTCTTTTTAATTCATATTGAGTGTTGTATCCGTCCTAAAATCACTTTATTTTTGCATAAATTCTGTGCATCTACATACTGAAACAACGCAATTACAATATATTTGAATTTAAATGCTCATCCAAACTAGATTATTTCTACAACGAAGCCTATTTTTCACCTATGTAAAATGTAAACAGCAAAATATGTAGAATGAGTTGTATTAGAATTGCTGTATTTTTTTAACACAAAATCATTTAGTTCATGGAGTCTGCATAGCTGATATGAATCAAATATTCATTGATTTTACAAACAGAAGGACGATTTCTTTCGATGAAGTTTTACGCATAGAGTTTAATTACGTGTAGCTCCATGGTCTTAATTTTTAAATAAAATAAATTATTATAGTATTCTGATGAATGACATGAATGGGAAAATGTTATGAATGAAATGCTGTTGTTATAGAGAGATCCAGGCGTGTTATTTTTTTTATGACGTCATTTGAATGAATTTCAGTTGTTTTCGATGAAGTTTTCAAATATAATAAATTATCGTAGTATTATGATAGTTTTAAAAGTATTTCCGAGGAATGTATCGCATTTTAGAGATGTTTAAACCAGGCAATTTATAATTCAATGACGTTATTTTAATGAAGTTCATTTTTTTCGATGAAGGTTTAAGTTTTCAAATATAATAAATTAATGTAGTAATGTGATAAGTTTTAAAATATTACCGAGAAATGTATTGCATTTTAGACATGTTTAAATGAAATTGCATTGAAGTTGGAAAGTGTTTCATAATCAATGCTTTAAGCATGATTGATCTTTCTTTTTGTTATAGAAGTATATTGGTTATAATTTTGATAATTTAGCATTTTAACCTGGGTATTCCCGATGGGGGGAAGCTGTAATATTTAAAATATCACGATTGTTACAGCTTAATCTGGTTACTTACTTCTTGATGAAATATGGGTGCATAAGTAAAAGATACTTTATTTTGTTTAAAAACATTAGAAGGTCCAATGAACTTGGAGATTCTAAAGATGTTTAATAATTGGTGAGGTTTGAACAGAATAGAAACATACGTATTCAAGTATTTACGTTCCGACAGGCAAATTTATAAATTAACTTGAATGTCATATCTCATCAGATATATTGTGTAAGTTTAATTTATATACTATATACAACTAAACAAGTTAGTAAAGTAATTGGACATTTTGACGTGAAGTCTATGGTAGGAGATTCCAGATGAAATCGGGACAAAAATTAAAAGTGCTAATTAGCAGTAAACTGTTATCGAGCAATGTGTAGCGCTTTGAAAGCCTTACAGATGTAATTTTGGATTTTAGATCATATATTTTTACACGTTTTTATTTAACTTTGGAAATAGTGTAGCGTTTTAAATATTTGAGTCCATAACTAACCAGGTGACACTAATCGTAGTGACATAAAATTTGATATGTCTGTCTTTTGGGCTATATTTTGATTCTTTGGATTTGGGTCCATATTGGTTCGGTCCGGCCTGGCTCCGCAATAGGACGATACATGATTTTAGCAAATATCTCGGAATCCTGATCAGATAGAAAGCAACAAGAAAGATCAATCATGCTTAAAGCATTGATTATGAAACACTTTCCAACTTCGATGCAATTTCATTTAAAAAAGTCCAAAATGCGATACATTCCTCGGTGATATTTTAAAACTTATCACGATACTACATTGATTTATTATATTTGAAAACTTAGACCTTCATTGAAAAAAATGAACTTCATTCAAAAGACGGCATTGAAATATAAATTGCGTGGTTTAAATATCTCTAAAATGCAATACATTCCACGGTAGTATTTTTAAATCTATCATAATACTACGATAATTTATTATATTTGAAAACTTCATCGAAAACAACTGAAATTAATTCAAATGACGTCATAGAAAAAATAACACGCCTGGATCTCTCTATAAAAGCAGGATTTCATTCATAACTTTCTCCATTTCATTCATCACAATACTATAATAATTTATTTTATTTAAAAATTAAGACCATGGAGCTACAATTCATAAACTTTATGCTTAAAACTTGATCGAAAAATATCGTCCTTCTGTTTATAAAATCAATTAATATTTCATTCATATCAGCCATGCAGACTCCATGGACTGAATTATTTTGTGTTAAAGAAATACAGTAATTCTAATACAACTCATTCTACATATTTTGCTGTTTACATTTTACATAGGTGAAAAATAGGCTTAGTTGTAGAAATAATCCAATTTGAATGAGAATTTAAACTCAAATATATTGTCATTGTGTTGTTTTAGTATGTAGTTGCACAGAATTTAAGCAGAAATAAAGTAGTTTTAGGATGGATACAACACTCAATATGAATTAAAAAGAACTTTAAAAAATCACGAATTTGAAACAAGATGGATGCCATATCTCATTTTGAAGTGGGTCATGTGATCGTTTCATATCATGGTCACGTGATCGTTTCATATAAGATGTGTAATTATTATTTTAATTTTTATTTAAAAAACTACTGAATATATTTAGCTGAATTTTTTTTTATATATTTTATGGAACAATTTGACCATTACCTAAAATTTTCGAAGCAATTTGTGAATTTTAAATTCGCTTAAAAAATGTTAGAAAAATTAGGTCCCATAGGGCTCAATGTATTTCATTTTTTCAACCCGGGTTCAATCCAAAACTAATTGTGTGATATTATTCATTTATATTCCCATAGGTCCTACAGACCGTCTGAACAACATACTAAAATTTCATTTTGATTAAGTCATTTTTACGGCAGTTATCGTGCTAACGGACAGACAGACAGACAGACAGACAGACAGACAGAATGAACAAAGTCATAAACACTTTTCAACTTTGTTGTAAAGTGTTAAAAAAGTGGCATATCGTTGCCTTTCGTAGTATAGTATTTTAATTCTGGATCTTGATCTTTGCCGGTTCAGCTCGTTCTAGGGAAAAACTTAGAATTCACACATTTATTTTAAAAAACACTAAAAAGTATAAAACATGCGGGCAAAGAAAGTCTTAGAATCCAACTTTCATTTTAAAATGCAATAAAAAATATTAAATAAACTTACTGAACTTTTCCGGAGTTTTATTTTACAAAATGTTATTGATGTAAAGTCATCTCGGCTCCATCGGAGCCACAGACGATATTTTCTTTTCTTAATCACGCAATTTTTCCAATGCAAAAGCCATGGCTAAATTAAACAAGAAAGTTCAATCATGCTTAAAGCATTGATTATGAAACACTTTCCAACTTCAATGCAATTTCATTTAAACATGTCTAAAATGCAATACATTCCTCGGTAATATTTTAAAACTTATCACAATACTACATTAATTTATTATATTTGAAAACTTAAACCTTCATCGAAAAAAATGAACTTCATTCAAATGACGGCATTGAAATATAAATTGCCTAGTTTAAACATCTCTAAAATGTTATACATTCCTCGGTAATAGTTTTAGAATTATCATAATACTACGATAATTTATTATATTTGAAAACTTCATCGAAAACAACTGAAATTCATTCAAATGACTTCATAGAAAAAATAACACGCCTGACTCTATAAAAGCAGCATTTCATTCATAAATAATTTCCCATTCATGTCATTCCTCAAAATACTATAATAATTTATTTTATTTAAAAATTAAGACCACGGAGCTACAAGTAATTAAACTCTATGCGTAAAACGTCATCGAAAAAAATCGTCCTCTTTGTAAAATCAATGAATATTTCATTCATGTCAGCTATGCAGACTCCATGAACTAAATGATTTTGTGTTAAAGAAATACAGCAATTCTAATACAACTCATTCTACATATTTTGCTGTTTACATTTTACATAGGTGAAAAATAGGCTTCGTTGTAGAAATAATCACATTTGGATGAGCATTTAAACTCAAATATATTGTAATTGCGTTGTTTCAGTATGTAGATGCACAAAATTTAAGCAAAAATAAAGCGGTTTTAGGACGAATGCAACACTAAATTTGAATTGAAAGGAACTTTAAAAATCACGATTTTGGCACAAGATGGATACTATATTTTATTTGGAAGTGGGTCACGTGATCTTTTCATATCATGGTCACCTGATCGCTTCATATAAGAGGTGTTATTATTATTTTAATTTTTATTTAAAAAACTACTGAATATATTTCGCTGAATTTTTTTTTATATATTTTATGGAACAATTTGAATATTACCTAAAATTTTCGAAGCAATTTGTGAATTTTAAATCCGCTTAAAAAATGTTTGAAAAATTAGGTCCCATAGGGCTCAATGTATTTCATTTTTTCAACCCGGGTTCAATCCAAAACTAATTGGGTGATATTATTAATTTATATTCCTATAGGTCCTACAGACCATCTGAACAACATATTAAAATTTCATTTTGATTAAGTCATTTTTACGGCAGATATCGTGCTAACGGACAGACAGACAGACAGACAGAATGAACAAAGTCATAAACACTTTTCAACTTTGTTGTAAAGTGTTAAAAATGAGATCCAACGAAATCGATCGTGATTTACAATCATTTTAATATAGAGAAGGGGTATCTGTCCTTAGTTCCCTATGCTCAGCAGCTCCCGATTTCTTTGTGTACATATCAAAATTTCAAAAGCAATAGCTGATTCGGTTTTACTCAGATATATTTAAGCTTGAATAATCTGCGTAATAGCTACAATTGGCTGTTTTAAACATTAATATAAAACCCTATGAAACATGTTGTGCAGTTCTAAACACACCTACAAAGAATGTGTCGGAGAAATATTCCATAATGTATATTTACACTGCAATAATTATGATCTCTATGATTAAGATCTCTACGATTAATATTTCTTGTTCCCTTGCAATGATTTATTTTAATCGCTCAAAGTTCGTTCTTTTCATTTTGACAAATGCAAAAACAGTCATTAAAAGCATGATACTTATCCAGCCGGAGTACAAATTTACTTTCCTAGCTAAAAGAATGTATTGGTTTCTCGTGACGAAAACATTTTCTGACCCAATTGAAAAGCTACAAGTTAACAAAAGTATACTCATTACGAAAACTCACTTTCTGTCATTCTGCCATCTATCGGATACAACCGAAATGATCAGGATTTGCAATTTCTTAATATACATACAGATAGGGACAACTGAATCACTCGTTATATTGATAGAAACTTAAGATAGAGCATTAAATCTTAGCAAGCGCATAAATAGCATTTGTTAATCAATTCATAAAATGAAAGTAAACAAATATTCAGTGTTTTCTTCTTCTTACTAGAAAGTGTTATTTGAAGAGAAATATTGCTAGTAAAATCAAATATGTTAATTCATTTACTAACTTAAAGTTCCAAAACCAAAATATTTATTTAAAAATAAATAAATTAATGTAGCTAAATAAGTCAATACAATAATTTAACTGCTTAAATTTACGAAAGTGCATTAATGATGTTTTCTGCATAACAAACACTAAAGGTCAAAAGATTTTTTTTAAATATCAAACATAAATAGAAATTTATACCTCATTAAAGCTAGAGTTACGCACAGCTAACTTGGCAGTAAAAGAGGCATAGTAAAACTGAAAGCCTCTGTAAATTTATAGAGTCCACCTATTAAATGCTATTAATAGTTATGAACTACAATATTATACATAAAATCATTGGCTTGAATTTAAAACAACTGATTAATATAATTAAAATTCAATATTTATATTTCCACATATTTCAATAAAGCAATTATTTCTATTTGATATTCAAAAGCGATTCTGTTACTATAAAAGCCATTTAAACGAAGTACACATAATGAGAGTATGAAGGCAAAATTTTGGAAATAATCAGTCGTCATTATTTGGACAGTACTTTCAAGTTAGCCGCAAGTGTAGGAAAATGTGGAAATATTTTTTTGTTTAAAATTTTATTTTATTTCTAAGTAGCGGGTGGTTTAGAACGATGTGATTACAACCTGCGGGGGTGCAAGCATTGCCTGGCATCCGTTTAGAAAATAAGAAACCCCCCAAGAGAATATCACACCAGAAACATTCCTTGGGCTGAACTACTTTTATCGGACTATTTCGAGTGAATTGACGTCATGCAAATTCGCTTCCAGTTACCTGGCCACCCTTTCATCACAGGGTACCGCTATTCTTGGATGGAACGAATGGGTTCAGTGGCATCTAAGGAGGCACGCTGATACTGTGTATACAAAATAGCAGTGACAGGAGATGCAATTTATCGTCAGATGGAAAGGTGGAGTTTGCTTACGTTTATACATTGGCAAACTTGAGAAAGCGTGGATGTTAACTTGCAATTTCAGCAATACAAATTTAAAAAGTTATAAAAAATGTGTGGGCATATCATGAAACGGCCGTTATAGGGATGTCAGTAAAATAAACATTATTTGGAAGCCCATTCACTACAATGTAAAAAAACATGTACCCAGCTGACCTGTAGGAAGCAGGAATCCAGCTGCCCGATAAAAATCAGAAAAGTTTCTTTTTACTTAAAGAATTTAACAAGAAAACTGTTTTCCGTCAATGCATGCAACTCTCAGATTTGATTGGATTGGATTATTTTAAAACATTTTTGTTCTTTTTATATACACCAGGACAACTTTAACCGAGACCTAACGTTTAAAGCAGATTCCGAACAATTACGGTAGTCATAAAAATCTGAATTGTACCACATCATCACTAACACACACAATCTCCTGCTCTAAGAAACGACGTGGATTTTTGGTCTTAAGGAAAAATTAACCGGAGTGTATCTCAATTCGACTTTCCCACACCAGAATTCCTTTTTAAACAGTTTCTTTTTTTTTCAAAATTTTCTATTATTGTAGTAAATGATCCTTCATTTTAAGGGATCTGAAAAAAATCTTCCAACTGATACCCAATTTGATAATGTTTCCCCGGAGTTAACTCATCTAGTTCTAGATTTTTCGTTAACAAAGCCGGATAAAAACGTTTCCGGAAAATCCATTAATATTTGTGGCAGCTATAGTGTACACAAAAAATCGACCATAGACGAACATCACTCCAAAAATAGTCTAAACGTGTTCAGGAGGTCCTAAAACATGTATTGGCATTAAAATCTCGAAATCGAACATTCTCATGAAAACAATACTTTCTCTATACTATATTGTATAATTTGAGAAAGTAGGAACTGATGGGAGCAGCACATTACTTTCCTTATATAAATAATGCAAATAATTTACTTCTTTCAATGCGAAATAACGATGGACAAGATCCAAGGTACACACTGACATTTGAAGCTTTTCAGGATGACAACATGTAAAATTATTTTAAAGTACCAAATTAACTTATCATTCGCGGAAATATAACTTGACAATTGGAAATACTGTTAGCATCTGCCAAGCAATCTACTCCAAATCGCATCTAAATGTCCGCCTAGTCCATAGGCGTGCTGGGTGTGCTACAGCACACTCTAATGCTCGAATTTTTTTTTTTTTTTTTTAGACTCCCCAATGGAAGGGGTAGACTCCTCAATGAAAAAAAATTTCGCCAACAAGCGTTCTAAAAAAAAAAAAATAGAAAAAAAACCCGCCTAATTTTTTGTTGTATCTAAAACATTTGCCTGTTTTTAGATCGTCAATCACGATTGTCTACAGGTCCCTACCAGCCGGCATTAAGGATGTTTCCGAGAACTAAAATAGGAAACCAGCAGAGAAGTTTTCGAATCTATTGGTATGAAAAGTACAAGTGGCTAAAATATAGTCCATCAGAAGACGCAGCTTTTTGTTTCTGCTGTAGGTTTTAAAGGCCACTCAGATTCTGTGTTTATTGAGAAGGGATTTAAAAATTGGCACAGAGCTATTGAATGTTTCAACACCCATCAGTTATCAAAATCCCATGAGCGGAACTTTAACGCGTTGAAACACGTTTGAACACGTTTTAAAGAAGATAAACCCATTGGTGTATTGTTAGATGAAGGAAAACAGGCATATCTATCAAAACAAGAACAACAACGGCTTCATAATCGACGTATAATGGAGCGATTAATTGACATTGTTTTGTGCTTGGCAAAAGGTGGCAGACCATTCAGGGGTCACAATGAAAAAGCTGACAGTTCTGAACAAGGCTTATTTTTAGATCTTGTTAAAATACTGCAAAAATATGATCCTGTAATGACAAAGCATATGCAAGAATCTCCTCGAAATGCTACGTATGTAAGTAATCGCATTCAAAATGATATAATTGCTTCATTGCACAATGTTGTTCAACGAAACATTGTTTCTTCGTTAAATGGAAAGTGGTGTTCTCAGTAAGCGCTGACGATACTACTGACTGCGAGCACCATGAACAGATGTCCATTATAGTGCGGTATTTCGACGATGGGGTAAACAGTCCAGTAGAACATTTCTTATCCATTCAAAGACTTATAAAAGTTGATGCACAGTCAATTTTTGATAAGTTAAACGACGTTCTTATCACTCTTAAACTTGATAGGTCCTCGGTGTTATCTGCATGTTTTGATGGAGCAGCCACCATGTCTGGATGCACTTCTGGTGTTCAAATGAAGTGTAAAGAAAAAAACAGTGCAACAAACAATACACTATGTACATTGTTACGCGCATTGTTTAAACCTGGTTCTGGTTGATGCATGTGCTTCAAGCAAACACAATAGAAGTGTTTTTGATTTTTTTGGTGTCATTCAAACTCTGTATGCGTTTATGGAGGGAAGTGCTACACGACATGCAGTATTGGAAAATATATCACACGAAGTGGGATTCCAATTGAAGACATTAAAGTCCCTTTCAAACACGAGATGGGCCTGCAGAGCAGAAGCAGTCTCAGCAGTGAAACATAACTACTCTGCAATTTTACAAGCTTTGCAGGAAATAATTGAAACAACTCGCCTTTCCGACGTCAAGATTAAAGCAAGGGGTCTTGTCCATGAGCTAAATTCGTTCAAGTTTATGTTTTCCTTAAACATGTTGCACCCTATTTTGCACATGTTACTGAAAGTTAGTAAATCTCTGTAAAGTCCGCGTCTGAACTTAGTTACTGCATTCACTGGAGTTAAAAACTTACGAAATTCTTTATCTGCAATGAGAGATAATCCAAACGATTTTAAACTCATTTTCGATGAAACTATGGAACTTTGTGAAGAGAAGGGAATACTAATCCCTCCTCTGAAGAAGAGAAAACCGTCCACACGTATTGACGACAACATCCAAACCCAACATCATTTCAGTACGCGAGAAGATTATGAGAGAATAAGTTCTTTCTACCCAGTCCTTGATTCAATGATCTGCGGAATCGATCAGCGTTTTGAACAGGAGACGTGTCAACTTGTCATAGCAATGGAAGAATTGTTGAATTTAAATGTTGATAGAAACAACTTGAAATTAATTTCCGACCAATTTAAAATATCTGTCGATGAGTTAGAAGCGGAAATAAGATTGCTGCGAAGTAATAATTGTCCTTTTCTAAAAGGAAGTACGACAAACATCATCCGAGAGTGGTTGGGTTGGTTTAAACCATCGGAACGTTCGTCAATGTATGGTTCAGTTTACTACTCTATCAAGTGCTTTGCCACCTTGCCAGTTGCCCCTGTGAGAGAGCATTCTCAAAATTGTCTCTGGTGAAGAGTAAATAAGTACAATGTCACAACAACGCTTAGATTCCCTAATGATTTTGTACATTGAACAGGAGTTGGCTTCATCAGTTAGTTATTCCGAAGTAATTGAAGAATTCAAATCTATTATACCAGGTGAACGGCGTCTTATTTTATAACATATGCTAAGAGGCAAAACTATAAAACCATATTAAAGGAATTTATCCAGCAGTATGTAGTTTCTTTTTCATTTCTCAAATTGTCTATGATTTTAGTCATTTTAAAATCCCTATCTGAACCTGGAGCATTGGTCACTACATTAATTTTTATATTTTCTGGAAAATCTATGCCCGTCAATATATCCTTCGGGTAACAAGAAAAGATTGTACTATGTTGAGCTGCTAAAATTCCAGGCCATTAATTCAAATACCTTCTTTTCAAATAACGGATCCACACATGGACTGCCATTAGCTTTTAAAGTTACTTCGCCTGCACAACCTATAAGTACTTAAAATAGCTGCTGAATAAACTATTAAGTTCTTGAATCACAGCTTCAAGAAGTGAAATTCAAAATGTTTTTTTTATTTTTTTCCTAATTCATGTTGATCTTGTTATCACTGGAATTTTGAAATTATACTTCATAATTCTTATTTGTGCTCGGAAATTTCTTTATTGCGACAATCTTTGACATTCTCTTTAATTTTTGCAGTTAGTCACTGAAATTTTACGGTTATTTCATCTTGCAATCTGCGATTTTCAGTACCAAGATGTTTTAATTCATTGTGGTAGATAAATAAATCCAGATTGATTATTATGAATAATGTGCTCGCTTTCACTATTATATTATCTTGGGTTGTGAATAGGGTCAATCCATCTCAAGTGGTCCAATTACAAAATTTCTAGTTCGGTGACAAAATTTCAGTTGGCGGCTTGACCATTTAATAAAAAAAAATAATTTGTCTGTTGTTACCCCTATGCACCAATAGTTCAAAACCACTAATATTTTGTTTACTTGCTTTCTTTTAAAAATTGCGGCCGTCTTTAAATTAATGTTTTTCTATAATTTATTCTATATTTATTTTCTATAATTATATATATATATATATATATATATCATTCATTTTGGGGAGAGGGGGTGGAATGATGACGGTCTGATGACTGAGGGGGAGGAGGAGGTTCTGTTAATGACGACGATATCAAGGGTAATGTACACAATTACAAAAAAAATTATTAATTAAGGTCTGATGACGGATGACGGAAAGGGGTGAGGAAGTAGGCCAATGATGATGGTTGATGACACAGGGGGAGCGGGGGTCGAAAAATCTTTAAAGACTGATGACGTAATATATGGACGTTCCCTAATATACGCATACATTTTTATTTTTTTTTATGTGCAGCACACCCTAATAAAAATGTCTGCGCACGCCTATGGCCTAGTCTAAACCTCGTCAAGGTTTACACAGGAATGAATAAAAACAGGCTGTCTTAAAATCATCTACCAAGCAATATACTCCAAATCACATTAACGTTTAAAGTACACTGACATTTAAAGCTTTTCAAGATGACAACATGTAAAATTATTTTAAAGTACCAAATTAACTTATCATTCGCAGAAATATAACTTGACAATTGGAAATACTGCTAGTATCTGCCAAGTAATCTACTCCAAATCGCATCTAAATGTCCGCCTAGTCTAAACCTCGGCAAGGTTTACACAGGAATGAATAAAAACAGGCTGTTTTAAAATCATCTACCAAGCAATATACTCCAAATCACAACTAATTGTACACCTAGTCTAAACCTCAACAAGGATTGCACAAGAATAAAGACAAGATGAATAAAGACAAGATGTCACGAAAATCCTCCCGTGCGTGGGGATTGGCTTCAATAAATACAACAGTTCTAGAAAAGAGCAGGATTCGTGTGGGGAAAGGAAAGGAGGGTTCATTTGCCTGCCAGCGGCCTGATAAAGTCAAAGACGTGCTTCGGATAAAAAAATTATAATTAATCAACGGATAAGTTTATGTATTATCTCCTGGAATAATCTGTGATATTGTACGCAAGTGCTGAAAAAAAATAAACAATGGATGGCAAATCAATTTCAGTATATCATAATATAAATATCGGAGTGGGTTAAAATGCACGAAAAGCATATATGTTATAAAAATTCTCTAAAAATCGTTTAATAATTGTATGGATTCCATTCACAGTTTGTCTTAAAGATAATTTTTCGATATTTCCAATGGTGTCAAGATGGAAATTCTGTGATAATATTTTAGGTCTCCAGGAAATCGATTTGTGAGAATCAGCCAAAATCGTTGTAAATTGGGCTAAAACATAAAATAACTAAAAACACTAATTCGAAGTTAAAAGAAAAAAGTAACACTGAAGTGCATTTATTCGGGTTCTGAAGTACCTGTGTACCAAATTTCATGGCCGTACGAAGCTTAGATTTCCCGCTATAGACTGCAAAGACAGACACACAGACATATTCCTTTATAAAGTAAGAAATACGTTAATTGGTATCACTTTCGTAATTTAGTTTCATTTTTGTCAATTTGGCACTACATTAAAAAATCTCTCCAAGTTGGCTATATTTCGCCAAATTAATCACCAAATGGATCACCATTTGTTACATATTTGATGATACGTACTACTATTCATTTTTATGTAATTTTTAGATACATTTATTTGAAAAACGTGCAATATCTCGAGAACGGTTCACGCTAGAGTTTAAAAGTTTGTGTTATTGTTTTAAAATAAAATATTAAGTATAAAATGATTATTTATTTAACATTTTTGAATGTCCTGGTTTTTCAAAAATTTATTCAAATGTTTGAGGGATCGTCTAAACTTTCGATCACGTTTAAAATCGGACTTCCAGTATTCAAGGATTGAAATAATCGTAACAAATTACTTTCGAAACGCGCAATTTGTTCGTAAGATATCGCATCCACAGTCTCACAGACACACTAATACAGACATCACATCGAAAATTTTCGATTCGAATTCAGGGATGCTTGAAACGTGCTCTTCCGTCGAACACTCGAATTCGAATTCTCATCCCCATAACCATTATTCCCCTATACATTATACTTTGTATGTAGGGAAAGTAATACAGAAAAAAGCCTGAAAAAACCTATATATATATATATATATATATAATATATAAAATATTAAGGATACAAAAGAATTAAGAGAAAGAAGGCAGTGTAAGGTGCTTACATAATGGCGGTAAGGGGTAGTGACCTTACACCCCAGTTAAAAACGTGCACGTCCTTGATGCCGCGGCATTGCACTTCTGGACGCCAGCACCGACTGTTGCCGACCTTCGGAGTGACAATCAAAATTATCACAAGACCATTATAAATGGAGTAGTAAAATAAACTGAAGTATCAAGATGGAATGAAATCACTGAGTTGTCACCAGTTTAAATACTTCCTCATGATCTAAATACATCGCTCAAAGCAATGTTGCCATTATTTCCAAAATTCTCAAAGCAAGACCTACAAAAAGATTTCAAAATGAATTTAAAAGGATTTTAAAAAGTTTTCAAAAAAGAACACAATAGTGATCCATAATGATAATTTTTTCCGTAGAAATTAATTATATAACTTCTCATATAAGGTATTGGGTATTGTTGTTTAAAAGCTTCCTCAATAAAAGCTTGATTGGTTTTCAGTCTGATGACATCACTGTTAACAATACGTTTCGTTCTGGTTAATCCTCCAATGAAAACATTTCTGAATATATTCCTGTGCAAATTAGAATTCCAGTGTATTATTCCTGTAATAGGTATTTTTTAGGTTTTTCTTTTGTCATAAATGCTAATAATAAGATTGTGATCGCTGAAATCTATACACAGATCCAAAAAGCATACCACTTTTTTATTATCACTTGGATTTTCTTCCAAGGTTAAAGTAGCATGATAGAAATTGAAATCCATTTGAAAGTGTTCGTCTTCGTATCCAATGATCAAATCGTCGACGTAACGGAGATATAATATTTCGTTATTAATGAGTGACTGATTTTCGTAATGATTGAGATAAATATCTGCTAATATAGATGAGCATCCCCCTCCCATGGAGATGCCTTTGATTTGCTGATAGAATGGCAAACCGTTAAAAAGATAGTTTTCATTTATAACAATCTGGATTAAAGATCTGTATTGGTTGATTTCGATAATGCTATTCATTGCAAATTCTTCATATAGTTTGTTCAAAATTTTATATAGATCCTTAAGATCAATGTTATTAAATAATTCTTGAAAATCATAAGTCTTAAAGTACAATCTTGCTGGGTGACTCCTTAAGATATCAATAACCTCATTACTGTTCTTTATGATGTAGGATCCTCTATTATTAATTTTCTTCATAATAGGTTTCAGGATGTTAAGGAGTATAGTATTTGCTTTGGTAAGGTATGTATTAAAACCCACTGTTACGGGTCTGAATCGTAGAGGGGTTTTATTTAGTTTAGGAATATTTATTAGATATGGGTACTTTACACTTCCTGTATATTTGGTATAAGGTATATTTTATCTTTTAGGTATAAGGCTTTAATCCTATTGGTAATCACAATGGTTGGCGATCTCACGATTCGATATAATACATCATTTTCATAATTGGTTCGCAGGGTTTTGATATATAGGTATTTACAGGTGAATGCATAATTTCCTGCAACTTTATCTGTATAAGTAATTATAAAATGTTCTTGTAATTGCTTGAGTTTCTGCATGCTTAGTTTAACACCTTCATTATAGGTATAAAAAGTTTTATAGTAAAATTTAAAATCATACATAATCATAGATCGCCATTTGCTGAAGGTACCATCAGGAATGCTATATTTGATTGACATTCTATATATAAAATTGTGCAGATCCTTCGCGAATGTTTCATCTGGATTTCCCTTGTGAGGATTGCGATATTTTGTTGCCATTTGGAACGCTTTTTTTAATTCAGGATCATCTATTACGTTGGTATTGCCGGTAATGATATGTCCTATCACTTTATCCTGGTAAGGACTTTGATCACAATGACATTTTTTTTCATTTTCTGGCATAAGGTGTTGGCTCAGATAATAATAATTAAATATGCGTCTGCCCAAAGGTATTTCGTATCGGTATGAAGTTTTGATTTTTAGATTTAATATTGGCAATTGGTGGATGTTCATTATTCCTCCAAACGGAATATGATTAAAAGTTTTATTTTGAAATAAGACAGTAAAATATTCTATAAAACGATTTTGTACTTCTTGATCTCTTTTCAATTCCAAACCTAGGTATTTAGAACGTTTTTTCAACCAGCCACTTAAGGTGGCGATATTTAGCTTCTGTAAGGAAGTCAATTCCCTTATTTATATATATATATATATATATATATATATATATATATATATATATATATATATATAACTCTGACATTAATATGCATGTTTATTTATTTTATTTTCTTGTTATTTTGTGTGTCTGTCTGTATGTTTTAGTTTATTTGTTATATGATACAAATGGAACCGTATGCAATATTTGACTATCTTATTCTTTTTTCATTTTTATTATATACTAGAAGCATATCCGTTCTTCGTACGGAGTATATAATATAAAGAAACTCATAATTCGCAATCATGTGCAAATTCTGTTAAAATATTAAATTTATTGCTCCTAAAGAGAAGTTTAAGAATATCTGTTCCCACGATGCAAAATTATCTTCACGGGCAGATCTGAAGAATAAAACATCCTGGCCCTTTTTGTAAGCAAATTTACAAAAAAAAAAAAGAATTGAATCAATATATGCAACCCCGTACTACTTATATTGTCACAGATTAGAAAATATGCCAGCGTATTAGTAGAAGATTACCCGTATTACAATATGAGTCTCAAAAATCTTTGCCAAAATAAAAGAGATAACGTAATAAATTGAAAATATCAATAATCCCCGCACTCTTTATACCAGAAGGTTGTAATTGATTCCAATATATGCCAATATATATCAAAACATTTGCCAATATACCTGTACTACTTATATTCTCGTAGATTAGACGATATACCCGTGAATTTGTAGAAGATTACTCGTACAACGTACAATATATGAGTTTAAGCAATTTTTGTCATAATAAAACAATTGCATAATAACTTGAAAATATCAATAATCCCTGAATCAATAATCCCCGAAAATATCAATAATAATAACGTTTAAACCTGAAGACCGTAATCCAATCAAAAATTATCCAGCCAAAAATGCTATAAGAAAAATCAAATCGTTCTTTTCTAAAATATATTTTTATATCCATTTATTTATTATTCAAATCGAAAAAATAATAATTAAAATTAACAGACAGATTTACTTTAATTGCGTTTCTGAGCAACATGATATAAGATAGAATCTTCCTCATAAACTGCGAAATTAAATAACCATTTTGATTTCTTTATACTTTTCATTGTTCAGTAAAAGCTTGTGAAAACTAAACCATGGAGATAGATTTCCCATTTAAATCATGTTTCAAACAATTCATGTTTTCAGAAAGTTACTAATTAGCGCAAAAAAAGGCCATCAAACTCAGAGATAAAGTTTTAATTCACTTTCAAACGATTTTCAAGCTTTTCGTTTGGATAAACCACGGAGTTAGAGAGTAAAAATCCTAGGAAAATGTTTCGTTTTTCATTAATATCTCGACAACCCCTGGTCTTAGATACTCGAAACTTAGGCTAAATTTATGGGAGGCTATTTCAAGGCTATTCACAAAATTTCATCAAATTTGGTTCAGCCGTTCTCCCGTGATGATGAGACAAACGAAAATGTCGTTTTTTACTAATATCTCAAGAATCACTGATCATAGAAACTCTAAACATGGACTAAATTTTAAGTGGAGCTATTTCCAGGCTATCCACAAAATTTTATCAAATTCGGTTCAGCCGTTCTCCCGTGATGACGGGACAAACAGACATACAGACAGATTTTCAATTTTATTTATATAGATAAAATTACACAAACTATACGAGTATGTAAAATGTGCTGGCTAAATATATGATACATAGGAGTGGTAAGCATCTCGGAAAGGGGGAATTACAGTACTAGGTATCGTTAAGCTGATGTGCAAGCAGAATCAAGTCAGCCAAATATTTCAATTATTAAGCGAAGGATATGACACCCAGTTCTCCTGACTTCACTGTAAAATGCCTACATTTTGAGGGCTTTTAGAAACGCATTAATTTGTCTACTGGCCCTAGATTAGCCTAAGATAGAAACAGGGCATTTGGGATGCCCTTCTCCACTAACACCACTTCGCTAAGAGACTATTGCCAAAACCTGACCTATCCTGCCAAATTGTTTACAAGTACTAATCCGATCCATGAAACAAATTGCGGACTACTATCATATGTCAATTTAACATTTATTTGGAATGCTGGAGTAATTTTCCCTTATTACCTAAATGTCGAATTGCAAACTACACAGAAAGGAATTTAGCCTAACCTGTCTTATTAATGAAAGTCCTGTATCATATTTTTGTCAAGCAAGAAATGTGATGTGCATTGTAATCACTCTCCACTGCCAGCAATATATTGTAAAAAACTAAAGGCGTACTTTTTGAGGTCGTAGCTAATTTGGGATGCGTTTCAAAAATGCCTCACATTCCAGCTACTGTAAATAAACATCTCCCACAATCTTTTCCGTGGCTATTGCGAACAAACAAATAACACAAAATAATCATGTAAACATTTACCTTCCAGGAATTGTTCAGTTATTAAAAATGTGAAACCGAAGATTTGAAAGAAAAATAATTTAATTCATAAGCTTTATATTTAAATGCACATTTGAACAGAATTTAACAAAATATTTAATTATTCTATTCAGTCTTAGGAAAAAAGAGGAGAAATACGATTGCATCTCTTTCATGTTATTGCATGCACCGTAAAAACTAATTGCATGTTTCTTAAAAGAAAAATTATATCTGCCATGTACTCAAGCAAGTTTTCTTCTCGAACTAACATAACCTATGATTGGGTTCACCCGATGCAACTCGCGCTAACGTGACGATCCGCTGTGACTATGCAGAAAATCTCTTCCGCAATGGTTTCTTCTGTCGGGAAGTTTACTTTTACATATCGTAAATAGCTCGTATTTTTTATCAGCGTAGAAACTGTTCCTCCTTAACAAGAACTTAACGTACGTATACAGTATATGAATAAAATAAATGTATGATATTTAGATGATATATTGATAACAGCTTTTACAATATAGTTAAAGCCCCTGTGGTATCTGAGTTACTGAAATAATTCTATTGCCTATTCATTTAAGGTCTACTCACATTTTATATGCCAATCCCGGTTACCCCATACCATTACCCCATATGCCAATCCCGGTCCCCCCATACATACGTATGTGTAATCCTGTACAAATAGAGTTATCTTAATAAATAAATATAGCAACCTTGTAAGGTAATTTTTTAACTTTCTTACAGGGCTAGAGAAGTAGCAGTTCCTGGAGAAATCTGATCCCTGGTTATTTTTTCAGCGTTAAAATCAAGTCTAATATGATCTAAAAATCTGATTCCTACTACATAAATGGTTAAAGCGCATAAGAAATGAGAACATTTAACTTAAACAGACCAACAATTACATTCTTTGATTATACGAATTCAATTTCAAATAAAAACAAGATGATTAAGATTGACCAATTCTAAATTTTGGACCTATGTGTAGTAGAAAAGCGTGAAAGGAATTTGGGGAGACAATGTCTACCCAAACAACCCGCTACCAAGTGCACAAAATCTTTTAAACAATGTTAAAGCAAGAGTTGCTTCGTAACGGGTCGCTTAAGTAGACACTATCTGCCTAAATCCCCTTCACTTTTCGCGCCACTATGTCCTTCGGACGTAAGCGTAACATACATATTTTGAGTGCATTGTAAAATGAGTTACAATTCTACTGATAAATGAATGACAAAACATTTTATATGTATTCCGGATTAATCAGTAAATTTAAACAGGAGCCCTGATATAGCAAATAGCTAGAAAAATGAAAGATTATCTCCTAAAACAAAACTAGTTCATTTAACTTTTCCTCTATCTCTCTGCTAGATGTAGTAAGCTTGAGACCACGTCTATATAGAACAATGAGGGATAGTAGGAAAATACTCGAGAGAAAAGTGTCCGAAAGGTATAATTGAAAGGCTGAATGACTCCTTCATTTCGTAAATTTGTACTTCATTGGGATTTAGAAAACTAAGAAAATGTGTTTTCATAATAAGGGAAGAAGTATAAAGTTTGAAATTCATAGTCTACAAAATTATCTCTAATATCAAAACTACGAGATCAGATGAACACGAATTCTATATCTGCCCGTAACTAAAAACGAAAGAAACAAAGTGGTTGGCGAACGTGGATATCGCAGGAGGGATTGAAAGAGAGAGTTGACCGTAAGAACTGGAAAGTTTTCATCCCTTTACCTCCTCTGGCTCAGCGAGCAGGAACGATTTTAAGAATCACGCTGCTTAGTTACCAATTAAGTATTTCGGCTCCTACAAAAAACATATTATATATATGAAATTTCGCTCAAACAATTACTCTTGCTCTGTATCTCTATTCAGACAAAGAAAGATCTCACATAAAACATTCAAACTTGTGCATTTTTTGTTTTCGTTTGGCGGAGAGTGAAATACTGAACAAAGATCTTTGAATTCGGGGTAAAAATTGTACAATTTGTATAATGTTAATTTTACGGAATCAGCGCCAATGCCAATTTTATCTGAGGGAAGTAACATTTCCTACAAAATACATTTAGCTGCCCTGTAGAGTTAAAATGGCCAGATATGAAGCTGAAAGTTTTCTCATTAAATAAAATAATCAACAAAAAAAACTGGCTTCGATTGAGGCTTGCAGATCGCAGATTGGACTCGAATTATCGCTATAATGTTCTTTTTATATACACGAGAGCTACTTTGACAAAGAGCTACTGTTTAAAGTGGTTTCCAAACCATTACGGATATGTACAAAAATCTCCACCTTTATCCAGGATTCAAATCCAGCTAATCTGAAGACTTGACATTGAACCGTTTGGTCACAGTTGGACCTTGCAGCAGGCAAAACGATCCATATATAGTTATAATGTTTATATTTGTGACCCCAGGTGTTATTTTATTAAGAAGTTTCTTGGCTTGGAAAACTTTGTGTTTCTTAAAAGAAAACAACTGATTTCTCGAAACATTTTTTTAAAGAACTTTTAAGGAAATTTTTAACAAGAGAGGCATACAAAATTTTTATTATTCATAATATTGAGTTATAGTTCTTTTATGCTACGCAAACAATTATAATAATTTTAAGCATATTTAATATAAGTTAACTGGCAATATTGTATTTAATATTTTTAAGTTAGCAGTTCGAATTTAATGAAATTTTACCTAAATTTAGCGATTTCAAAATGTGCATATTTAGATATTGTAAAATCATATCTTACAAAACCTATTATTAAAAATTTCTATTATGAAACTTTTGATGTTATTATTGCAGCAATATTTCCATTCATCAAACTACATATTTGAACAACTGGAATCTTAATAGGAAGCTATATAAAAAAAATTATAGGAAAAAGCGGCTCAGGAAATTTAATATGTACGAAATCATAGCTTTCGCATCAATGTTAGAAATTCAATGTTAAAATCAATGTTTCAACTGTTAGAAAAGAGTTATTTTAGATACACAGATACATTACATTTTAAGGTATTAAATTGATTTTCATACAATCACGGAATACTATTTTAAAAACCTCATATCTTATTACAGAAGATTACTGCTCCATTATTTTAAAATCCATTATTTTAAATCCATTATTTTAAAATAAAATAAATTGATTGATATTTCTTAATGAAATATTGGTTTAGTAAGGAATAGAAAGCAAACTTATACGAAATAAGTTGGTTTCGAAAGCAGAATGAAAATATTCTTCAGCACGACCATAAAAACAAAGCATTTAAACTAGCATATTCAGAACGGTCAATGATTAAATTGCAGATGTTTTATTTTTACTTACAGCATTTGATCAACGCTTCTGGATAGTCCATTTTGTCTTCGCTGGTGCAACGCCTCTATTTTTATAGTCTTAATGAAGAAGTTCGTTCCTCTTCTAAAATCAGTTGAAACCTTTGTATTTTTAGATTGCAATGTATATAAGTAAAATAGCAAATGAAAATCTAGCACTGGTATTTTTCCAATATCATTTGAATCCGTACCCTGTTGCTTAACACCCCCCCCCCCCCTCCACAATTCAGTGGTCAATAACGCATTCACTAGTTGGTGGGTTGAGCACATTATTTTAAATAATCTATTGCATTCAGCTAATCAACAGACCGAGATTAAACAAAAACTGTATCTTTGATACTCTTCATTTTATACCAATAAAATCACATTAATAATAAAAAGTTATCGGAAATAAACAAAAGCTAAAGCTTTAAAATGCAATTGATAAGAAGAATATGAACTCATATGATTATAATAATATGGTCACTACAAAAGAATCACTACTCTGCATCAACTTGGATTATGCAATTGGCTAAGAATATTTATGATTGTATCTAAAATGTTGCAGCGTACAAAATCGTTATGTTGGTATAAAAGTATCGGTCATTCACACAGAAAGCCTTCAAAACTGTAAAACTAGATTCTGGCCATTTATCTTCAATGTGCAAACAGTAGTAAAATATAAGTACTTAGAAACTAGAAAATGCAAACGAACTCAATATTTGTTGAATTAACAGCAGTAGCAGCTGTGCAGAAATCCTACATCAAGCGGAATGGTTGACGAAGGAAGGCCGTTAAACTCCATGTAAATCTAGACGAACTAATAGAGTCATAACCCTCAGCCATTGAACCACATTCTTTAGCCTTCAAAAGGTGACGTACTTAACCAACTATCGCGTTTTATGTTACATAAAAAAAATCATTGCTAATGAATTACGTGCCAGACTTATGTATCATTAAATATCATCTGTCTGATTTATGGATATTCTGAATGAAATGATACATGGTTAGACAACGACCACAAAAAATTATGTTACTTTGCAGCGATTTAACTTAAATTCATTTTTGTAAAAGCAATAACATTCTTACACAATTAAGTCATATATATAAATATTCGATGGGATAATCCGAATACAAATTAATTGGTATGATAAAACAAGGGATTTCGAGTTAAAACAGAAAATTCTGGATGCAAATATCCAATAAGATTCTATGGATGACTATACACTGGAATTAATATTTTCCTTATCATACTGGATGATAGAGTCTAATAGAAATTTGAAAGCATTTTGAAATCAACTTTTGTATTGCGCTCATTCTTATGGGTGCACCCATAAAATATTGAGCTATAGCCACGAAACTCGACATGCAAATGTCGTTTTAAGAGTTATACAAATGATTAAACTGTCAGCACCATTGAGATTATAGGGCTCATGCAACGCGCATGAGAACGACGCATCGTGCATCATTTTAAACGACCTGTGTTCTTACTCAAGGGGCAGTTGGAACTGGGCTTTCTGCTTTGATACCGCAAGTTGTGCACAAAGATGTCTTTAAAACGGTACTCGACGGCGCTACGAAAGTCATTTCGGTCGGAGCGATGCGATAGTTGCTCAGAGTTGGCAACAATGGATCAGGGAAGGCACATGTGACCGTCGCAGAGGTTCAGGACACCTCAGGCAAATAGCTGCTCAAGAGGATCGGTACGGTCAAGAGGGGAGCCACGTCTACACCTATGCCGTCACTATCAGCCATTCGAAGGCATTTTCTGGAAGGATTCATGCTTTCTGTATCAAGGGATACTATTCGGAGATGACTGGCAGAAAGTGGGATTAGGTTTCGGCGTCCATTAAGGCGCCTACCACTGACCCCTCAACATAGGCAGAACCGTCTGGATTGTTGCCGAGGTCAGTCAGCCTGGACAATGCCCGATTGGAGTGATGCTACATTTAGCGATAAATCTCGTTTCTGTCTCAGTGCTGATGGCCGCAGCATCCGTGTGTGGAGGAGGACTGGACAGAGTTTGGATCCTGCATTTGCTGTCAAGCAACACACGGCCATCACACGTAGTGTGACAGTCTGGGGAAGCCATCTCGTACGACAGCCAATCTTCTCTAGTTGTGCAGAAAGCCAATCTGATGGTTCACTTGTAATTCGACGATATTCTGCCTATGCTGTCATGTCTCCCAGGTTCTATTTACCAACAAGACAACGCTCGACCACATACTACACGACTTTTTCAACAATGCCTTTGAGGATTTAATATCCTCCCATGGCCATCCAGAACCGTACCAGAATACAGCGAAGCGTTTCTCCATTTTTTGTTCTATTAAATCGAACCGTTTTCAATTTATCATTAACCCTATTGTTAACTGTGACCTGTCCGAGTAACAGTCGGGTATATATCAGTATCAAGCGCAGTACAAAGAGCTACGATGCAATGAAAGCATATTAGAGGAAAAAAAGCCGCGATGCAAATGTGAAAGATGCAATCGAATCTCAATCTTATATTACTACTCATTATTATATTACTACTCATTATTATATTACCACTCACGAATTATATTACTACTCATTTATTGCTTTTCAACAAGAAGTTGAAAAACAAAACGTTTTTTTACCAGCAATAAAGCTTTTAAAATGAACTTGGGGAGTATTTATTTTTCAAATATAATATATATGAAGTTATCTTTTGGTGGAATGCCCACAGAAGAACAAAGTTTTGACCTTGGAATTAGAAGAGAGAAGATAAAACGCCTACTAATGAAAAAATTCAAAATGCCATAATTCTATGAGAATTAGTACATCTAAGTATTGCCGGTATGAATAAAAGGCCATCGGTTTTCATTTGACACAACAGGAATGCATTGCACTTAGTATATGTATTCTTGATTATTTTTAAATTAAGATTCCCTAATTATGAGTATAATTAATCAGTATTTTTTCATAATTATAGAACAGGGAAAATATGGGAAGATAAAAATAAATTGAAAGGTAAAATAATCTATATAAATAAAATTGAAAATCTTTCTGTCTGTCTGTCTGTTTGTCCCGTCATCACGGGAGAACGGCTGAACCGAATTTGGTGAAATTTTGTGAGTAGTCTGGAAATAGTCCCACTTAAAATTTAGTCCATGTTTGGAGTTTCTACAATCAGTTGTTCTCGAGACATTAGTAAAAAACGACAGTTTCGTTTGTCTCATCATCACGGGAGAACGGCTGAACCAAATTTGATGAAATTTTGTGGATAGCCTTGAAATAGCCTCCCATAAATTTAGCTTAGAAAAGTTTCAAGTATCTAAGACCAGGGGTTGTCGAGATATTAATGAAAAACGAAACTTTTTTCTAGGAGTTCTACTCTCTATCTCCGTGGTTTATCAAAACAAAAAGCTTGAAAATCGTTTGAAAGTGAATTAAAACTGTATCTCTGAGTTTGGTGGAAAATTTTTTGCACTAATTAGTCACTTTCTGAAAACATGAATTGTTTGAAACGTGATTTAAATGGGAAATCTATCTCCTTGGTTTCACAAGCTTTTACTGAACAATGGAAAGTATAAAGAAATCAAATTGGTTATTTAATTTCGCAGTTTATGAGGAAGATTCTATCTTATATCATGTTGCTCAGAAACGCAATTAAATTAAATCTGTCTGTTAATTTTAATTATAATTTTTTCGATTTGAATAATAAATAAATGGATATAAAGATATATTTTAGAAAAGAACGATTTGATTTTTTTTAGAGCATTTTGACTGGATAATATCAAATTACGATCTTCAGGTTTCAACGTTATTATTATTGATATTTTCGGGGATTATTGATTCAGGGATTATTGGTATTTTCAAGTTATTATGCAATTGCTTAATTATGACAAAAATTGTTTAAACTCATATATTATACGTTGTACGAGTAATCTTCTACAAATTCACGGGTATATCTTCTAATCTACGAGAATATAAGTAGTAAAGGTATATTGGCATATGCTTTGATGTATATTGGCATATATTGGAATCAAGTACGACCTTCTGATATAAAGAATACGGAGATTATTGATATTTTCAATTTATTACGTCATCTCTTTTATTTTTACAATGATTTTTGAGACTGTTGTAATACGTGTAATCTTCTACTAACACACTGGCATTTTTTCTAATCTGCGACAATATAAGTAGTACGGGGTTGCAAATATTGATTCTTTTTTTTTTTTTTTTTTTTTTTTTTTTTTTTTTTGCTTACAAAAGGGGCCAGGATGTTTTATTCTTCAGATCTGCCCGTGAAGATAATTTTGCATAGTGAGAACAGATATTCTTAAGCTTCTCTTTAGGAGCAATAAATTTAATATTTTAACAGAATTTGCACATGATTGCGAATTATAAGTTTCTTTATATTATATAATCCGTGCGAAGAACGGGTATGCTGCTAGTTTTGAATAAATAAGAATGTTCTTTATTGTTTCAGTTCTAATTTACATGGCAACAATAATTTATTTCTGCACTGGAGAACGACAGCACTAAATTTCATGAAATTTTCTGGATAATCTTAGAACAGCCCCACTTAACATTTAGTCTATGTTTCGAGTTTCTATGTCCAAGGGTTGTCAAAATATTAATAAAACCGATCCTCCCATAGACATAGATAACATTATGCAAACGATATTTCTCCGCAAATATATTTGTAGCAAAGTATATCATGTTGTTAAACAACGGAATTAAATCCAATGCCTTTATACGGCAGACGATTTTAAATTTCCTTACAATGCATGGTAATACATAGGGAAAATATTGGTATCATGTCGAAAATTGCAATTCCAGTTTCCGATGAATCTACGAGTTTCAAGCACTCTAGACTCCCACCCCCCAAAAACCTATTTTTAGCATGACATCTGTGTGCTTGTCTGCCTGTGCAATGTATATATCCGTCTCTCAAAAACGAATCCCCAAATTTTACAAAATTTGGTAGATACGTCACTTGAGGTTTACCCTGGTGGTGATTAAATTTCGGTATGATTCAGAAAAAAACAACCTATCTTTTTTTTGTAATGGCCCGCAAAAATCGTTAAAATTTAAAATAAAAGACTACATGTGCTCAAATCTATCAATTAAATGCTTGTTTTATACGTATTTTTTTACGATGAAAGGTATAAAACCAATTCCATAACTCTAAAACTAATCGTCCTTGAAATATTTTAGTTTGTTCGAATTTTTGCCTCGTCGCCTTTGAAAAAAATCTGATGTGGGCAACACATGCCTTTCCTTATATAATGTAATGAATTTGCTACTTTTACAGTAAAAAGAAATAGGTTTTTCTTATAGTAGATACTTATATTCTTTCCAAAATATTGAATTTTCGACAATTAGTCGTCACTTTCATTGATTTAACGTCAATTTAATCTATTTGGCGAGATTTTCGTTAATTTGACAACATTTAAAAAAAGTCGCCAAGTTAGCGACATTCCGCTAAAGTCGTCGCCAAAATATCGCCAAGCTTTACTCACGGAGAAATAAGTTATTCCTATAGCAGATAAATGACTATTGGCGTTCAAATACAAAAGTATTACTCGAAGTATCTTTCTCATGAATGGAACGAGCTAGATCCACGAGAATGATGTCACCACATTTATCGCATGGTATTACATATGAAAGGTGAACATGTTTCTCAATAGCAAATATATTTTTTTTTTATTTTATATGACTTTTTGATAATTTTTTTTGAAAAATTGGCAATATCTCGAGAACGGTTCATGTTAGCGTTCTAAAATGTATGTCAATCGTTTTCTAATGAAACATTACATAAGAAATGTCTATTTGCGTAACTTTATTAGCGGTTTCGGTTTTTTGACGATTTTTTCAAAATTTCACTCGAAAATTTAGGGGGGTTCTGAACATTCGATTACGTTTACAAACAATAGGCTTCCAGTGTATACGGATTGTGATTTTTGTACCAAATTTCATTCCAATCGGTCCATTCGTTCGTCAGTTATCGTATCCACATACTCACTGACACACACACACACATACTTTTTCACACACACACAGACACTTCAAAAATGTTTGATTCGTGATCAGGGATGCTTGAAACGTGCTCTCCCGTCGAAAACTCGAATTCGAAATTTCGACCCCGTCACAATACTTTCCTTATACATTATGTATATAAGGAAAGTAATATGTCCATTTGTCAAATGAAAATGAAAATTGAAATAAAACTGCAAATTCAGCGTCATTTCAAATAATTATCCGTATTATTTTGTTGTAATTAAACTCTATTTAAAATGCATTTGAGCCTCTGAAGAAACTCATGCGCTGCCCACATTAGATTTTTATTAATATTTTTCCGATTAATAATGAAGATAAATAATGAAAAACGGAATATAAAAATATTTTTTGTAAATGAAGAGTATTGCATTTTTGACGGGATGATATCGATTACGGCAATGGGGAATTATAGGAATGATTGATATTTTCGGTTTCTTACGTCATCTATTTTATTTTGACAAAGATTTTTCAAACTTATATATTGTGCTTATCCAATTAACCCATGTATGTGTTTAACCAATTAACTCATATATTGTGCTTAGCCAATTAATTCATTGTGTTTAGCCAATTAACTCATGTATGTGTTTAGTCAATTAACTCAAATATGTGTTTAGCCAATTAACTCATATATTGTGCTTAGATAATTAACTCATTGTGTTTAGCCAATTATCGTGTTTAGCTAATTGTTGAAAGCAGTAGCGAAGAGTCATGCAGGTGACACAAGGGAGACAGTGTCCATCCAAATAATTTACAATCAAGTAATTTTTATATTAACTATATATATTATCCTAAATAATTGTATTAAATATTTTCTGTGTAAATAAACAAAGTATTTTTGCTCCATCTAACGCAGAGCTTAATACCAACGCCTTTCTTGCTACCTCTAAGCGTCGCTTGGTGAGTGGTCTATTTATTTTCATACTGTTATCCTTAATTTTTATACTCTAAGTAAAATAGAGTTTCCCGTGTAACGTGTTTTCCTGCACATAACGTTTTTCAATCGGTTCAACAGAGAAACGCAAAACTGGGATTCCACTCTAATAAAATTGCTAAATGTCATTAATTTATTTTCATTATAATCCAGTTAATACAATGAACTTAATAGACAATCATTAGTTTATCTGGCACTCAACGTTTGGGAACGTCCTGTATATATACGAATAGTCCGGCACGCCGCCGCTGACAGATAGATGCAAAAGGATGCTGTGCATAAAGGTCCGGAAGGCTTGGGACCCCGTGTCTCGCATGAACAGTTTATGAAAAAGATCAATAATTTGTAAAATAGGGGGCAGTAGGGAGCGATCATTTGTTGCATAGGGGCCCAAAAATTCTGTCGGCCGCATTGTTCAGGTCCATTAAGATGTAGGGAGGTATATCTACTCTAATAAACTAAATGTTTTTATATGCAGATTTATAATTGAAGTTTACCTTGCAATTTTTAAATTAATGCAAATGTTCTTTCGCGTATACAACGCAATTCAGTCTGCGCAATGCTTTTAGCAAAAAATATCACATTTATTTTCTTAATTAAATTAATTTTCTCATTTTTAACCTCATTTTAGTTCGATATTCGATAATCAGGCATATTTATCAATCCGACACCGCAGAAGTTCTGGGCGTGCTTAACTCATTAGTGCCTAGCGTTCTATTATACTGGATAGGACGCTAGACACTAATGGATTAATTATCGGTAGCTTACTGTATATTTTCTTTTATTTGTAACTTAGCCAAAACATGAAACTTTATAAATTTTGGACCCCTGTTGTCAGTTTCTCCAAATTATTTTATCACGTTTTACTACTGGTTGAAAGTGGTACGGTATATCTTCTAATACAATTTTAAAGCTTTATATATTTATCAAATTTCATGGTTTTTGTAAATTTGTTTACAAACGTGGGACGTTCATTCTTCAGATCTCCCTATGAAGATAATTTTGTATAGCGAGAACAGAGATTCTTGTATATAATTCTTTTTCCGATAATTAAATTAAATATTTTGATAGTATGTTTTGAATAACAATAATTTGAATACTACAGAAATTTGAACATAAATGGGAATTTTAAATTTTTTTATAAATTATATATTTCGTACGAAAAATGGGTATACTGCTAGTAGTCATAATAGAAACAATTTCACCGATGTCAAAACTAGGATTAAATAAAAGAAAAATGTCCGCAAATTTTCAATTAACATTTGTTTAATTTTCCTTTCTTTCAAGTAAGGAAACAATTGTTTATAAAATTTCGTAGAATTTTATGCAGTTTCAGAATGAGTATAAACAGTCTTGATATGTTGAACGTAGGAAATCTTGATATAGGCACTCTGAAATAACGCACAAAGAGGATTTACAACTTTTAGTGCTGCCATCTATCGATGGTTGTAGCATATATATTTCAAAGTTTTTTATCAAACAATATTAGGTCATCTATTTATATAAATAAAATTGAAAATCTGTGTGTATGTGCTTCCTTGTGTGTATACCTCATTATCATGGAAGAAGAGATGCACCGAATTTGATGAAATTTTCAAGGTACACTTGGAATAACTCCACTTAAAATTTAGTTCAAATTTCGAGTTTCTAAAACCAAAGATTATTGAGATATTTATTTAAAAAAAACACGCACAATTAAATCTCTATAGAAACAGTATTACGCAGACGATATTTCAGGAGAAAATTTATTTGAAGAAATATATATATCATGTTACTAACCAACGGAATTAAACTCAATGAGTTTATACAGCAGACAATTTTTAACACTTTGCATAGTTGAAAAGTGTTTATGACTTTGTTCATTCTATCTGTCTGTAAGTCTGGCCATTCGCACGATAACTGCCGTAAAAATGTCTTTATCAAAATGAAATTTTAGTATGTTGTTTAAACGGTCTGTGGGACATATGGGAATGTAAATGAAGAATATCACCTAATTAGTTTTGGATTGAACCCAGGTTGAAGAAATGAAATACATTGAACCCTATGGGACCTAATTTTTCAAACATTTTTAAGCGAATTTAAAATTCACAAATTACTTCGAAAATTTTAGGAAATATTCAGATTATCCCATAAAATATATAAAAAATATTTCAAAATATGTTCGGTATTTTTTTAAATAATAATTAAACTAATAATTGCACCCATATTATATGAAGAGATCACGTGACCCACTTCAAAATAAAAATTGCATCCATCTTGTGTCAAAATCGTGATTTTTAAAGTTATTTTTAATTTATATTTAGTGCTGCATCCGCCCTAAAATCGCTTAATTTTTTAATTTTTTTTTTTCTGTGCATCTATATACAGCGCTAACGCAATTACAATATTTGAGTTTAAATGTTCATCAAACTCTGATTATTTCAACTTTGATCATTTCTACAACGAAGCCTAATTTTCAACTATGGAGAATGTAAACACATCAGCTCTAAAATGAAGATTTTTGTATAAGAATTGCTGAATTTCTTTACCGCAAAACTTTTTAACTCTGGAGTCTGCCATATAGCTGATATGAATCTAAACATTAATTGATTTTACATAGAGAACAGATAATTCTGTAGTATTGCGTTTTCGGTGAAGTTTTAAGCATGAAGTTAGAAAGTAATTTTACCTCCAATGTTTTAAGTTTTTAAGTAAAATAAATTAATGTAGTATTATGATAATTTTTAAAATATCGCCGCTGAATGAAAGGAATAGGAAAAACTTTATGAATGAAATATTCACAGCTTTTATATAGGAGCCAGGCGATTTATATTTCAATGACGTTATTTGAATAAAGTTCATTTGTTTTCGATGAAGTTTTCAAATATAATAAATTATTGTATTTTTATAGCATTGCCTTTTTGATGAAGTTTTAAGTTTCCAATTATTGTACTATGGTAATTTTAAAAATAGCACAACTGAATGTATCGCATTTTAGAGATGTTTAAATAAAATTGTCTTTCAGTTGGAAAGTGTTTCATAATCAATGCTTTATGCAAGATTGGTCTTTCTTGTTATTAAATTTATCTTGATTTAAATAATAAAGAAATGTATATAAATAAATTTTATCCAAATTGCATTTTTGACTAGATTATATCCATTACGGCCTTTGTGATTAAAGATTACGGGAGGAGATTATTGATATTTTCTATTTCTTACGTCATCTGTTTTATTGTGGTGAAAGAGTTTTCAAATCCATATATTGTAGTACGGGTATATCTTCCACTACACTGGTATAATCTTCTAATCTACGAAAATACAAGTAGTATAGGTATATCTTCTAATCCACGAAAATATAAGTAGCAAGGGTGTATCTTCTAACACAATTTTAGAGCTTTCATTTTGGCAAATATTGATTTAATTTCATACTTTCTGTAAATTCAGATCTGCCTGTGAAGATGATTTTGTATAGCGCGAACAGAGAGTCTTAAACTTCTTTTTAGGAACATCCAATTTAAATATTTTAATATAATGTTTCGAATAACAATGTCATGTAAAATACTACAGGAAGGTGCACATGATTGTGAATTTTAAGTTTCTTTATATTGTATATTCCGTACGAAGAACGGATATACTACTAGTCATCAATATAAGTAAAATTAAAAATTTGACTGTGTGTGTGTGTTTGTGTGTGTGTGTGTGTGAGAGAGAGAGAGAGAGAGAACATGCGTCATCATCACGGAAGAACGGCTACATTAAATTTCATGAAATTTTGTAGATTAACTTGGAATAGCTCCACTTAAAATTTAATCCATGCTTTGAGTTTCTCAGAACAGGGGGGTTGCAGAGACATTAATAGTTATAGAAAACGAATCTCTGATAGAGATAGCATTATGCAGACGATATTTTCTCCGCAAATTCATTTGAAAAAAGGAAAAATGATATCGTATGTTATTAAGCACCGGAATTAAACCCAGCGAGTTTATACAGCAAATTTATTTGATAAAAAAAGGGGACCTCATATATATTGCTAAGCAAAGGAATTAAACCCAATGAGTTTATAAGCAGACGATTTTTATTAAATCGTTTTCAATTTAAATAATTAAGAAATATATGTAAAAATAAATTTTATCAAAATTACATTTTTGAATGGATTATACGAATTACGGCTTTCGGTTTGACAAGTTGTAGCCTCGTAACCTTTCAAACCGATATTGATATTCTTAATTTTTTAAGTTATCTGTTTTATTTCGCAAAGTTTTTCAAACTCATATAGAGTTTTGCCAATTGTAGAAACAGAATAAGAATGGTATACGGGTATATCTTCTAATACTATTTTAGAAGATAGCGCTTTCATTTGGAATATCTTGATTCAAATTCATAACGCTTTCATTTGGAATATATTGATCCAATTTCTTAATGCTTTCACTTTGGCATGTATTTATCCAATTTCATATTTTTTGTAAATTTGTTTAAAAACGGAACCAAGTTGTTTTATTCTTCAAATCTGCCTGAGAAAATAATTTTGTATACCGAAAATAGAGATTCTTATACTTATTTTTAGAAAAATTATTAGAATGTTTAGAATAACAATGTCATTTAGAATACTATAGGAAGTTGTACATAATAGCAAATTTTAAGTTCCCTTATATTTAGGAATGCAGTAGCATTTCCCGCCAAGTGATGAAAATGAAACGGCGATCATATGTGAATGAAAATGTGCGAGCACTGCCAAGAGTATATTTACTTTACGCCACAAAATGAGTTTTTAAACCCCTGTAACTCGGCAGCAATAAAAGCTAGAGGAATATTTGTTTTCTAATAGCTATCATAGGGCAAGCGTAGAGACGAAAATTAAAAAATATATATTCAAATCAGTAGAATACAAGTAGAGAAAAATTCTGCTGAAAACTGCCTTTTTAACACTTTGCAACATAGTTGAAAAGTGTTTATGACTTAGTTCATTCTGTCTGTCTGTCTGTCTATCCGTTCGCACGATAACTGCCGTAAGAATGACTTTATCAAAATGAAATTTTAGTATGTTGTTCAGACGGTCTGTGGGACCTATGGGAATATAAATGAATAATATCACCCAATTAGCTTTGGGCTGAATCCGGGTTGAAAAAATGAAATACATTGAACCCTATGGGACCTAATTATTCAAACATTTTTCAAGCGAATTTAAAATTCACAAATTGCTTCGAAAGTTTTAGGACATATTCAAATTATCCTATAAAAATATGAAAAAAAATTTCAGCAAAATATATTCGGTAGTTTTTTAAATAATAATTAAAATAATAATTGCACCCATATTATATGGAGCGATCACGTGACCCACTTCAAAATAAAAATTGCATCCATCTTGTGTCAAAATCGTGATTTTTAAAGCTCTTTTTAATTTATATATTTAGTGTTGCCTGCGTCCTAAAACCGCTTTATTTTTGCTTAATTTCTAAGCATCTACATTCAGAAACAACGCAATTACAATATATTTGAGTTTAAATGATCGTCAAACTTTGATTATTTCTACAATGAAGCCTAATTTTCACTTATGGGGAATGTGCTGTATTTCTTTAACGCAAAATTATTTATATCTTTGAGTCTGCAATATAGCTGATATGAATGAAACAATCATTGATTTTACATAGAGCAGCAGACGATTTTTTTTATGAAGTTTTAAGAATAGAGTTAAATTACTTGTACCTCCACGGTTTTAAGTTTTTAAATAAAATAAATTATTGTAGTATTATGATGAATGAAAGGAATGGAATAAAAGTGTATGAATGAAATATTTACAGCTTTTACATAGAGAGCCAGGCGATTTATATTTCAAAGACGTCATTTGAATGAAGTTCATATTTTTCGATGAAGTTTTAAGTTTTCAAACATAATAAATTATTGTAGTATCGTGATAATTTTAAAAATATTACCGTTGAATGTATCGCATTTTAGAGATGTTTAAATAAAATTGTATTGCAGCTGGAAAGTGTATCATAATCAATGATTTATGCATGATTCATTTTTTTTTTTAACGTAGTGTTTGTTTCTCGTTACTTTCCTTATATACATAATGTATAAGGAAAGTATTGTGACGGGGTCGAAAATTTGAATTCGAGTTTTCGAAGGGAGAGCACGTTTCAAGCATCCCTGATCACGAATCAAACATTTTTGAAGTGATGTCTGTGTGTGTGTGTGTGGAGACAATAACTGCCGAATGAATGGATTCGAACGAAATGTGGTACAAAAATCACAATCCGTGAATACTGGAAGCCTATTGTTTTTATACGCAATCGAATGTTCAGAACCCACCTAAATTTTCGAGTGAAATTTTGAAAAAATCAAAACCGCTAATAAAGTTACGCAAATAGACATTTCTTATGTAATTTTTCATTAGAAAACGATTGACATAAATTTTAGAACGCTAACGCGAACCATTCTTGAGATATTGCACATTTAAAAAAAAAATATCAATAAGTTATATAAAATAAAAAAATATATATATTTTCTGTTGAGAAACATGTTCACTTTTCATATGTAATACCATGCGGGGTAAATTTGGTGACATTATTCTCGTGGATCTAGCTCGTTCCATTCATGAAAAAAGATACTTTAAGTAATACTTTTGTATTTGAACGTCAATAGCCATTTATCTGCTGTAAGAATAACTTATTTCTCCCTCCATAACGCTTGACGAGATTTTGGAGACGAATTTGGCGGAATGTCGCCAACTTGGCGACATTTTTAATTGTTGCCAAATTAACAAAAATCTCGCCAAATTGATAAAAATGACGCTAAATCAATGAAAATGAAGACTCATTGACGAAAATTCTATATCTTGGAAAGAATATAAGTATCTACTATAAGAATAAAAATTTTTTTTAACTGTAAGAGTAGTAAATTAATTGCATTATATAAGGAAAGTCATGTGTTGCCCACATCAGATTTTTCTTATTGTTGTCGTCTTGTATTTCTGTTGACGGACCTGCAGGTCAAACCAGTTAACAGATTTTGATGATCTTTTCTGCATCTTTTTTCTCATGATTCAAAATAGTACCTTTTAAACAGAAATTTGAGTTTTGATTTTTCTTTTCTATAGGAATTAAGTAAGGAATTAAAATTAAGTGGAAATTTTATAGGTCATTTGGCTTTGCCGACAGAAAATAAAACTAAAAAATGAAACATCAAACTTGAAATCATGGAGTTAGAGAGATTGCTTACCTCCATTCTTGAAATGAAAGGCTATTTTATTGTCACCCTTTTATTGTTTTTATTTGAATAGGATATTTTATTGTTTTTAATTGCATAGGATAAATTATAAATTTGTTTCCTACGGCCGTCCAAATAGTTACCTTATAATCTTATACCTTCCGGTAAATCGTAATATTAACCTACAGCATTGCATACAGCACAGTAAACATAATGTGGTTAGAAGACATACAGAGGCACAAACAGGGTTCCAGTGTTTTTTTTTGTTTTTGTTTTTTCAGGCGTATACCCGGAGACGATTATTCGCTCCCCCCCCCCCCGGAGACATTTTATATTAACTTAGCTTCTATTTATGTGACGGCATTTAGATATATTTATATAGGGTAAATAGAAAATGGTCATTCCATGTCAGTTCAACCAGTGATGTTCACCACACCATCTCAGATTTTAATATTTTTTTTTATATAAGTAGACCATCATGTTAGAAGTTATTTCCCAAAATAGTAGATTTTTTCCACTTATATCTTCTGACTAAAAAATAATTTTCAAATATGCAAATTAGGTGTTACACGCGTCCATTTTTTCACTTTTATTGCAGTAATTCTGGAATTAGCTGTAATATCGCTACCAAATTTGGTGTCTAGAGGTACTTTTTGGTGCTGAATTCAATAAAACAAGAAAGATCAATCATGCATAAGCATTGATTATGAAACACTTTCCAATTGAAATGCAATTTCATTTAAAAATTTTTAAAATGTGATACATTCAGTGGTGATATCTTTTACATATTATCACAGTACTACAGTAATTTATTATACTTAAATATTTAAAACTGTATCGAAATATAAATCATCTGATTCTCTATGCAAAATCAATGAATATTTCATTCATATAACTTGTATTCCAGACTTCAGAGCTAAATAATTTTGTGTGAAAAAAATTCAGCAATTCTTATGTAACTCACCTTACAATCGCTTCAGATATTTGCATTCTGCATAAGTTAAAATTAGGCTTCGTTGAAGAAATAAAAGTTTAGGGATTATTTAAAATCACAACTATTGTAATTGCATAGGCACGGAATTTAGATGCACAGATAATACACAGATACGCAGATAATATATGTGTGTGTGTGTGTGTATGTATTCAAAGTATAGGAATCGTGCCGAAGATCGGAACTCGAATTTTCGAAGGATCTACACGTTTTCGGACTTCTAGAACACGAAAAAACTATTTTTAGGAAGACGTCTGTGTGTGTAAGAGTGTATCTGTGTATGTTTCTGTGTGTCTGTGAGGATATTACATCCACTCTAATTGAAAAACTAATGGACCGAATTTCATAAAATTTGGTAGGTATGCTTTTTGTGGGAAATCCTAATGTTCGTTATATTATAGTACGATTCATAATAAAAGAATCTGCCTTCTTTGCGAAATGACCGGCAGAAATTGCCTTTATTCACTCTAGCTAAAAACCAATGGAACAAATTTAACAAAATTTGGTGTATAATATTTCAGTAACCTGCAAATGATTTATATACCAAATTTAACAAAATTTGGTACATAAATCATTTGTAGGTTATTCTAGTACGATTCAGAAAAAGGAACGGGCTATTTTTGCGAAATCGCCCTCAAAAATCGTTAAATATAATAATAAAGGACTACGTATGCTCAATTATATCAATTAAATTCCTATTTTATACGTAATTTTTGGCAACAAAAAGAATAAGACTAACCCCATTACTCTAAGACTAGCCGTTCTTGAGATATTCTAGTTTTTTCGCGTTTTCACTACGCCACCTTTGACAATAAGTCCAGCTATCAAATGAGAACCAAATTTAAGTTGAACGTGCAAATTCAATGTCATTTAAAATACTTATGGCTGTTATTTTGTGCAGATAAACTCAAATTATTATTGAAGAAATAAGGAGAACGTGAATATGAATCTGCAGGGAAAGACATCTGCTGCCCACATCAGAATTTTTAACAATATTACAACAATGATTTATAGAAGTGAACGGGGATTATTTGCAGGCCATTTCGAAAAAAATGTATAATCTATATTTAAAGATCTACCAAATTTTTGTAGAATAAAATGTTCAACAAATTTAAGCTGTGTACCAAATTTCAACTCTCTAGGTCTAGGAAGTAGGAAAGTGCATTAAAAATGCCATCAAATAAGTATATCATGAAGAGTTATAAAAATTAAAATAAAATTTGAAAAATTGTTATCTACCAAATTTATTTTAAAATGTGAAGCCTCTCTCATATACAAAATGAATAAACTCTTGGAAAGATATTTATTATATAATATATATCTTTTTTCTTTCTGAAGGATATCCCAAAAGTCAGAATTTAATTGAATTTGTTTTTTTCCCTATATTAAATAATTTTTAATTAAAAACCTACTTAATATATTTTACTGAAATTTCTTTTATATATTTTATGGGATAATGTGAATATTTCCAAAAAATTTCGAAGCAATTTGTGAATTTTAAATTTGCTTAAAAAATGTTTGAAAAATTAGGTCCCATGGGGTTCAATGTATTTCATTTTTTCAACCCGGGTCCAATAAAAAACTAATTGGGTGATATTATTTATTTATATTCCCATAGGTCCCACAGACCGTCTGAAAAACATACTAAAATTTCATTTTGATAAAGTCATTTTTACGGCAGTTATCGTGGTAACTGATAAACAGACAGACAGAATGAACAAAGTCATAAACACTTTTCAACTATGTTGTAAAGTGTTAATAAACGAGAAGCTTCTATCTCCAACAGATTTTTAGATATAACATATTTTAATTGATAACTCTGGTAGGCCGTTCCACAAAAGGGACAGGTCCTAGATTTTTTTTTCTTGGGAACTGGTATTATTAAGGTCTAATAAATTAATGGTTAAAAAATTGTGATGGTGTCTAGCCTCAGAAAATTATTTTGATAAAAGTTATTTTTCATTATATGGCTTGCACCATGTTCAGTGTACTATATGAATTACAATGGACCTACACTATAAAATTTGCACAATTTAAAATGTAATCTTTCCCTCTGTTAACACAGTTATGAATTTAATATATTTACACTAGGTAATTTTATAGTATATTTATATATTGTGTTTGGCAACAATCATCCTTTGTTTACATGACAGATACTGCATGTTGTTTAATCTTCTGTTTCTGAAGACATCTTAAATCAAACTAAAATAAGCAACTTAGCTGGTCTTTATAAAAGAAAATATTAAATAAAACATTAATTAGATCATTAGATCTAATGCAGTAAAAAAAATGACTGTTTAAGTAGGCTTTTGATTCACAGACGATTAAACAACATTTAGTATCTGTCATGTAAACAAAGGATGGTTGTTACCAAACACAACATATAAATGTACTATAAAATTATAGTGGCACCTATTGTAAATATATTAAATTAATGACTATGTTAGCAAAGGGAAAGATTACATTTTAAATTATGCCAATTTTATAGTGTAGGCCCATTGTAATTCATATAATTCACTGAACATGGTGCAAGCCATAATGAAAAATAACTTTTTTCAAAATAATTTTCTGAGACTATACACCATCATAATTTTTTAACCATTAATTTATTAGACCTTAATAATGCTAAGTTCCAAAGGAAAAAAATCTAGGACCTGTCCCTTTTGTGGAACTGCCGACTAGAGTTATCAATTGAAATATGTTATATCTAAAAATCTGTTGGAGATAGAAGCTTCTCGTTTATTTTATTGAATTCAGCACCAAAAAGTACCCCTAGACACCAAATTTGGTAGCGATATTACAGCTAATTCTAGAATTAATGCAATAAAAGTGAAAAACTGGACTCGTGTAACACCTAATTTGCATATTTGAAAATTATTTTTTACTCAGAAGATATAGGTGGGAAAAAGCTAATATTTTGGGAAATAACTTCTAACATGATGGTCTACTTATCTAAAAAAAATTATTAAAATCTGAGATGGTGTGATGAACAATTATTTAAATATTGGTTGTTTTGACATGGATTGACCCAAAACTCCCATCCCTAAAGTTTCATCCCCCCTCCACGGCCAAAAAGTCTAGAAGATTGCCTGGGTTCATGAAGACTAGATAGAAGAATGAAGACTAGAGTCATGAAGACTGGATAGAAGAATGAAGACTAGAGTCATGAAGACTAGATCCTTTTAGCCTTCATGCCACCGGCAAAGAGCAAAACTTGGTCGCCTCGAACTTGCTTTGAAGCTGGAAATGGAAAAGATGAAACCAAGTGAGCCCCCCCTCCTCCACACACACACACACACACACGAATTCTTCTCGTAGGTTTTTCTCTGTATCTGCTAGGGATTCTTTGCCTTCCGGTACTATTTGCGATGCTGCTGAAAACTCTGCTATGACCCTTGTTCGCCCTAGAAAGAGCAGAAAGAGAAATGAAGCTGACGAGGAGGGTTTCTGTCTGCCTACCAAAACGGCCAGAGCTAGTAATTCTACTAGTGCTCCTTCCCCCCCCCCCATTCCTGTTACCAAACCTGTACTAGATATTGATGTCGAGGCCCCTAGCTCAGACAATGCGATGGACTATAGCACTCCTGCTAAACCTCGCCCCGCCCCCCGTTCTTCATCCTGCCTAGGAAAGATTGGTTGACCTTTGTCGCCAATCTCAAAACCATTGCCCCCTCCCTCCGTGGAGAGTTAAAAGGCGAATTTCTGAAGGTCGACTTTAAAACCACCGATAAATATCGTGATATCCAGCGTAAGCTCATGGAGGAGAAAGTTAACTTTCGAACCTTTCTCTTAGACAAATTCAAACCCCTAAAGGTTGTCATCCGGGGGCTTCCAGCTATGACTGACCCCAGCCTGATCAAAGCCGATCTTGAAGGCGAAAATCTGAATATCATAAGTGTGACACAGCTAGAGCAGAGAATACTCACAGAAGTGTCACTTAACAGAATTTGAAATCTCTCTCGCAGTTTGAATACAGTCCTTCAGTTTGTTTATTAATACTTTATTTCTGCGGACACCGGAAAACCAAGCTGCAGAGTGGGCAGGGGAAGGTTTGACGAGGTGGAATTTTTTAGAAAAGGGACAGGAAAAAACATAGTGATCAGCGTCACCAAAAGCATTACAGGGACAGTTAGAAGAGGTTTTGTGCTTAAAGAATTTGAGGTAATCAAGGTGTCTTGATCCAAGGGATCAGACATGGTTTTTCTAAAAAGAATTAACCTTTTTTTAAATGGAATTACTCCCCAGAATAGGACTTCAGAAATTCACTGGTCATGGGAGAAAAAGTGTACTTTTTTTAGAGGCATTGCTATGCTGAGTTGGCCAGCAGTGGCTAAAAATAGATTGCAGGTGCTCGCTACGTCGGAAAGAAACAAAATTAAATAAAGAAAAGTGGAGCGGAGAAGGGTCTCTTGACCAATCGCAGAGGACACTCGGACCCCCTTGTTTCTAGGCGCGAAGAGTGCGAAGATCTCCTCTCTCTCTCGATGCTGTACGACTCCCGAACGATGTAGCAAAATTGGTGGCTCCGTTGGTTAGGCTTCGGCCTGCTCTGCCCCAAAATGGCGCAGAGAAATTCTTCTCTCTCATGCGGAACTTATTGCTAGTAATGTAGCAACATTCGTGACTCCTTTGGTAAGGCTTCGGCCTGCTCAGCGCAAAATGGAGCAGAGAAGCTATGCTGTCTTATGCTGAACAGATTGCAAACAATGTAGCAATATTTGTGACTCCTTTGGTAAGGCTTCGGCCTGCTCAGCGCAAAATGGCGCGAACGCATTTATTGTCAATGCAGATCTTGACCGTGTGAACTAGTAATGTTTAGTGAACTGGATCCCTTTATGGGAGGCTTGACTCATTTACTAGAGCAACTACCCCGGCATTGAACACCGACACATAGTTCTCGAATTATTGAAATTCATCTTTGCTGTTAAAATCAAGGAGATTCGCGTGAGATGCTGAGGCCGCAGCTATGGAGAGCCCCGCTCTGGACGAGGGAAGGTTTAACTGTAGACGGACCACCGTGGAGGATAGATGGAAGTCGAATGAGCTTTAGACTACTAAGGAAACTCAAAATTGGCCATGTGCCCCTTTGTAAAAGACTGGAATGATCCCGCCATTTTATGACTCATCGGAGAAATTCACAGTAATAAGACTGGTACCTCTACTGTGATGGATTCCCC